>JACXIL010000260.1:160040-370760 GCA_014737365.1 Bombus soroeensis | reverse complement strand
GTTATTAAATGCAGAAACAAATAATAGTGAGATGGTATATTGTTTTTCTGTTGGATTACGTTTGTTATTGCAAATTCGTATTTTTATCTTTTTGTAAAATAAATAACTTCCTTTCATTTCTACGTTTATTTACACGAATAGAAAAAATATGTCGTATCTTTTAATTTGTTTTAAATTAACTATTTTATTTATACTTTTACATCACTAAATTGTGCTTCATTTACATCGTAATCTTCCATTTTATTCTCTAAGATCCACCATTTATCTAGAAATCCAATATCTACCACTCTTTGATAAAAAGTTAGATATCGTGTTTTTAAGTAAGGACAAGCAGCTTTGTACAAGGAACACATTTTGTCATAGTCATCTAACCAGATTAAGCTAACTATACCTAAATTCATCCGCCGCACAATTCCTTCATTGTAACACTGGCCTAACCATTGTACATGTTGTTCAGACATTGGATTACGTATAGCTTTTCCCACTTGCATTATTTTCATGGTATTTTGTAATAAATGTTCTTTGAAGGAACACTCATCTGGATTATGCCTGTGCAGATATACGCAGGATGCTAAAACTATTTAAATAAAGTGTAAAGCTTTTAGTATGTCAAAAATAGTAAGAAAAATGTTTAATATAAACATATATTAAAAATTTTTATTCTTTATATTTATTTTATACTTTAAACTTTTACTAGTCTCTGGAACAGAAATATACACTAATAACTTTTTGTGCTTAACCAATATTGTTAAAATTATTATCGTTCGTTAATGAAACATAAATATACGCACCAGAAAAATAAATAGATGTTCTAATAGGACGTTCTTTACAATCTTTAGCAGCACCTAATGCTGATTCTTTATAATCTATATAAAGATTCTTCCAATACTTTCCTGCAAATGAAGGTTTATTTCAATTAAAGCAATCTTGCTTTTCTAAAATTTCTTTCTCATAAACAATTACTCGCGGTAATATTCAGACACAGCACTAATTTCAGTATTTGTTTCTTTTAAAACTCATGTTGTTTATTCTATGAAAATATGTACCAGTTACTATACCTTGAAAATATATTCACAATTTCTTTCTAAACAATAACATTTAATTATACAATAGACATTTGACAAGAAGGAGGTTGTCCCCTTTGTTCCTTAAATTCAATGCAGTCTTGGTCTTTATGTCTTCTAATATCTGCTGCAATTAATGCTAATAATTGTGCAACTTCTGCATAACTTTTATTCATTTCACTATAATAAGTTACAAGTTATCTTTTATCACCTACTATTCTTTCCTTTTCATGACATGTTAAATCTTCTGATGTATTAAAAAATATTGATATTAATTTTTCCTGGCATTCATTATACAAAACAATTATACAAAATAAATCTATTTTGCATTCAAATTGTTTCCAAGAATTGCCAGATTGCAGAATGTAAACGAATGTCAGTCCGTTAGTATGATGTGAAAGTAAGACAATTTTTCGTTAAAGACCTACTGTACTATTAAATATTATTTTTAGGAAGAAATTGTTTACGTATTTTCAAGCTACAGTAAATGGTACATATTCTTGTAGAATAAGCAACAAGACATTAGATCATCCTCTCTTATACGAAGCAACAAATAAAGAGATAATATCTGAATATTAATGTGAGTAATTGTAGCATAAGAGAGCTACTCACCCCATCGTTGGAGAAACGCTGCTCTCGTCATTGTCGACATTTCAAAACTTTTCTTCCTCAAAACATCAGTAATATCAGGTAATATAGATTGTTCATCTTAAACTTGTAGCGTGGTTGTAACATGTTATTCTAGTTATTCTAGTTACTTATGTCACGTTATGCCTGAAGTTATCTCTTTATTATCTCTCTAGATTTTGTAGTAGGAAATGTTACTCGTTTTATAAATTAAAAAAAATTGATAATTAGAATTTATTATGAAGAAGAAGATTTAAAAAGTTGTATTTAACATATTGGGACGACTTTACGTTAAATTTTGTTTATTTCAAAATCAAGTGACAAATTAAATTTTGTTTGAACCAATCGGAATTAACAATTAGTACAAAGATTACGCCGAAAAGGAAATTTATACCTAAGTGAATGAAATAATTATGATTCGTATTGATTAAACTTGTAATATCAATGTTGAAATGAATATAGAATCATTCATAATATTTTTTCAGCTATAACCAGGTACGATGTTTATGTTGTATGGATGTATTAAAATTGGGATTATCCACATGGTTAAAATAGAAATTGGGAAATGTAGACAACCGATATCTTTATCTTTCGATTTTTTGAAAATTCCCTGTTTCAGGGAAAAGAATTCATTATATACGATTATTTACATTCAAAATAATAGTAACATTCACAGGCGTTCAAATAAAATGAAGTAAATTTTAAACATTATGTAAATATAAAGGTAATGATGGATAAAATTGAAACTATTGGGTTGAAATAATTAAGGAAACTTTATTGATCTTTGTCATTATCTTATAATTGATAGCATTGCTTCAAATTTATTAAATCATTTATATTTCTAAATTTTAATGTACTATTGGGTTGGCAACTAAGTGATTGGGGATTTTGTCATTACCACCTAATGTCAGTAACGTAATTAAAAATTAGATTTTTAACGAAAAACTCATCTCACTTTTACGTCATGGTAATATTCTGACACCTGTTTACGTTATGCAATCTAAAAATTGTTAGAAATCATTTGAACCGTGAAACAGATTTATTTTCTGCAATTCTTTTGTATAATCGGCGGCAGAAGAAACTAACATCAATATTTTTTTTCATACATCAAGAGATTTAACATATCACGGAAAGGAAAGAATACTAGTCGATAAAAGACAACTTGTATCCTATCATAGAGAAAAGATTGAAAGTTATCCTGAAATTGCGTAATTATTAGTATTAATTGCAGCAGATATTATTAGAAGGCATAAAGGAATAGACTGCATCGAATTTTAAGAAACAAAGGGGACAACTTTTCTTTTTGTTAAGAATTTATTGTATAACTAACTATTATCGTTTAGAAAAGTAACTAATTATGTATTTTCGAGCTACGATAAATGGTACATATTCTCGTAGAATAAATAACACGATGTTTAAAGATTTCTTAAACGACTTAAACGTTATTTTTAGGTCCACTGTCCACGAAGAGTCGCTTCATAGACGTGTTAGACGCGTTGATGCTAAGAGCAAGTACTAAGTACGCTTCCATGCAGTGTTCATCGTGAAGTATGTGCACCTGTCCATGAAACAGCAGCGAACGGTGTTCGTCGCTACGCGTTTTCATCACGACGGCCGTCGCTAACATTGTCGTCAGTAGCGAGGCGTACGTTGCAGCTATAAACGAATGCAGCGATACAGGGTGAAAAAGGTTTTACTCGTCGCTTGACGTTTTAATAAGGAATAACGAATAGACCGCGGATTTCTGATGTAAATTCACATTTCCACGAATACGATAAAATACAGGATCTAGAGAGAGATTTGTTTTATCCATTAAGTACTACGAGAAGTACTGTACTTTGGATATCTTATATATTTTTGCGTATTATGTGCATCCCATGCACTTTTGTATCTTCAAATTTCTCACAATTGCATAAAACCCTCCGTAGTCTAATAACGAGGTAAAATGTACCTTGCTGTACGTTTCGTAGACTGAACATCGGCGTAGACATATCGTCATGTCTAATAGACTACGCTTAGGCTTTTATGGAACGAAGCTTCGTGGTCAGTGGATCTTGGAGTGCCCTCCTTAGAGCGCCAGGCCATCAGGTATATTGTCAATATTTCAAGATTCTCAATTAAAAGGATCAATATGGATTGCCAATATTTAATGACAAACCTTATTTTCACCGAGAACTTTGATATTATTGGCGATATCATTGATTGTCCGAAGGCATCCTTAGGAAGAAATTTTCAATATCTAGGTTATTTTCAAGCTGCGATAAATGGTTCGTATTCTCGTAGAACAAACAACACGATACAAATCATTTTCTCTTACGCAAAACAATAAGTACAGCGACAGTACCGTGCCCAAATATTACTGTGAGTAACTGTGCATTGCCGAACGCGCGACTACGATTCCACAATTTGAGTGATAAAATTGGTAAGTGATTCCATTGGTAACGCCTTCTTCTTTTTCTTTTTACTTTCGCTCGTTTCTCGCCCTTTGAAGCCTGATACCTTTGCTTGTATTATAGTATACGTATACGTCTGCCTCGACTGAATACATGCGCGTGTTACTCGGCAAGCCGGAGAACCCGTCGACGGGTTACTCACCGCGGGCGACGCTCCATCGATCGCGTCGCTTTGCGAGGGGTGGAATCGTGGCCAGAGACATTGCCGAAGCGAGAGAGAAATTAATATCAGAGTAGGAGAGAAGAGGCCAGCCAGGAGAGAGGGGGCAAGGGTGAGCCGTAGGGGGGACGAGGTGAGACGACGAGAGACGAGGAACAGTAGGGAAGCCGGGACTCCCCTATGTCGACGTTCAACTCTGCAATGTTGGCTCTTCGAGGGTGTATTTTATGGTGAAATAGGGGAAATGAGGAGCGACGAAGACAGGTTATACGTAAAAAGGAACGGAGCGTTGTAGACATAAAGAACGGAAAGGAGAGGCGGAGGGAAGGGGAGAGACAAGATAGAAAAAAATAGATAGGGGGTAACAGAGAGCGATGTGGTGGGAGAGAAACCAGAGATTATAAAAGCTATGAGGGAGAAGGATGAGCGCTGGTCGAGGATATAAGATATCCATGAGAGGATTGAAAAAGGAAAGAAGCGTAAGATGATGGGAGGAAGGAAATTGTAATATCAAACGAGAGGATGTAAAAAGTTATTTTATATGTATTTCATCGGTGGATGGTACGTAATTAATTGGACAATTATATCTATCAGAAATACATACAATAAATATAAGAATAACCATATAAATATTTATTTATTTGTTATGTATTTTTTATTAATTTCAAACTCTTTATTTTACATGTTATATACGCTAATACAAGGTATATGCATTTGCAGGACAAGTTTAAACTAATAGGCATGGAATTTAATTAACTGAACCAATATTTTTCGAGTTCAGATGTATCATGTACAGGCTGTTCCAGATCTCAACCGGTGAACCTTGTCAACATGTTTGGGAGGTCATTTTGTGTAAAAGATCCTACATATTCCGCGGGTCGATTCGTCTTCCTTCTCGAGATATAAAGGGGAAAGTAGTACGAAACGCAAGTAATCAGATGCATTCAAGCTATTCGATGATAATCATTTATTTCAAATTATTTTCTACACTGATTCATACTGGTTTACGCAAATTGTTCAAAATCATCTTGTTTCTATGCACGAAGAAGTTAAGTAGCTTGAATGTGTCTGATTACTCGTTCTTTATACTTTCCTATCTCATATCGAGTTTTACAAAATCAAAGTTAAAATATCTCTTTTTAACTAATCATTTTTTGACCCAAGCACGTTAATACCTTTTCGCAGAGAATTAGCAAATTGCATCGAACGATGTGCGGAAAGATATATAGTTCCATTTAAAAAAGAAGAACGAAGTTCACCTTGAAATCTCAAAGGCACGTTCATTAAGATAAGATTCATGACATTACAAAAGTAAGTTTTATTTGAAACACTTTTTCGAATAATGTGTAGATCGCGAGATATTTGTGTGAGTCGCTAAAAATGAAACACCCTGTATATGATCGCAGATATAGATTTTGGCTAGCAACAAAGGAGTTATCGATTGTTTCAATTTTTAGCAGAAACTTTTAGTAGGGAGAATAAGTTTTGCTGTATATATAACATACACAGACGCATAATTTCATATAAAAGTAAACATGTATAGCGGCATTTTATTCGTTGTATGTATAAGTATAAGTTAATAAAAATCACCTCTTTAGGAAGTTTCCATTTTTCTTTCTTAAAGAAAGAGAGTTAAGGGTAGTTGTTATCAAGTTTATAAACAAACAATAACAATTGAATCGCAAAGAAAGGAGAAATCATTTTCCTACTGAAAGATATTTCTACAGAAAGTTGTTCGTGGATAAACTTTAAACGATAATTTTGTGGAAACATTGTAGTAGGTTTGAAATACTTTTACTGCGCAATGAAATTTTATCGTAGTTTCGTATATTTTACAAAATTTCGCATATTATATGAGAAACACGAGTAAAGTAAACAATAGCGGAATACTAGTAAAATTAAGTACGGAAAATTATAGTAAAAAGATTATTTTTGCACAGGTCGAAAATGAAGAATTTCACACGTGATATAAGAGGTATGAAATATTTTGAACATTATCGACGTAGAAGGTAAAAGGCAGTTTAAGTCCATATCTACATATAATTAAGTTCGCTAGAACCTGAAATAGAAATTGGAAATAGGAAAATAATCTGCACGATAACCAAATTTTTTTTTTAGTAAAAATTTAATTTATATAATAATCGATATTATGAAACTAGTAGTGGTATACGTGAGAAAGGGTCGATTAAACAATCGCGCAAAATCTTTCACAATTTAGTGGTTCAATATGCCGATCTTAAAGCATTATCACACATTAATTAAAAGTTTTAAGCCTAGCTAACCGAACGTGTATAACAGTAGATTGAATCGGTGCTTTATCAATTATCTCTCAGAGCAAATCATAAATCAAAATCAAACTCGAGCGCTCTTTTCATACGAGCTTAACTTCTTGACGTACGATTTAAGTGAGATTAACTTGTCATTGTACACTTCGCGTACAATATTATTACCATTTCTTTCAAGATTCACTTCCAAGATCTATCAACCAAATGTTCTACTATACGAACCTTTTTGCTTGCGCCCATTACCATTATATTTTATCCTTTCTATACTTGCATATTATTTTCCTACTACTTTAGTACAAAGCTACTGTTATACGCGTTAATATTTTGTGTATAATGATACGAACGTCGAAACGAAAGGGAAGATACTTCAAAAGCTAAAGAAAACTGTGGAAGCGTTGCCTCTTATCATCTATCTATACCATTATTTGCGCGTAATCTTATGAACTTTCTTTTCACCGGTCTAGATTAAATTATATCATGTAGCAGAAAAAAAAACAATTTCTCATTGTACATTGTACTAAATTGTGGGAACAAAGGCTCTTTAGAAAAAAAAATGCGCTATAAGATTCAAAAGCAACGCTGACTGGGGACCTATGCGTCTCTTTCTTTATGTGAAATATGGAATCAAAAAGATTTATTTTTATATTTTGCCGTCGTGTCTTTATGCATTTTAACCACTTTCTAGATATATGAACGAATATGTACAAATTTTATAATTAAATCTTATTTTATGGTTGTGAAAATTTACTTAATTCGATGGATTGTATATATCCTGATTAACAAATATCATTCCCAATAAAACTACGTATTGATTTTCGAAGAGAATTGGTCGCTTAATTCGCAGCAATCTTCGATTTTATGAATCTGCAATAGTCTTCAATCATTAATCTTCGATCGTTAATCGGCATCAATCTTCCGCATATTGGGAAAATTTTATATGAAAAATTGATAAATTATACACAGATTTAAATTATTCGAAAATGAAATAACAACAATACAAATGCGCGCACGTATAGATATGTATATGTTATAATACCCCATTAAAAATGTACATAATATTATAACATATTCATTGTACTAATTCATATACTTACTATACTTACGTTTTAATTTAATCCCTTCTCTTCTATTCTCGTCTCTTTCTCCTTTTAATACCTAATATTTTTTAATTTTTCGTTTCAGTATCTAATTAGAAATTTTTCTTCGACTTTTTTATGTTTTAATACCATAAACTGAAAATGTATGTACTCCTAATACGTCGTACGAGTTACGTATCTTATTGTTAGAACCATACTTACAATCAGTATCTCGCAACGGTCACAGTACCTGCGATAGGGGAATGGTGTAAAAAAAAAAAATATAAAATTCTGTTTAAAAACATAGAGATGTAACAAAATAAATGCAGTGCTGTTGAAAAAAAAAAAGATAATAACGAGCGTCAAATCTTTAAAATGCTCTCACCTTCTTTACTTTTTATCAATAATTCTATCGCTTATTATATATTATATATAACTAAATATTTAGTCAAGATTTAATTCTTTATGGAAAAAAATAGACAAGCGCATTTACCTCGTCAATATGTTTTGAGTTCCTCCTAATAGATGGTAATAAGTAACGAAATTATAAATATGATAAAAAATTGTTTAAAATTAAAATCCCTCGATTCCTATTACCAATTAATGTTTTGTTTGTATATTTATTTAATGTACCTTTTAATGTATAATATTATAACTGGGTCCTCATAATGTTTTCGCTGTCCAAATAGGTTCGCGAATGGAGAATGTTTAAGAGTCGCTGGAATAAGGCATGAAACGATACGATAATCTAACCTTGAAACGATCCAATGAGAAAGAACAGGTTGGCGTTTTTGAAGCAAACAAAATACTTTATTGTTAGATATTATAGTACAGTACGTGTAGCCCGTGACACATTAAAACAGACCATTTAGTTACATTTTAAATAAATAGCCTCCTTACTCCATAACCAACCTTGATATGACCCAATTAGTCTTTCTTTCTTTCGTTCGCATTCTTTCATTCCTCTATTCTTATACATGCTTGCACACATACGCATACATATTCATCATTCGTTCATCCGTTCTTTCTGCTTTTATCCCCATTTCATTCTGTTGATCTGCCATCTTTCTTCTTTCTGTAACATTGTTTAAAAGCCAATTGTTAACAATATCAATTTCACGCGCAACAGGGTAGAGGGAGAGTGAGACGACTTTTTATTAGAAAAAATAATTTTCGCTCAGCGTGTACTCTTTTTTTCTTCCCGTTTTTATTTTTTTAAAACTTCTCTCTCTCTCTCTCTCTCTCTCTCTCTTTCACCTTCTACTTTGCTCTCTATTCGCTCGCTATCTTTCATCTTTCCATCACTTTCTTTATCAACATTCCTTTTTCATATTGTTATTTAATATTCGCAGTAGCGTTTTTCGTTCCGTCGCTATTCTCGCAAGTAGGACGAAAGCATTACCGAATAGATTTTTCAAGAGAACACGTCGGATGAAACGATTCGTCTTCAAGGGTTATTCCCCGAAATTCACGTTTCCATTCGTTCTCTTGTGACGCGCCGTTTCGAATTTTTATTGCCTCTTCTATTCGATATTGTGTCGTCTTGCTGTCGTCCGCAAAGCTGCAGTATGATTCCTGCGGAGATTAAACGGCTATTCATTTTAATCTGGGTCCAAAGAACGTTTTCACATTTCCTTAAAGATGTAGTATACTCAAAGTACATGTAAATGCGTGTGAAATTTTGTGGTGGAATTAAAAACATTAAAAAACAACTTTTGAACCACGATCATCCCACGCCTCGGACGAAATAAATACATGTCACTCAGGATCTTCCCTTTCATAATATATGTATATCTCAAGATCAAAGTCATCGGAGTTGAGATCCCCTTTTCTACATAAATATCCAGTTTCCCTTTAAAACAAAAATGAAAGTCGAAACGTTTCGTTTACGTTTTGCCTCTACATTTCGCTATTTTCCAATTTTTATTAACGATTCTGGCACAGGAGACGAAAACAATTCCACGAATTAAAAGCTACTGTGCATTTCTCGTTTTCATGGAATAAGAACGTTGGAATCGTGGTAAGTATAAAAAGTGGACCTGTCAACGTGATCTTTTTTTAAACTTTTTATTCTTCATAAAGAAACTGTTACTGATAGCAAGGTTATTATAAAGAATTTGCGAGTCTTGTCGAAATAAACAAATTAGCAAAATTACAGACTAGAATTTGCCATAATCGAAACGAAAAGCGTAAAAATCCACTTTTGATCCGATTTTAAACGATTACCCTTAAAAATATCAGTAGAAACGAAAGGAAGTCTTTACAATTGGCTTTCTCGTTCGTATCCAAAATTCGTCATGCCAAATTTCTATTCACAAGCGGATTCACAGTGAAATATAAATAGTTGCAGCTGAAGTTGCCGGTCAGGAATCAGAAAATCATTAAATCGCCAAATCGTTGATCTGTTTCGTAAACCAATAGATTTCAATTGTAACGTTTACTTTTACAGTTGTGTTGTGTTATTTTATATTATTATCGTTAAACGGAATAGAACTTGTAAGCTGGAGTCTGAAATAAGAAAATATATTTCTTAATTAAAAAATTACTGAATAGTAATTTTAACTTTTGATTTTATTAATTTCCCAATATCAAAGTTAATCGAAGTTCAAACAAACGTTTAGCGTTTTCATGATTTTTGACAGTCTTTCATTGGAATAATTCGCGACGGCACAGAAAGTTTGCACAACTTACGTACATATATATATATATAAACATATACATATTATACATATATAAATATATATATATGCACGTACGCGTGATATCTATTTTTTTATGCGTGTACATACGTATAATAGCTACAAATATAGTCACAGGCCAACATTTCGTAGTACAACACAGCACAATCATTGTCGTATCATTATTTTTTCATGTCCGATAGGTTTCACATTATATTACGGTATCAAGTTTAAATAATATAATCGTAATAATATATAATATATATAATATATATAATATTAAAATTGACCAGATATATTCTATTGACTAGGCACACTTAGTTTATAACAAGAAAAAAATTGTTTCCCTTTCGTTCGCTCTCTCTCTCTCTCTCTCTCTCTCTCTCTCCCTCTTTCTTTCCACACTTGCATCCCTTCCTTCTCTCTCTTTCTCTCTCTCTCTCTCTCTCTCTCTCTCTTTCACTCTTTCATTCATTCCTATTCCTTCCTCTTACATTTCGTTTGTCCTTCGTACATATGCAACCCATTCTATAGGCTTGCAATTTAATGCCAATTTGGTGCATATTCTGTTCTCCCTTTGTCCGGGTTTTCTCCTCGTTCCATCGAGTGTTATTGATTAACAGACCGCGAATTTTTATGCAAATTCATATTTTTATAGACGCAAATAAGAGAAATGGAATCTAAACAAAGACCTATTTCGCCCACTGAATATTACAACGAATAGTGTATTTGGAATATTTGTATTTTATATGAATTCTGGGTACTTTTCACTGGGTATCTTCAAATGCATAAAAATCCGCGATCTACTAATTGATAATATTAATTAATATATTATATTAATAATCTATGGATATTACCAACAGCATTTAACATGCGGACAAGATAGCAAACAATTCATTCAATAGTCGTTAAACTTCATCATTAACTCCAATACTTTTCCTTCTCCTTTTCGTCTTAATTCACTCTTTCCATCTCCCTTCATCTCTTATCCTTGCCCCTTTCGGACTCTTTCTCGCCATTCCTCGTTCTTGTGCAGCTCCTGCATATTGCTCACACACTCGCACGTACATACATATTTAATAGTAAATATTATCGTTCCTTACCATAGTATGAAAAAATAGAAACTTCTGACAATAAAAACCAAACAAACGTGAATTTGCGTTCAAAGGGGTAAACGTTTCGTGGATGCGCGAATGTAAAGTGCATAGGTCACTGGAAAATTTTCACTCGTCTACGATGTAGAGGAAAAGTTTTGTATTTTTCACTTACCCATATTTACCCAAATCTTATTCGCTTGTTCTGGGAATTTTGTAAAAGTCGATTCGTTTTAACGGCTGAAATCGCGCATCCGTCCATACCTCTTTGACTCTCTCTTAATCGTTTACAATATCGTCGTTATTATTATATTACTCGTAACTTGCTCGTCTCTTTGCGTTTCCGCAGCCTTACACTATCTATTTCCTTTCCCTCCTCTGATTTCTTAGGCCATCAGTCCACAAAGCGTCGCTGCATAGGCTAAAGGCCTCTATACACGTTGAAACATGTTGCGATGCATGCACCGACACTGGCGACATCTAGGTATCATGAAATTTGCACCAGTTTTAGTTTACCATCGCGTTACCGATTTTCCATACCATTTATGGTGCGATGGTAACGTTGAAACACGCGAGTCAAAATGCCTGATTGTTTTTCAACGTCCAGTATTACTATCGATAATAGGAGGTATGTTGATTATAAAAAACGTTGGGATAGAGACAATAACGCCATCCAGCAATAAGCAGTAAAACTTACGCGCTAGTGAACTCGTTAAACAGTTACTTTTAACCAATAAACCAATAAAGTATTCAAAAAGTATCAAAGTAAAGTAAAGTGATCACAAATCGTGATTACAGATGTACAAGTTCGATTAATCACCGTTCCATCAGTTTTGCCAGCAAAAAAAAAAAAAAGGTAAAAGAATTAAAGACTAAAAAGAAATGGATAGAAACAGATTCTGAGTCCACGTTATTAAAAGCATTAGAAACGTATGAACCGAGCGACTATAGAAACTATTTGCATACGCCATACGGACAGCTCTGCTTTTCAACGTCTATTGGAGACTCTACTGTAAACTACGTTCGGTATAGGTGCCATTCGTTACGCGTTGGAACCTGCGTCCCAATCAGGCCTTGCTCGCCAACTAAGACGGGATACCGAACTACATACATTGTAACATAATATCATGAAACCTAAGCGTCGATGCCAGACGATTCCCTCAATCGAGGGAATACACGACGTCACGTTACTTCCCACTGCCACTCTACAGTACGTCGTTTGTGCCGCATGACGTGAGTTTCGTCTGGAACGTTGTCTATAGTATGGCTCATAACGTCACAAGAGAGACGCTAACAGAGGGAACTTCTCCCTTAATTCTCTCAATCTGGTAACGCTGGATGCGTGCATCGCAACATGTTTCAACGTATACAGGCGCCTCAACGGTAAGTACGCTTTCGCGTGTACGCAAAATGTATCTCGCTGACAGAGTTACCAGACGGTTTTTTCAATCGTACCTGCCATTGCCACCTGTCACTGCTTACGTGATTTTTCGGTCAATAATTTTTCGTCAATAGCGACCTTACCTTTATGATCGTATCGTGAGTGGCAATGGGAGTAGGGGGTAGGAGCAATCTCTCCCGCAAGCCTGTTTGTTGTACGCTTCGTAGACTAAACAAGGCGTAGACGTATCGTCAGGTCTAATAAACTACGGTTAGGCTTCTAACCTAAGCGACGCTTCGTGGACAGTGGGCCTTAATCTGGTTTTCGCCTTTCTCTATGCGTTCTATCTTCATCCCCTTTGCCCGTCTCAATCCCCTATTCCCGTTTATAGTCACAATTCAAATTTGATTCCTTGAAATAGTCACGATCAACTTATACTCTACTCCTGCATTTGTTTTTGATACTATTGAATATACGTTACATATATTTTCATATATGTATTACATGTACGTGTATACGTGTATATATGTGCACGCGCACGCGTGTGTATGCGCACAATGTAATATATATATAAAAACACCTACGCACACCAGCACGCGCACACACATATGCATATGTGTGCACGCACGAAAATGTATGCGTGTACGCGCGTGTTCTTCATATGTATATAGGTATATAAGTATCGTGTAAACACTTTATATAGTTTCATGTATGTATTAATGTTGTATATATGATTTTTCAGTGTAGCCTGCTCCCGCGTACGACAGCGGACAAAAGCGAGTTTAAATACAAGTGGTAGAAAACAACGTGTAAAAATATTGTACAAAACAGAACTGTATTCGACGAAACAAAAGGAACAAGTGGCGACTGCCAGCAAACGTAGTGGAAAATATCTAACACAAAGGTTCCTAATACGCGCATACAGCAACATATTTCAACTTTCTTCTGTCCGCTACTGTAAGTTTCACTTGTTTTTTTTTTTATTATTTCCCGTTACTCGATCGATACATGGAACGCTCATAATCGATTAACAAACCAGGTAGTCTCAAAGAAACGACGAGATCACGAGAAATTGTTTATACCGTATGTGTAAGTATCGTGTACCTGCTGTGTACGTGTGTGTGCTCGTAATTAGGTTACTTGTTCCTGTGTATACAAAATAGGTTTATTCGCTTGATGGCGATCGTGTAGCGATGTGTGTGTGCATTTTTGGCCGATATTTTACGCTAAGACTTAACAACGTCAGATATACACGATACAAAAAGAATTGTCTGTGCTGTTGATTACCATGTCGCGGGATATCTTTGTCCCAATTAATACGATTTTATACTATTTTCGATCGATAATGATTTGGTTTCGGTGCGCCCAGCATCAGCTGCGCGTCTTTCTGTTCGTTAATCGGCAAAGTTTCATTTGCAATGGCTTTCTTCGTGCAACGTCAATCGTAACAAGTGCATCGCAGTTCTCGAAAACTATTCAAAACAATTCTGCGGTCCGCCTAAAGCTGCGAGATTGAGATTTTGAGGATGGACGTAGAACCTGTTTCTCCATTTTTCTTCTTCTTTTCACTTTAACGTGCCATTAAAAAATGGTACCCCGTAGAGGATGGTTCTCAGAGTTACTTTTTAACATCTTTTTCGAGTAGAAAACAATAAGCTTCTCGATAACGATCAACAGTAAATTTTTTTTTTTTCAGATTACGAAGCACAACGTTTTTGCGAGAACAGTGAATCCATATAGAAAAATAGAAAATCTTTTTACAAAACAAATGGCATCAAAATAATTACGTTTGATTATTCCTTTCAGTTTTTTTCAATATTATTATTCGTTTTATGTTATTATTGCTACATATTGTTCGATAAGTTTCTAAATATGTATATAATTTTAGGGTCGATAAAATAAAAACCTCAAAATTTAATATTAACGAATAAGACGGTCCTTTGTCGGTGTATGGTATAAACGTAAAAAGTTTATCGTAACGATATTACGCACGCTCACGGGTTTTACGAATCATGTTTAGTAGGCCTAGGCGTGTTAATCGTTTTAGAGATTTTTTACATTTATCTTCTTACGGTGTTTTATTATCAATGCTCCGTAAAGGCGTTTTACCTTTAAGGTTTATTCGCGTAAGTGAAAAGCATAAAACAAGATAGTTGTGACTCGTGTCCTCAGCCATCTTTAAATCTCCCTTTATTCGTTCAACAGTATCATTGACTCGTGTAAATATCTTTTCATAGACTGTCATTATGAATTTGTTAAAAATTTGGCGTTAGCGTTTTAGTTTAGCAGTTACTTTTGAATTAAACTTCGTGTATCACTCTTACGGATGGAAAAAGAATCATACAGGATTTCAACGAACCGTAAAAGACGTCGATGTATTCACTGAGAACCATAGTACTATAATAAGATTGGTTACGATATGTAGAAACAAATCGGATAAAGTCAATCGCGTCGGACATCGTAAACAAAGCTCGACGCCCAGAAACTTTAATACGAGCCGAATAAATTCGATTTTAATCGAAGTTTGTGCAAACATAGTACAAGATATTTAATACGTGCCGTGTACGGAGATATCAATTAATAACTCGGCATTAAATACCCTATGCTCTAATCATACGCGTACGTTACAGTTAATTTTATTCAAACGTGATATCTTTAATATTTACCACTCGCTTACGTTTCACAATCTTCTTTTGTTTTTTTTTTTACATTTTTTTTTCTCCTTTTTCGTTTTTCTTCTTAATGATACACGCGTTCGCGTCGAACGCTCGACAAATTAGGATCGATAAGAAAAATAGACTAGATACACATGGAGAAACGAGCAACGTAATTTCAACGTTAAAAAAATAACACGAGTCGCTTTCCGTCGTGTTTTTCCCTACAGCGTTACGTAATTCTTTTCTTTTTTTTTTTTTTTTTTTGTCTCAAGCATACACGTTTATCTTAAAATCCATACACTCATCCTCGCCTGTCTTCTTGTCGGCAAGCCCTTCCTCGTCTTTTTATTTCTTCGTCTCTTTCTAGTCTTTCACAAGCACGAAAGAGCGCTTGGTCGATTGCAGTTTACAATTCAACGTACAAATATAATTAGAAAAATATAATTGGTAGAAGAATATAGAGATAGAATAGAGTTAGAATCAATTGGCTTTTTTTTCTCTTTTCTTTTTTTTTTCTTTTTTTTGTTATCGATTAAATGTTAATATTTGCTTCCCTCCCCCCATATTCGCTGGAGCGTCAAAGTCTTGCTTTAAAAAAATTACACAACTATTTGATAAGTATGCGTAAATGGTTAACATCTATGGCATTCACGCGTCTCCCAACTCTCACGCTAACACAGTTTTCACATTTTCTCTCTCTCTCTCTCTCTTTCTCTCTTTCTCTCTTTCTCTCTTTCTTCCCTTGTTTTTCACACTACAGCTTTATCTTCTTCTTGTTGCCCACGATAAAATATGATTAGAAAGGTATCTCGCTTGTCGCTATTCGTTTTATTGATCAATGGAATTTCAAGATTCTTGGTTTCACGTCTCGATTAAAAATCGTTTTTCACGTGTAGTTGCACACCGAAGGGAATAGCGTGTATTAAAATGTTGTAAAAATATATGTATGTGCCCTCTGATCCATTTCAGAACTGTATTTCGCTTGCCTATCAAAATCAACGTACGGAAGAGTTAAAAGGGTACGCGTTGATAAAATTTCTTTGTTACCTTCTCATCGTGTTGCTCGAACATTGTTCCGGTTGACATCGGTTTCCGGTGAAACGGTAACATTATCTATGCTTTATTTTAAAACCAAAATTTCGTTTTACCATAATTGTACATTGTATGGTGGAAGTTGCGACTGGAATTATTATACCGCGTGTCCTTCTTTCGTTTCGTCAGGTTAGCGCAAGAACCTTCACACGTGTGTCACGTCATATTTCGCTAGATCAAGTATTCGATCTTGATGCGAATGATCGATGATAAAATCAAATCGTTGTTCGTCTCGAAAAGAAATCTTACGTACGTGTCGAAATTAGAACGATTTCAAATTCACCGACTTTAATGTCGCTTAAACATTCAACAAGTTTCTTTGTGTCTTCTCTCACCTTATTATGCCTATGATGGACATTTTCTAATCTAATCAGCTTGAACGCTAACTTTCCTAATTAGTGTCAGAGGATAAAGAAGGAAAAAGTTTTTTGCCTGCTGATTTGTGACGCGAGTAGGAAATTTAAAGCTTGTCCATCTACGGCGTTACATCGCGTGTAAAATTAACAGTGTCATTTGGAAAATTGATTGGTTTGTAACTGATAATAATCGAAGCACAAATACACTCTGTTTTGTCGTAACTTTCGGTAAGTATACGGAAAAGGACGCGTACCTCGTCGGTTTCAACGACCTTGAAACACGTTGCCAAGGTCAACATTCGGAACAACTTTTTCTCCTACGTGTTACCACCGCTCGGCCCTAATTTCCGAGATATTCGTAAAAGACTTGGATCGAATTTAGTTTCCACCACGCTTCATTCCGACATATAGGTGGCCACGTTCTTACGCCACGTAGTCCGGTCTGGACAATTTGGACAATTTCGTATAAAATATCGGAGGAAAGAACACACATGGTACCTAACATACTTTTACGTATAATCGGAAAACTAAAATCTTTCCTTTTTATTTACACGATATTGGAAATGCTGGTTGTCTGTCTCGTCAATGAATCGAGTTTGGATTGGACTATGTAAAAATGCGACCACCGACTCCAGAACGAATAAAAAGCGTAATTACGTCGGCTACATCGCTGAATTTTTATTTCGTCGGTATTTTACCAATACGTTATTTTTTACGAATATAATATAACAAACTATAATACGTAATAATAACAACGAATATAATAAAAGTTACTGAGAATGTCGTTCTCTATAACATATTTGAAGGTGATGGAAATTTGGCGAAGGCGTGCCCTTTTCTGTACAATTATCCAATACTTTTCGACGTCATTCTCATTGTCAATCTGAAACAAATATCTCAAACTTAGTATACGCTCGACTCTCTATATTTTCACGAATTTAACGACGGAGATTAATCTTCGATTTGCTGTGAAATTCAACTGCTTTAACAGGCTATAATATCCTTACCACATTACGAATGCGCGATTCTTTTTTAACTACTAGAGTAACAGATATGAATATTAACAGTTATTTTTACGAGGCGACAAATATTATTTCAACATGATTGTTCATACGTATATCAATATTGCTCATTCCCATTTTAGCAACAAACAGGGAAGATGATATTGCAATATAACAACGAAAATTATTGAAGCTTTCACGCGACACGTGCATAATAAAAATATATAATAAGCGATGCTGTTCATTGTGTTAATATACACTTACGAAAAGTGTTAATACGTTAAATCGATTTTGTTTCAACAGTGAACGCCGGCCTTTGTACTGTGTCAATGGTTTCTCGTTTATACTGTATTCATTGAACATATTTGTACTATATTACGTACGGATACGAAATTTGTTTTAACTAAAAGTTATCCGTTTCTCGTTTATTTACAACGGTTCACGAAATTATTCGAACACTTACGGAAAATTTTTACGAACATATCATGTGCATTGTGCGAAACTATTTTAAATATCGTTCTGTCGTGATTACGATAATAAAATTTGCGATCGATCCGAAAATGTATACGCAGATGGAAGACATTTATTGCAAGCATACGCTCGGTGAAAAATTAGTGCACAGCATGAATAGCAGTCTTAAACGTATGATTATCGCTGAATTTGGTCTCACAAAATATTATGATATATTAATATCGCGAATAATTGACTGTTGCAGTATTTTGCTGATCTTTGGCAAGTTATGTTTCCAATAAATGTCTCGTAACTTTCATGTACATTTTCACGTACGTTTCAAATTTTACCAATATGATCTCTACACTACGGATTTCTATGCGTTTATAGAAAATTAGAAAATGCAAATATGTCCAAAATGCACGCAATATGAGAAAATATATAAAATATCCAAAGTACAGCGCTGTCTATCGTGCTTGTTACGTTATATTCTCAAAAATATGAATTTGCGTAGAAATCCGCAGTCTGATAGTCACGACAATCGCGTCTCGTTGCAGCGCTAACGAAACATCAAAATGTTTTGTGTAACACACGCATAAAAAGTTTCTAGCAGCGTTCGAATAGCCCGTAAGCCACTGTGTATGATCTGCTCGTGTATCATTGTATTTTGGATCAGTGCTGTCCATGAATGATTTCCTGATGGTTTTCTTCCCCTCCGTGTATCGCCGTTACGAACGACAGACCTTGCCATTCCCTAATTCTAAAATACGTCGACCGATCCAATCTGACACGACTTTGATTTCTTTTCCCATTTCACTGCTGCTAAAACAGTAGACGATACGTGGGAGAGGGAGAAGCACGGTTCCGTTCGCGAGTGAGGTCCACTGTGCACGAAACGTGTACAGATTTATACGAAGCAGTTTACACGAGAATGCAAAACACGGTGGCAAATTAACGCGAAACGCGGCGGCGAATTAACGCAAATCGCTCGAATGCACCGGGCTAAAAGTTGGACGCGTAAACGTGACGGGAAATTAGCGCGGCAGCTCGTCCGCAGGAGGCCTTAAGCCGGGTCTACTTTGGTCAAAGAGCAGTCCAGTGCAATGCAAACTCCAGCGCTGGATTGGTATTGAAATAACGTAAACGGTGTTCTCGGTCCAGTTCGATGTTGTCGTTCGAGCGAGTAACCCTGTCGAATGACTGCATCGAAAGTGATTACCACCGTCATCGAGAACGCGACATTCCAGAGTTAAGCGACTCGATGTCCAGTGCTGGCCGAAGCATGGTACAGTGTACGTCCGTTTGTTATAGCCCGTCACTTTCAACGGTTTAAAAAGACCGGGATAATGGTAGACACTCAACGATTCCCAGTGAAACCGCAGGAACGTGATCGCTCGATTCAGCGACTGAACGAACGTAAACTAAACTTTCGGTTATACGCGCGCTAGTGACACGATTTGTCGCCGCATCGATCAGAGTTCAATCTCCTTCTTCTAATAAGAAAATGGTCGTTCTGCAGTCGCGTCGTCAAGTGTGTGAACATGTCCATACAGGCGGATGTCCTTTTCGTGGACGACAAGTTGTCGCTAGTGCGCGCATGGGTCTCAGGCCGAATGTATACCGTTTCACTTTGCAGTAGCAGTGTAAATTCGGCTTTAGGCGCAATGACGATAACGATACGCTACCGTGCAACTAGTGGCCACTGTAAAGTGCACATGTCCACGAAACAGCAGCGAACCGCTTCTGTCGCCACGTGTTTTCGTCACGACGACTGGCGTTGACATTGTCAGTAGCAAGATATACGTTGCAGCTATAAACGAATATAGCGGTGTAGAATGGAAGCGTGTTGCTCGTCGCTCGACGCTTTAACGATAAGACAAAATGTATCTTATTGAGCTTCGTAGACTGGACATCGGTGTGCATGTATCGTCACGTCCGATAGACTACGCTTAGGGTGCCCGCAGATCATCAACCTGTATCGTCAATATTTCAAGATTCTCGACTTAAAGGATCGATATATGCTGTCAATACGATATTGTCAATATTTATCGACAAACTGCATTTTCGTTGAGAAGCTTCAAATATCGACGATATTATCGAATATCCGAGGACACCTTTACGTTTCTATGAAGCAACGCTTCGTGAACAGCGGACCTAAGACTTGGACAGTGTATCGATTAGTTTTAGGCTAAAATTCGCTTACAATTGACCTGCTCATTTGCCAAGTCGGTTAACACCACGAAACAAAAAGTAGAGACAATTGGTAAAATTGTGCAAGGTAAGCATCGATCGACTATTTTGGCACTAAAATTTCAAAAGTTTCCAAAATTTCCAAAAATGGAGTTAACCGTTTTGGCTCGCGGATGTCTCGGAATAAAGTGTTTCATTTTAGAGTCGTTCAAATTGCTCAAATTTCCGTGATCGTTCTAAGCGTCATTTTCCATATCCTCGTCTTTTCCCTTGTTACGCGTTACGTACTATTTCCGGCTGAATATTTCAATTTGTTATCCGGAACAACGATAGTTCCGGTTTTCTTTTGCATATCAAATAGAAATACGCGATCTTTTCTTGCAAATGAATTTCTCGATCAAATATTTTCGTTTTATGTATACTTTGTGCAAGCTTGGTCGTATTCGTGTTTTATGTAGTATCGATAAAGACGCGAATAAAGTATAAACAATGCGTTGATCTTCAATAGAGAATACTTGTTAAAAAATATATATTTTTCAAACACGAGTGTTATTATTTCTTCAATGTTAACAACGTTTTCGTATACAATTTGATTAGATTTTTTTCGATCTACTAAAATTCATACGAGAGATGGGACGAGTTATTTGCTTTTCTTGTGCGCAAGTATGCAGTTGTTTAAACAAATTAAATACTATAAAAAAATAGCACACAAATATAATTATTTATGTCTCAGCCTGTTTACGCAACGAATATAATTATTCATGGAATACTTCGATCACTAATGAACGAAATTTTTGATTACAATAATCGGCGATCCTGGCGACAATATTGGACAAATTACTTTCGTATTTTCGATTAAACAGATTTACAATTGCAAGGTTTTCTTTCGTGATATGAAAGCGATCGCTTCGCCATAATCGTTTAGCAAAAGTTTCAATGCTGCTTTGACTGCTGCAAGAAAATAAGGCTAACGATAGATCGTGTTGACTTGTTTTGCACGAAAAATAATCTCTGCCTTTATTTTATACGACGACGTGTTGCAAACTCCGTCAACGCGAGGATTAATACGAGAAATTTCACCGAGGATGAGCTTAAAGAAAATCACAGCGAGACGCGTTTTAGACCACGATAGTTTTCTTATAATTAGTCCATAAACGTTAGCTACGTATCTTTATCTTTCTGCACGGTGTAAATTATTATTCGTGGAAACGAAGGATGATCCACCTTCGTTTACGAAACAGATCGATGCCTTTTTCTACTTCAGAATGGTCAGAAACAATGCATAGGATATCTGAATATCTGAAACAAAAATATTAGACACAATTGAAACAAATACGTGGCATTGATGTCAATATCAAATTTGCTCTATTAGGCAGTGGACAAAATTTGGCGACATTTTTCAGAGATAAATCGATATCGAATTTGTCTCTCATTAGTATTTCTCTAAACTGGCGTAACGACGGTAGTTATCATCCATTTACTTGGTGTACACGGTTGATGTCAACGAGACTTAAGCCGAATTCACGCTGTTCCAGTTTAGAGGAACGTGGATATTTGGCCTTAGCTCCTAACACTGCCGTTGTTTCATCTTTACGCAAAGATTTCAATATCGTTTGGTGACGAAAATTTCATTTCGTCGAACTGTCACTGTAGATATTCGCTATAGAGCAATCGATCGAGTCTATTTGAAACTTGTGAGAATTCTATCAGCCGTTTGTGGCAAAATGCGCAAGACAGGTAGAGGTGTGCTTCTTCCACTACGAAACGACGTATTTATGGTTTCGCGCGGTTTCTCTGATTTGTCAAATCGGTAAAACTTAAAAGTGCAAAGATGTATAGAATGTATCTAAAGAATAATACTCGTTGTAATATTCAGCGGGTGAGATAGACCTCTGCGTAAGTCCAATTTCTTCGATCCTTTTCAGAAAAATCCGCAGTCTACGAATAAATGGTATCCGAAGACCGATAACGAGACCAAGACTGTAGTTAATTCATCGTTTCAAACGAAAATTAAAAAATGTTGCGTGAATCGAGTGTTAACACAACGTTGTAGAAAAGTTCAATAAAGTTGTACTTGGAGAATGATCAGATCGAACGAATTTCGTACGTACTAGAGACCGCGCGAATGTTTTCATTTGACATAATCGAAAGCGTTTTTCGGATCCACGTCCGTATAACTTTCCCCTAAAGTTTGGCCACGTATCTTTGAAAGAACCTGTACGAACGTGAACATTGAAATTTTGAACGATTTATGACTCGGAATGCGACTATGAATTCCATGTACTTGCTCCAATCGATATACGATAACGCAGAGTGGAAAATATTCGTTTGCGTAAGAGAATACTTACGACTTTTCGCGTAACTAGATTTTACTAAGCTGGAATTTATAACTGCCAAGGCAAAAACCTTTATTCGTGTAATCAGTACGTCACGTTGTCTGGAGTCTGATAAAAGAGTCCTGGAACATATTCCACGAATTGGGCATTGCCATGGCATCAGTTTGGCTAAATGGAGTTCTACCGTATCGTTTTATCAATGTGCATTCGCGTTAATACGAATATGTGTGCGTGTGTCGAAAAAAAATGACTGTTAGATTCGAAAAGGAAGACGGAAATGCAGCTTTCGCATGTTTGTGCTCGGTACAGATATTGTACGTTTGAGTCGTGTGATTTTTCTATCGAAATATTATTTTGATTTTATAAATTCCCTTTAAACGAAATATCTGATTAGTCTGAGATGCAAAGAGGCGCAGAAGTACAGAAATTCCTCTAGTACGTAATTGCGTAATTACTAGATCGGGTGTATTTATGCATCTGTGGCAAATTTAAAGGCGCAGAAAGCCACAGATTGCGTATAATATGGAAAAATATATAAGATATGATTGAATTTATGAATACATAAGAAGCAAAGTACTCGTCGTAATGTTTATCGGGCGAAACAAATTACTATGTAAGTTTCGTTTTCTTTAGTTCTCTTCACATACGAAATAGATCATCGATACCGAATAACTAACGGTTTTTGTAGTTGTCCTCATAATTACGCAATACTTGGAACGACGAGTATGGAACCTTCGATGCTGTATCAGTTGCGACATTGGTTTGCGACTTTAAATTAATTGAACTACACTTGATAATAAGACTATTCAATGTAGCAATCGTTAAATTTAAACGAAGGCACGAACGAAGCCAGCAATGTACGTCCAGAAGATAGAAAAATTATCGTATCGCTACGCAAGAAGAGAAAATATTTGTCAAAGTAGCAAATATTATTGGAAAATGCGAGACAGCTAGTGAGCAGGCACAGCTTAAATTTAGAAAAAGTCGATGCTATTATTACAAACGAAAAAGTGGCCTCGAAAATTTTTAGCAGAGATATACCATCCACTGTTTGTTCGAAAAGAATCGTTGTCGGACTACTGAAATTGATATTGGAAATGAAATCTGTGCTACAAATGACTGGAACGCAAGGACCGTTGTACGGCGTCTTCGTGATTTTGGCCTCGGGAGGAGCCAATTTATACTCAGTCGTAAAAATCAGAAGCTGTTTGATTGTTTTCACAGAAGCGTGTAAGCATCGCACGGTACAAGATTGGCAGAAAATGTTGCTTTCTGACAAAATTGAATAGAACGTGACAGGGTGAAACTCAATAGCCAATTATTGGGAACTGTTGGTTATTTGTTAACTAGAGTATAGTGCGACAATTTATCAAAAAGGTAATCGTCTTAAACTTTAACCGGACACAGCTTTAAATGTTCCTGCTTGTACTTTCGTGTAGCTGACAATAAGTTTATGTATACAGTGTACTCTAACTGTTTGTAGCCGAGTCTCAGTTTTCCTACCAGCGAGTTGTTGTGCAAAAGTGTTTCCGTATCGTGTGCGGGCTGCCAGAGTCGTGCACCAAATTGTCGTGTGAACTGATCGTTTTTGGTAAACAGGTGCGTATATTCGCCGGAAATAAGCTATACATGTCGATCTTTTATGTCTCTAATGATCAATGATCGACGAACGTTTCGTTTTTAATTCAGAGAACATAATCTTTGTACATACTAATCGTAATATGTAATTAGCGTTAACAACGTAGATTATAGGCGTTTTCCGTATCGGGTTTGACAAACCCCATGCGATTCTAAGACACGTGACCAGACAGTGAAATGTTAAACAATCATCCACTACTGGATATGCGAATAATGGGTTTTCGTTATGACAGGAAACAGTGTTCTAAATGAATATCTGTTTAGAACTGATTAACGCACTAATTATCAACCGCGCTAATATCATCATTCTGTCTACTGACATTTTCTTCGCATCTTCGCTTATTTTCTCGTATAATTTTCATCGAATTTACTGGAATCACGTTCCCTCGTTTGCGTAAGCGGCGACAATACGGCAGCCGACATATTCAACAACGAAATCGACGCGTTAAATTTTCGAAAATATGTTTACTAGTATCGACGATATTGTACATTTAAATGCATCGAAAATAGTATTTGAAGTTTATACACCGATCTTTTTTAATCCTTCTCGTCCACAAATCGAATCTTTTTGCGAACATATTCGAATTCGTTTGAAACATGTGTGAATGGAATCAACGAATTCGTTTTAAACTCGAAGGGAAGGTTATTTGCGATACAAGAGTCTAATTCTACGATTCGCTATTGCTAATCTACACACGTGACCGTGGTCGTCCTAAGAACGAAGCCACCTAATATCTAATTAGTTTTCGGACTTCTAACTGGTTACAGTTTATTTGATTTGCTCGTTAAGATCGCTTAATAAACACGACTCGCGTTTAAAAGAGGTTCTTCGTGGTATGAATTTTTCAATTTCGTTGCCATTTCGTTTGAAACGCACCGATGCTTTTAATTCACCGTTTAGAAAAACGATTAATAAACAATAAATTGCCAATCTTACCGCATTTTCAGCATCAATATAGACTCGTGTATTTGCATTTTTTCTACTGTTAAAGAATATTTCAAATTGGAAGAAGATACGAAAAAGCTCTTACTGGTGTGCATGGGTGATCGTTTAAATTTTCGTCAAATCTTCTTAAAACAATAGAAATCCCCCTTGTTCGCTAAAATGAGAGCGAATATATCATCTTAACGTATTCGCTTTTATCAACTTTCCATTAAACGTTGTGCTTTTATTCTCAATAATGTTGTCTGGCGTGAATCAACGTTAAACGTGTCTAAACATTTTCGTATTACTTTGTGTTAGTTTATGATATACAAAAGAATCGATATTTACGACGCGAAAGCTGCATCAGTTTCTCGTACAAGATCATTTAATGACAATACCAGCTATCTCGCGTATATAATTGTAACCATTGAAAATGAAATTATCGAGTGGAAATATTGTTTGCGTTTATTTGTTATAATAATTTACGAAAGAGAATCTTACGAATAATCGCGTTAATAACGATTCAACTGGCTCGAGAGGAAAATTAACAAAGCAATAAGATTTATCGTTGGATTCGGTCAATGGTTGAAAACCGTTTGAAACGTTGTCTTTCATTGCTGTTAAACGCGTCGATTAATCTCAAATCAATCTCGTCCGAATACTATCATCGATATTAGATCGTTGAATGGAAACTATATCGAACGCTTTACAAGTTTCTGTCGAATTCTCGTTGACGCAATATGAATTACAAAATGTGTAATCTTCTAAAATGACTTCGAGTTCACATACGTTGTGTCGCTCAGTAGCCGTACCGATCGACTGTCTAAATTAAAATGCATAGAAGGATGACAATTAGGAACGTTGCTTTTAAAAGTTCACCTCGAGATTTACAATTATTTATGCTGCTATCTCCTTGTACGAAATAAATTTACGAGAGCAGGATTTCTTTCTTCAGACTGTTGAATGCCAATTACGAATTCGAATAACGTAAAGTTGATAACTTTGTAAAAGGTAGAGTCGGCTTCTGAGAGGCTCGTATTATATCAAATGACAACGTTCGATTAAACTTTGCAGTTATTACACAAAATCGTTTTTAGTCCTTTGGCGTGCAAGACGGAATCGCACTGAGCATATCAAAATGAACACGAACCTCTTTTAACAGGAGCATGGGTGCAATTTTATTCGGTAATATAACATACGCGACGGCTGTCGTGAAATATCGTTATCGCGTCGATATCCTTCTGTTTTCTTTCAAATTGATAACAATCGGAGATATCGACAACGCAGACAAACAATTTCAAGACATCGTCGATGCCTGGCAAGTGCCACTCTAGACACGGAAGAGATAAATCTTCCGAAAGCTGCGCGTTGCACTTAGATCTTTGTCTTTGACCGATGAAACGCGATGGAACGATAGACTTGCATCGTCAATTATATTATGGTGTAGTTAGAATTGAAATCTATCGTAAAGAAGGAGCTGCAAACGCGATTAGTAAAGCATATACAGTCGTATCTTCGGAAGGGAGGAAATTACAGATTTTGAAAGGGTTGAACCACGGCAGAGACTGAGTCGGTACGCTAAAATAGTAAGAAAATGAACGTATATGCTCGATATGACTTTGTTTTCGAGTTGAAGCTTACTTCGTCATGCTAGACATTACTAAGATCCATCATTTTCTGGCAAAAGCACAGCTGGCGCTGGTCTTATTTCTTGATCGACTGGTTCTCCGGGCCTGGATTCATTCTCTTATTAGTTACGTGGCATTTTAAATAACTTGTTTATAAAACGTCGGTCGACAATGTTGAAACTCTTGGTTAACGCGACAAGCAAAGCTGCCGACGAATCTGCGCGAGCTGTTCGAATAGGTTGGTGAATGCACGACGAGATCTATTCACGCTTCTATCGAATCTGGTCTCTTCGAGCAATTTCTCCGAACGTAGGCGGTCGACTATTACGACACGAAACAAGCTGTTGCTGGAAGACGAGGTCATATTGGTCATATACATATTTATATGAATATATCTTATTCTAGCGTGCTGAAACAGTTTCTGCCGTATTTTCTAACCGGTTCCGACTCTGCCTAAGTTGGAAATAATTTAGATTAGCGGTTTCTCCTAATTTGAGCGTAAAAGTAAATGTGTGGTAGTGTTGCGCAAAATATGACAAAGTACGATAAAGCTGCGTCCTCGCGGAAGCGACTCCGTTGATTTTCCGCACTTCTTGAAAGTCTACTGCTACTACTAAACTACCAGTAAAATCGTGATTTTTGAGTTATATCATTGTCGCGGTAAATGAACAGAGTGAGCGTAGTGCATACTTATTGCTAGGGACAAGAGTCGCTTTAACATCGAAACGAAGCTGAAATATTCCTCCATTTACGTTGCTTCGGTGCGGACAAAATGTTCCTACAAATTGATATTTGTTGCGTATTATTTGAAACACGCAGCAACGATAGGCAACAAGAGAGAAAAAAAAAAAAGTTCCTCGTTGTCGATTCAGCGTGGACGCAGCTTAATGCAACGGCGAATAAAAAAGCGTGTAGAGAAACGAACGTGTCCGTTGAAGATACAGATATATAGATACGTATGTACCACCTGAGAATTAGAATAAGAATTCATCGTTAACTTGCCATTATCGATTAGTTGCAACTGTATTTTAGCTAGTCAGCGGTTATTTGTTAAAAAGGTTTCAGAAAGGAGAACAACGCCCAACTCTCACGACACGATTACCAGGTGTTCGTGCGATATTAACAGTGCAAGTTATCTCATCGTGCGATCGTAACGATCGAGTCTTACTTGTCTACGAGTTCTGCGAGATAAAGCTATGGCCTTACAATTTTAGTCAACAAGACTTTGTATGGTTACAATATTGGTGTTCAATTACAGTTTAAATTATTCTCATTCGTTCTCGACTATCTGACATTTTTTTTTTTTTTTTTCTATCCGGTGCAATTAAACTAACGGATTAACAGCCCCTTACTACTAACGCTAAAACACATTGCTAATCTTATTATCGTATCAATACGGCATATTCCTTACTCTTAATAAGTTTTTTAATGTTTGCTCGCTAGACATCGAAGTGTACTGAGACAACAATTGGTTGAAAGAGATGTCAAAAATTATGACAAAGGACAAATACTCGACTCGCGTCGAGCATTCGTGTTTTAGTAACATTTTGCGTTGTCAAACATCGAAAATTTCTATCCGATAATTATCGTGGTACGTGACTGACAATTAATGGGAAAATCCACGTATCGTAAACACGGTGTTCTGCTACTTTCATTCTGGCCGATACTAGTCCCATAAACGCTACTAGATCTAACTAGACTACTTAATCCTTAAATTCAATTTATCGTGTACATTTTTTTCTTGAGATATAGCTATATGCTATGAATAAAATACGCTATACACTTGATGTACATAGAAACACGTAATACGTTTAGTATAAAACGTAGTCGTAATGTGCAGGATATACAGGTGTACGATGTAGCAACGTATATGAGTCGATTCGCACAAGTAAACTGAAATTGTAGATTACCGAATAAAATTGTCGATTATTATTAAAAACTTGATAGGTGATTTAGTCTTTTTATATAATAATACAATAATTTGAACCCTCTATACTACAGGTTTTCCTATCGTTTCGAATAGAGAGTCTCGGCGGATTTTTATATTTTCATTCAGTTTGTTACCAATTGGAAAACTAATTTTCTCAACTAATCATAACATAACGAAACAGAGACTGCGACTGAAATTTTTCACACGATATGTACTTTTGAAAGGTCTGGATTCTTTAAGGCAAATGAGAAATTTTTATAAAAAAGTGCGCTGTAAAGTTTGAACGTTGACACATCTCGATGGATATTGCTCTTTTATCTGGATTTAAGGGTAAAAAGTAATATCAACAGAATAAACGCAACGTATTAATCGGTCATTCTGTTCGAACTCTATTAATCGATCTATTAATCGACTTTCGTTTGACACAGAGCGTTTTGATCAGACTCCGTTTATATCTCGTATTAATCTTCGGTGATCCTCGCGCGGACAGAAATTGCATCGATTAGAAGTTTTCCTAGTTTGTTTGAAAGTTCGACGAACAAATAAAGAATAATGCAATAGCGATAACGTCAAATGCAACGAATACAAAATGCAACTGCGATCAAATAGAAAACTACACAGAATAATTAATAATAATTTCCAATTTTTCGTGGATTTCCATTCGTTTTAGCGATATGATCCATTTCGTAGACAGAAATGGAGAAAGATGAATAGAATGTAAAAAAGATATCGGTGGAGAAAGCAAGTACGATTCAAGGCGATGATATTCGTTTTACCATTCGAAACGACCATTTATCTTATATTTAGGCAGATAAGATAAGTACCACATGTTATGGGCGCTGTATCTTTACTTTAAATGTCGTATTTAGACTGCAGATGTTTATACAATTTTATATTTTTTACGAACGTGATCGGAGAAATGGAACTTGAATAAAAATTTGTTTGATCTACCGATATATCATAACAGCACTCTACTTTGCACGTTTGCTATACTTTTGCATATTACGTGCATTCTATAGATTTTCGGAATCTTCAATTTCCCAAAAATGCATAAATATCCGCAATCTAGTCGTATTATTGAACTTCTACGTTTTATTTATACAATTCGAATACCTGATATTTATACAAATTCTAGCAATCTATCAAGAATATACTCTCGTTTAGTGTTCTTTTTATACAGTACTTGTTTAATACGTTTGAAAAGTGTGTTAAATGTATTTGCACACAAGATGAAAGTATCGAGTGTCAAGAACAAAATCTTTTAAGAAAAGGATTAATACGCTTGTATATTTACTCGTTTACGTGAAGAACAATTTTTAATAGATAAGAATCTATGTAGATTTCCTAAAAAAAAAAAATTGATTCTCAGAAGGAAGGATATTCGCTCTTTTGTAATTAAAATGTGCATTCTCTGTTCGTTACTATTTGTTTGCTTACGCCCGCTATTCCATTGAGAAAAGGTAATTTTTATGACATTAAGGTGACAGCATGGTAAAGAATGCGTATAATTCTTTTGCAGGAAAACGAACGTTTTCTTAAGAGCTCCGTCTCTATTTATATCTTTTACGTTGAATATTCAACAGACGTTAGGTCAATAAGAAGGCAAAAACAAACTACAAAACCGCAGTAGGAAGTATCTACAAATTTTTCTCGAACGCATTAACAGGAATGTTTAACGTTTTACGCTCAACGTTCGTACCCTTTCGTCAAAGAATCAGTTACATACTTTCGTTTCGGGTATTTGTAGACTATATTTGACTCAAACGACTTGTAATTACTTCTCTTTCCTTTTTCACTGTTTAGGCATAGTTTAATAATTCCATGATCAATTTCCACGTTCGCATAAACATTCTTATTAAATTGTTGGTACATAAACGCTATACCTCACAACGCACACACATCACTACCGTCAAGTAGAGAAACAAAGTATGTTTCGAAACGTAGTCCTGACGAAAACAATAGTAATACCTAGGCTGCGAATATTTATGCAAGTTCAAGTTACTGTGATCGCAACTGAAAAGCTGAAAACCAAGAGGAGATATGTTTGACTCGCTGCTATACTTTGGATATCTTTTAAATGTGCACTCTGTGTGTTCCTGCACTTTGAAATATCCCATGATTGCATAAAAATCCGCAGGTCTAGTGATACATCAGTGAATTATAAAGCTGGATTTACATTGGTTCAGTAGCATTCCAGATCCGCGATCCGATCCAACAGTGAATTGTACCTGAAATAACGTGAGAAAGGTGTTTTTTTCGTTTCATTCACGCTCGAGTACAATGCCGCCATTCCAGGGAATAACGTAGCCAAACGCCTGCATCGAAAGTCTATTTTCTGAACCCAGTGTTTATCCCATCATCGAGAATACAACACTCAAGGCGTTACTCGATCATCTGGACAGTTCAATATTCAGCACCGACGTGTAATACAGAGTGTATCCATTGCCATTACAGTCGCTAGGTCACAGGTAATTGCCTTGACCATTTTCAATGATTCAAAAGAGACTGGAATAATGGCATCGACCGATACGCAGTCAAAGCAATCCAGCGACTGGACTCATGCAAATCCAACTTAAATATTCTAGGATCCTGTCAAGTGGGAACTGAAGCTCGAAACATTGTTTTTTTTTTTGTAAATGTGAATCTAAAAATTGTGAGCAATGCCTGTAACCGAGGAATCCCTTCATCGTTCTTCGATTCGCACGCACGCTCAGTTACATACGTTTACACGCATACTCAGACGCACATACACACGCGCGCGCGCACACACACACACACACACACGCTCACGCTCACACGCATTCTCTTTATACACATACGTGCGTGTAAGTATAATATACACGTATACTTTTATTTTTACTCTTTCAATCTTCTTTCCTTCGATCTCTCTCTCTCTCTCTCTCTCTCTCTCTCTCTCTCTCTCTCTCTCTCTCTCTCTCCCTGTCAAGAAGAAGCAGAAGCAGTGGACGAATGATTTTTATAAGTGGATGCACATTAGAAAATACGTCAGGTGGTAGAAAAAACACTTCTGGAATAAAAGATTTTCTCAGTAGTGCAAGGGTATTTTGGTATCACCCTCGTCTTTGATGTTCCCTAGAGTAATTGACATGAAGATACTTATATTTTACATTTTCCCTCTCTTCGTGCAACAAGCTTCGAAGACATCAGACCTTATTGAACTTGCTCGAAAAGGAAACAAAGAAAAAAGGAAGGTGGTGAGGTCGTATAACAATTGGATTTACAGGAAATACATGTAAAAGAATCTCGCGTTAGAAGAGAAGAATGAATTTTAACAACGATCCTCTTCAAAAAAAAAAAAAAAAAAAAAAAAAAAAAAACAAAAAACGAAGCTTCGCTTCGTCGATTGTGCTCTTAACAATTCATCGTTTGATCAGTTCTAGCGTTTTCGTACAGCTTTTCGAACATTTGATGCCCTCCTCCTATTTACTCGCTTGAACATCCACCGATAAGCTTTCAAAACTATATCCAGCCATGTTCGCCCGGCAAAACCAAATTCTCCTATAAATCGCGAAGAGATTCGCTTTTGATCGAGTCTACCCGACATGGTAGCAACGTTAACTCGTACGGCAGTATGGACTAGCGGAATGATCCAGAATTTTCATAGTAACGGAATATCCACGGAGTGCAAAAAGCTTTCGATCAGACCAATGCGAAATTGGCTAAAAATATCTTTCTCGCTTTTCGTCGTGAATCAGTTTCTTCGTTTCTGTCAATGAATCCTCAATGGGACTTTGATCGGGACTGTTCGATGACCGTTTCAGCGTTTTCACACCATTCTGTTGTAAAAGAAACGTCTCAATCCGTTTTAGCGGTCTTCCAAACGAGGCAAGCTCTCATCGTTGAGGTAGTTTTGTGACGCGCGGAATAAGCGATAGTTTGAGCGTGCAAGATCGGGAGAATATGGTGGATGGGATATGCGACAATTTTTGTCGTGTAACGGTTGACACGCGTTGTTTTGCGTTATAACCATGTACGAACTCGCGCCAGACTAACACAAGAAACGAGTACTTGCAGAAACGTTTGCTTCACATCCTACAGTCAAGCGATGACTAAACAACGATATGGGATTAGGCCAATTAAATTAAGATTAATAGACGTTGTTAAAACTCGGATCCGTCTCGCTACGAAAAACCATCGGGCGGCATCTTTAAAGCCATCGTTACGCTTTCATTTGTCCTGATAAATGGTAATAAGTAATAAAATTAGAAATACAACGAAGAATCGTTTGAAATGAAACTTTTTTGTACGTATGTAATTGTGTGTAACTTGTATGTATATTTATTTTATGTACTTCTTTTACGTATATTGCCGTAAAGATCGCGTGATACTCGAAAATGGAAAAAAGTTTAGGAAGCGCTAGTTTGCACGAACTGCGAAATTCTACAAGGTTTTCATGGGGAGAAATATCACTCACGATTTCCTCAATGCCGCAACGTATTATAGCGATCATACGCACACAAGGTAACGTGACAGAATATTAAGAAAACGTTATTTCTTCGTAAATTTAAAATCGACGAATTTGGTCGACCAGTTTTCCCCAAGACCTTTACATCGAGCAAAATACACTTTCCACGTAACACTCGTCGTTCTCTTGTTTCCTTTCGATCGTGAATAATAATTGTGACGCTTTATACCAAGTCCTTTTGTCTCTATTATCCCGTTAGTTTCAACGATATAAAATAACAATAGTATATATGGAATAAATATTTTTAGCCAGTTTCGCGTTGAGAAACATCTGTCTTATGAGAAACATTTTGCCGGATGTTGTTTAGATATTTCGCGAACGTACGTTCGGAAACGTAAGAAGACAAAGACCGCCGTATAAGTGAAACGAAAGAGATCGACGAACGTATATAATAGAAATGAATAAACAAAATCCTGATTTTCAATATTTATTTAATTTCTGCACACTTAGGCTATAATAAAAGCGATTATAAAAATATCAGTATTTTATGAGAAAGAGAATAGTGTCGATTACAAGAAGTACACTGATAGCAATTAACTGTAACTGCCTTGTACATTTCGCAAACCCATACACTCCGATTCTATAACAAACTTTCACCGAATTCTAGAGCAAATGGTATAGTCCATCGTACATTAATAAGCGTATTTCTACACCCTGAAATATAACGTACTCAGCTTGCTTCTCCCCGACGTCGCTTTCTCTTGACTACCACAAGAACAATTTCATTTGTGAACCGTACGAAATTTCGTTAACACAAGGATCGATCGTGTAGATCGTTGGTTTTACAAATAATTCGATCGAGTATCGTTAACAGAATCTAGCGTGTTTTATGCGCAATAGAGGTTCACTATGATATATTAAATATTTAACAGCAACGATATTCAGGACGTTAATACGCGTGTTCAGTTTTAAACGCAGTCTTACAACTTGAATATAGACGAGATCGGAGAGTCAATTCGAATAACGATCGAATGATAATAATCAAACGCGTAACAGAAATATTCAGTCTGCTAATCACTTGCCAACAGTATTGGTCGATTATTAGCTTGGCCAAAAAATTTTCCCGTTTCTGTCGCTGGATGACGTTAACGTCTCTTTAGGCGTGAACGCATTCTTCTCTAAGGTTTGGTTTAAGATTAAAAGGCTTCTAGTTTCGAGACGTCGCCGTGGCTTGAATCTGTTGTTCGATAAAAAGGAGAAACTCTTAAAACACGTCGCCTCTCTGCGGCCCTACGAATACCGTACAGTTGCTTGTATTTTTATCCGAATATAGGGGGAAAAAATAAACTTGGAAATCAGTCTCCTTTGCGTTTCAGCAAACGTACACGTAAGAGAAAGAAAAATATTACCAAAGTTGATAATAAAGTTCATCGCTCGTTTCGGAGGGTTAAAATGGCTTTTTATCCAATTGCGAGGAGATTTAAAGATGGAAAAATGCATAGAACGCGAGTCAATAGGTAAAAAGAAAATACTACCTTGCTCCTATCCTGTTGATCTTACTGCGGATTGTGCAAATATGAGAACAGATACATACAGCGCGTGACGAAGATGCTGGGAATGGTTGCAACGTTTTTCCAAGTTTTAGTTTGCAGAGGGGAAAGTTTAAAAATTGTAAAGTCTTCGAAAATGAAATCTTGGGAAATTGGCCGAAAGGTGCGGAGGTTGGTGGAAAATAGGGGCGAATCGTACAATACAGTTTCAGTTGCGAAACGAATAGAATTAATATTTGAATTTGCTTTAAAAAAAAAAAAAAAAAAAAAAAAAAAAAAAAAAAAAAAAAAAAAAAAAAAAAAAAAAAAAAGGAAAACGAGGAGACTTTTTGGCCAACCCAATACAAATGTTATCATCTTTGGAATGTTTGCGACGAGCTGTCATTGCCATTTGTTACATCTACGTATATTACACGCTATCGAGGTGTTGTTATTGCTCTGGTAAAAGAAAATTGTTTCTCGTTAAAACGATTCGTTTCTTCTTTGGAAGTTTCTGCTGCCTTCTTGTCTCTGGGATTTTCCTAACTTTCGTAAGAAACCCGTAACGTACCGACGTCAACTTATCCAGCGTAAAGAGAAAACGAAGGATGTGCGATAAGACAAGTGTTTTCCTTTCTCGTAATTTCTTGTACCATTTGTTTGTCACTTATATTTTAACAGTCTTCGTTTCCTGCGACTAATCTTTCGTAATTGTAAAACTCGTCGTCGCGTATCGTAATGGATACTTTACGCTAGAAATCATATTAAATGGCGATAATGACAGGACAGTGGCAATAGTAGCGGTGGTATAGTATGTAGTAACAGTAGCGGTAATAGTAATAGCAACGAAAGAACAAATAATCTTACGATATAATTGTTTTGGTCCATCTTAATAATTTTTCTCCAGCTAATTTCAAGCTTTTCGGATGAAACGTGTCAACGAACAAAAATGAACCTGATGATTAGATCGTTCGCACTCGTATCGATATATATCATTTCAATAAGAACAGTCAACAGAGATAATTTTTCGAAAATAAATGCTTTTATTATCGTTAACCTTACAGAAAAATAAGGAAGGAATACCGGCCCAAAAATTGTCACATCTCGCGCGGATTGATCGATGGGACGAAAGCTACGCGTTTACGAAACTACGCTTTCCACTGTTTCGCGCGTTTCCTCTGAAATATCCAGCAATGATCGATGTTTCGAAGGTTAGAAAAAGTTGGGCGGCTGCTACGAGCAGAAAAGCTTCGCTGGCGACCGGACAAAGACGATTTTTGAGACGGAATCCTCCGTAGTGTGCGCGTAATAGGTGCTTTGGTACACTCAAAAGACGAAGAGAGAATATATTATATGTAAGTAAATCGATCGTGGAATCGATCGAGCAAATGTTCGCAAATACGTATTTGGTAACACAAGTATCTTTGGTCGATTCGTTTGGCGAACGTATGCACACCGCCGGTTATTAAACCGGGGCAAGAATCGTGCGACGACGCATCATCGGTGGACATCCGGAAGGCGGCAGGAGGACGTCAAAATGTACGGCCGCGTTCTCGTCGAAGGGTAAAAAGTATCGTGGATCGTACTTTGCCTCGTACGCAACGTCATCGATACGTATAGTAATAAGTTTCGTTTAGTAATGACGATAAGAACGATAATGGCGATCGTACAAAAAATAACGATGTCGACTAATGGTAATAAATAGTAAGTACAACTTACGAATAGACATCGGTGTGTTGTGTGTTCCCAGGTTTTAAATATTTCATAAATCGTCGCGCCCCCAACCCCCCCTTCTCCCCGTGCTTTCAACCTCGCACTCGATTTGCGCACAGCTCTCGTTTCTTCTATCTTCTACTTTGTTTTCTTTATTTTTTTTTCTTTTCTTTTACTTCTTCTTTTTTTTCATTAGCGTTAAAATTTAAAAAAATACATATATATCCTCAACCGAGTTAACCGCGTTAACCATAACCGCGTAGATCGCGGCCCCCTAACTATTTTTACTTCGCTTCGCTCCTCCCTCCTTATTTTTTCGTATTTTCTTTTTTTTTCTCTTTTTCGTGTAACTTATCAAACAACGCATCCCCGTCTCTGCACATCACCCTAGTCAAATTTAACTTGCACGATAAACGTCTGCTACATCGATCATTTATACATTAATCATGATAATCGTAATGATAATTGTAATGTCGGTGACGACGACGACGACGATGACGATAATAATGATGATGATGATGATGATGACGATGACGATGGTCATAATAATAATGATAATAATAATAATAATAATAATAATAATAGCGATGTAATAATAGTAATAATAGTAATAAAATAATGGTAATATCAATGACGATGGTGATGATAATAATAATAATAATAATAATAATAATAATAATAATAATAATGATAATGACAATGGTAATGATAGTAGCAGTAATAATAATAATAATAATAATAGTAATAATAATAATAATAATAATAATAATAAATGTAATAATAGTAATACAATACTATAATATTGATATATATATATATATTAATTAAATATATAATTTTATATAATATTTATATATATATATGTATACGATATTATGTATTATATATATATATATATATATATATGTACATTAGACATTCGTATGACATATTAGTTAAATAGATATGAATAGGACTTTATGCAAAATTTTAATGAAGACGCTAATATATAATTATCGGCGACTGCGATCGCATCAACATCCATTATCCGATTACGTCGTCCGCAATGACTAGCAAAAGTAATGGCAACGATGATGATGATGATGACGATGATGACAATGACCACATCGACATTTTGTCAATAACGACGGTAATGATCGATAGAATTGTCAATGATACGCGTAAATCATCGTCATATATATTTATTTATATATATATATATATATATGTAATAAGTACAAAAAAAAGAAAAAAATGATATCGATAAAAAGAGGCATCGCAGATCGATGCCAAGTAAACGCAAATAAATAAATAAATATTCACGGCGATAATAATAAAATAATAGCAATATCGATAATGGCGATAATAAAGACTTTTGAGATAAAGACGTTAAAAATAGCCAATAATAAAATGCCAATGACGAAATGACGTCTGAAAAGTATTGCTGATACCGGATGCCAAGGTATCGCTAGCAACAGCGTATCGAGTGATAAGAATAGCAATACTAGCGATAGAACTTTGGCGATGATGGTATCGATAATAATAATAAATCGTTTGATCGGGGAAAAACGACAATAATAGGACAATAGATAAAAGTAATATAACGACGCTCGTAAATGTTAGTAATGTAGAAATAAATAAGTAGATAAATAAATAAATAAATAAATAAATAAATAAATAAATAGCGATTAGAATGTGGCAATTAGCGAGGACGATGACGTCACAACGACACACGAAACAGGAAACAGCAAAACGGTCTGCCGACCATCAACGAAACTGCCGCCAGTCTTTCTCTTTTCTTCCACTCCATTTGCCACGTCATACGTAATCTTTTTCTGTTTTTCTTTTTTTTTTTCTCTCTCTTTTATTTCGTACGTGTATTATTGCGTGTCTCCCTGTGAACGTCTTCATTCGATGACTTAGATGTACCGACGAAACCGAGCTGCTTCGATTTCGTCCGACCTATAATATCCATTGCATGCAACGTCAACTAATAAATTACCGAGAGGCCATGACTAGATATTTTAATCGTACAAGACGTATTGTTTATCATTCACGACTTACGACACAGTAAATAACAAGATGGTGGGCGGCACGAGAAAAATTGGCCAATGAAACAACAGTCGGTTCTCCGCGGATGTATCGTAAATACGTACAGTTTTGTCAATGTTCCTTCCACTTCGCTCTGTCTCTTCACCTTTATCTCTAGTGCGCTAGCCTACTTTCTCGATCACAAACTTTTTAAAACCCCTTACATAACGTTCGACACCAGCGCGATTAATTATACCGGCAAACGGTTGCTCGATAAATCCTCTCCACTCTCCTCGTTCTATCGTGTCTCGTTTGATAAAAATAAAAATCGTCAGGGGGGAGGGGGGCGGGGAGTGATTAACGATCACAATTACACACATCATGGAATACCGGAGATCGTTTCGTCTCTACCAGCGTATAACACGTATAATAACGCGCGCGCTCATTCTCACCCCTGTCAAAGCTATCGTATTACTTACGTTAGAAACGATCCACACTTAATCCTACAAAATATACCTTAACTTACGACACACACTGCGCTACATGGCTGTGCGATCAACGGATCCTACGTTATCCTACTCGACCCTTCTTCTCCATCCCTCTGCCTATCTTCGTTCTCTTTCGACCCTCTTGCAACGAGGAAAGACCGAGCGCAGAGACCGACCGAGAGGTTTCGTCGTCGTCGCGACCTCGTCCGCGGCCACTCGACGCTCGGTAGTCCATCGTCGAGGCGAAGCAACGAGCTCGTTGCCCGATTTTCCCCCATTCTCGGAAAACAATATCGGGCCACCCGTTCGGCGAGTGGCGTTCGACCAACAGCCGCCGCTTGGCTACCAACGAGACTCACCGTCCACGCAGCGTCGCCTCGCAGACGCCTGCCAGATCCTCCATGATTCGACGCGACGATCATCGCCGAGCAACGCGTCGCTCGTTTTCGTCGCGATCTTAATCGCGTATGCGATTTTTCGGTCGATACCGCCGTTCGATACTCGGTCGATACTCCGATCTACGATCGTATGGAGAACGTGCGGGGAAAACAGTGGGAGTAGGGTTAACGCAACGATGCACGATGAAAGCGTCTTCCTCGTCGCTCGACGTTCCAACGACGAGACGAAACGCGTCACGATGTACGCTTCGTAGACTTAACGAGGCGTAGACGTATCGTCGCGTCCGATAGACCGGACTTGGGCCTCTATGGAGCGAGGCTTCGTGGACAGTAGGCCTAAATCGCATACGCGATGCCAACTGATCGAATCTTTGCGAGAATCCGCGTTCTCGTTCGTTCAACAAAGCAGTAAAATCGTATCGTTTGCCCGTTAGGCCGGGCAACTTGCGAATGAAAACGATATTTTGATTTGTCAGTTTCATCGAAGGATCGGCGATGGCTGCTCGGTACTTCCGCTCGATCCGCCCGTTTCGCTACGAATTTTCTTCTCTTACTTTTCCCTTTATTCCGCGTGCCAACGGCATACACCGTAAGCGAGTTTACGGTCACGAAGGTATATCTCTATGTTTGAAAAATAGTGCGCGTTCGTGAATCCTCGTTAGCCTATTTATCGCTCGACGAACGTAACGCGACCTCTTTAATACGCGAGAACGGCTTTTGCAACGGAATGCCCCTACGATTTGTAAGTTTCCAATTTTTCCTCTTTCGCGAAGAACGCAGAACAATTTCATACACTTTGCATCGCCGCGAAATACAAGAATAACTTTTTCGCCTGGTATCTCTCTGGCGGATACCTTGCGCGTTCAAAAATATCCCCTCCAATCTTTCGAAATCGTAAGCGATTCGCTTTCGAATCGGGGATTGTGCCCAATTTACAATGGATAGGTTCGTATCGTATCTCGGAAAGACGAGTTTAGTTTCGTAGTTGTTTCCGCGTTGGTGAAACGAAAGTTGCGAATCGCTGAGAATAGGCGAGAGTAGAATCTTCCACTCGGATCCATTTTGTATTGTCTTTTCAAACGTTTCTCCACGTTGGTCGAAACTTACTTACGGAGAGGATCGTTTCGACGAGAACGTAACGTTAGCAAAGAACGCCTACCTAAATAAGACAATTATCAAGAGAAAATTCCTTTCTTCTTGGACAACTCGATTATTCCAGTTAATTGCAGCAATTCGTCGCGGAAGAGATACAATTTTCTCGTAGATTTTGGCATACACATTCACCGATATTTCATAACAACCATCGTAAGCTATAAAATACCAGCGCTTCCGTTCGATTTCTTTCTGCTTATTCTCAACGACTCCTTCCTCCTTGAAAGCTTGAGACATCGTGGCCAATTTGGCAATTTGGCAATCGCCTGCTAACCGATCGCGACAGGTGATGCGCGGGATCTTGGAGCCTGACGATCACCGTTCGCTGCTTATCCCACGTTTCGATAATCCTTGAAATCTCGATTCGATCGGAACGAAACGTTACGTCCTATGCCTTCGAGTCGAAAACGATTAAATCTTTCTCCGAGCAGAACATCGAATAAATAGTCGAAGATTTAATGGAATAATGAACGTTGGAGGTGTCTCGCGGCACCGTATCTCGAACACTGTTCTTGTTTCTCAAAGTTGTTCGATCGATCTCAGAATGTTGCTCGTCGATCGTCGATCGTCCATGGGGTACACCGCGTGTATCTACATACCGTTATGGTAATTGTAATCACGCGATTAATTAATGACCATGACGATGGTGGCGTAATGGTAATAGACGATAACAATGATAACAATGACGATGGTGGTAATAATAATAATAATAATAATAATAATAATAATAATAATAATAATAGTAATAATAATAATCGTAATGACGTACGTGTACAATAGTAATTAATACGTGTATACCGCTTACGGTCTAAGAAAAAGATCGATCGTACCGCGACACGGAGGTTCTCGTCGCTGCTGTCCGACCGATTTCGAGTTTGTCGTTTCTTACAATTCAGTTATACCTCATTAGCGTTAAAACGTCGTTCCCGACTATAATACGATAACTAAGCATGCAACAATATTTGGAGTAATTACTTTTTTTTTTTTCAAGTTAAAAATAGTGCCTCTCTCTCTCTGTCCAATCGTACAGTCTGGCTCACCCGATGTTGTTTCTCGTTTTCCGTCATTCGCGCGTTCACGCATACGTTTCTTTCGTCTCTTTCGTTCTTCTCTCTCTCTCTCTCTCTCTCTCTCTCTCTCTTTCTCTCTTACACTCGTAGACAAGTTTGCATGTCACTTTCACATCATCTCACTTTAGTCGTCTCTCGGCTTTTCGTTTTTCTCTCATAAAGTAACGTTACTTGGGCCCGGGGAGAGTATAACTTTTTGCTTTCATTGTTTCTTTTCTTTTTTTTCTTTTTTCGTTTTTTGCCTTGATTACGTACAGAGCCGCCGCGCGCCGCTACTACCTTTTGGAAATTAATCGTCGTTCGTCCGAGTGGATTTTTTTTTTTGCACCGCTGCCGCTTCTCTGTTTCTCCGCCTCTCTTCCAGTTCGAGCGATCAATTAGAATCACCGCGATAACGTTTTCTGCATAGATTTTCAGATTTTTAACTTTCCCGACCACCAGCTCGCGTATTCGTGATTCTTCCTGAATCGTCGTCAGGTCTGTGCCGAACGATTCGCGAGACGTCGCAACGAAGCGACCGATAACGCGATCGAATCGCGAAGAATCACGAATGTGACGATCGTTGTTGTTGTTGTCACGCAAGGAAACTTTCTCTCTCTCTCTCTCTCTCTCTCTCCTCCCTCGTGATTGCCCGTCTTCAACGATATTCGACGCGATTGCCTCAAATACGCACATTGCGAACGTACAAAAATATATATTATGCGACATCTACAATCCGCTATAGGTATCTAAAAAGTCGTTATTTTTGTTTCTTTTTTTTTTCGTTAATATTAACTTCCGGCAATCGATACCGCCAAGCATCGTGAAGTTTCTGGCGAATTGCTTTTTACTTCCAGATCTCTGTTCGCTGCTTCGTTCGATTTCTTACGCGCAACCATTTCACCGACTTCTCGTTCGATGATCCTTATCCTTTGCAAAGCCAGTGGAAAGTAGAAATGCTCGTATCGATCGACTTACGGCATTTGAAAAGCATCGTAGCAGCGCGACAGATCGACATCGTTGAGTGGATTTGTTGAAACTTTAACCATCTATTGCTGCTTCCTTTACGACGGAAATGCACTTTTTCTTAAGTACAAATGTGGGGACCAAAGGGCATCGAGGAAGTTTGGATAGTTGTTTTTGAAACGTGCAATACTCGTAACGTCAGGCTTTAGTGCTAGGAGTTGCAACGCGAAATTGACACGAGAATAGGCAAAAAAGAAACGTAGCTTTCTGAGCGAAGTAAAGGATTCATCGAGGTTGTTGAAGTTTGTGGACATTCGGTCGGTGATCGTTGATTCGATGCCAATATCGAGTTACACGGTGTATTGTCCAACTAGGATTTATGTAATAAATAGGATTTATGCAATAAAGGGTTTCTTGTAAGTGGAACTGGTCTATTTGAAAAATAGGGGAAAGTTGGAGCTAACTTGGACCGAATCCTAAATTGAACCATAGTCTTTGCTCGCACGCAGTTGCCGCTTACACGCCGCCTGCAGTGCGGCGACTGCTTTGTTTCGATGCTGGCCGCTTTTACTTCATACAAGTCGTTGCTTCTCAGCCAGGTAAATCGTGAATTCTTATGGATATAATTTTTTACGTAGGAGGGTCATTTTAATTTAATATTATCGTCACGTTTATCCGACGCGTGTACCAGCTTTTGTTCGTTACGCGTAAACGTTAAAACTGGGTTAATTCCTCGAACCGAACCACCCAACAGTTGTTAAATTGGACCATAGTCTTTATTCGCATAGACGTTGTCTTATGAAATTGTAGTTTACACACGTTGCTTAGTAGCAGCATTGAAACGAAACACTGTGTAACGAATAATTATTTTCATGTAGGCTGATGCTCGTTAGTTCGTACAAACTGTAACTTTTGTCTGGTAGATAAATTTTGGATTGTCAGGAATATAATTTTTTTCAGAAGAGTCGTACCTTTAATATCATCGCGACGTTTATCCGATACTTGTACTGGTCTTTCTTCATTGCACGTACACGTTAAAATTGAAGCATCTAATGGTTTTCAAGTAAGACGTTTTTCCTTTCTTAAGGATAAAAATCACCGTGTGAAAGGATATGGGAAATGGGACGAAGAACTATGAAAGGGGCCATAACGGCATATAAAAATGATATGGCGGGTTTAAACGAAATAGCTGGGGGATATAATGTACCAAAAGTTACGTGAAAACGTAGATCCGACGATAAGAAGGATAGCCACGAGCTATGGCTAAAATGGAATTGGAGAAACGGAAAAAGCTGGCTTCCGTTGAAACTGTCGTAGCCGCTACATTTCGAAGAAGAAACAGATTATGGTACAGGATTGTTCGAGCGAATCGGAGGATGAAGTGGACGAAGATTGCATTCGTGTTGTTTGCATCTTTTTGGAATCAGTTGCGGTAGAAGAGTGGATTGATCGTAGGAAACGGGTCCACTCGAGCTGTACTAACAGCGTACGATTATTTCTTCAAACGCGTATCAGTTTTCAGAGTTATTTTTTTATCTTTCTCAGGGTATAAGTATAAGTAACAAAGTTCTTATCCAAGATAAAGGGAAACAGGCATGGTCCAATTTAGGATATCTGCGAGAACTGGCTTCCAACGTCGGATCATTGACGCTATTTCGAAAATATCTTTTCCCAATTAGCCGTAATAGCGTTTCAAGCTGTTTTATCGGATTTTACAATGCTGAAATTGTTCTCAAATTTTCCTGCTCAAAGCTATGAACGCGTTTTCGATGTACCTTCTTAAGCGGTCCAATATAGGGTACTTTCCCCTAATTAAAAATTTCGTAGACACGGGCAAACGGTATGTGTAAATTTTCCAATCGAAAAAGTTGAAAATTTTCACTTGGTTTAGCTTCGCTTCGGTTTGTTCGTTTAAATCGTGTCGTGAATATTAACGATGACGAGGTTTGGCATCTATTGGTTTCTTAAATTTACGCCTGCGGTTCTCTCGAGTCGTTCTCTTCGTGTACGACGAATGAAAACTTAAGATGGAATTCGTCGCGTGCAAAAAGAAAAAGAAAAAAAAAAAAGAACAAAACAATGAGAAAACACACATCTGGTACTAAGTACATGCCACAAGCAATGTCTTCGTTACAAATAATTCTTGCTCGATCTTTCTGCCGTAATCGTATCATTTTCGTTCCTCTTTTCCTTCCACCTTAGAACCTTCCAAGAGTTTTCCATCTTGCTTTCTCGTGATCGGACCGCGGATTTTTATAAATTTATGAGAAATTCGAAGGCGCCAGAGTGTACGCCATGTATAATGTGCAAAAATACGTAGAACATTCAAAACGATGTGCAAATTGATGAATCGCAAATTTTATCAGTCGCACAATTTTAATCCCGCGATTTTGGAACTGAAAATGTTTCCTTGCAGCGAGACGCGTATCGCAACAAGTTTTCATTAGTTTCCGAGATGTGGAAGAAAAAAAAAGAAATGTTCCAATGTTCGTAAGACGCGAGGACCGATGTTCGTAACGTGAAAAGTTGGGAAGTGACACTAATAGACGAAAATTTTATTTATACAAAAATACGCAGTCGATAATACCGGAGAATCTCCGACTTTTTCAATCGTTCAAATTGTCGTAAAAGTAGAAAGAAGCGTGGAAGCAGCACGATCCAGCTGGCGAATCGAATTTTGTAACGAAGACGCGTTCTTAAACGATATTAGAAACTATAATCGTAAAGTGTGTATCAACTAATCTCTTACTAAAATGGAATGTTTCTACTGGAGTTTTCGAGGAATGTGTCTCGCAACGGGATTTAACTAAACTTAGATATGGAAAGGTACAAGGGAACAGGAATGGGGAGGGATTTATCGTAGAGAAGGCAAAAGAAGCAAATGTTTCGATACGATAGAAGAGTTTTATGATCGAGTGGAATTTCTAGTAGGAAATAACGTTGCGTGGATGTTGCAGCGGTGACGCGCGATGTCTTGTTCGATGGAAAAATGGAACGGAAAGGTGTTGAAATGTTTCGTCTTCGACGATGATACAATTCGTATTAGTGGAAGATAATTCCGACAATGAAAATAAATTATCTTGCGTTTTCTTCTGTGAAAATTTATTATATTTTTATAAAAGTATAATCAAAATATTTAACAAATCGTGTGAACCGACGATTGTATCGGTGAAAGCGAGAGATATGAAATGGTAAATGCTTCGCGAAATTTTGATCAACCCTGCTCCGATCGTGCAATTTCTGTAATTTTAACTTTAGTGTTCGCGTCTTAGGAAAATATGTAACAAACGATCAAGTGTACCAGGGCTTCTTACACATTCTCACGGGTCTCGTAATGGAGTTATCGGGTGGTGAAAATTTGTCCAGCTGTCGCATACCAATGAAATGGAAGATGTCAATCATCTGTCTGATATAGAATATTAGCGTTTGAAAAAAATCGCATAAATCACGTTCTAAGGGGACACGATTATAACGTTTCTTACCATATATCGCTCATTTTCTGCAACAATGACGCAAAATCCACGACTTTAGGAAAAACGTTTTCGAACGTTCCGAACTGTCGTAGCCTGGCGACGATACGACAGCGGCTCTACCGATAGAAAGCGCAAGGAACGATCGTCGTTTCTCTCGTACCAATGACTGTGAAAAACTACCAGTTGTTTTCAGTTGGGTCGTTGTAGCAGATCAGCGATAATCGTTGTCGATCGTAAAATCAAAAATATCGATTAACCGTGGGAAACGTTATATCGAATATTTATTCGGTCAAGTACTTTAGTTCTCGATGGAGAAACGAACGAGCAGGTTTATCTCGTCGGTGTGTAATAAATTTAGCGTTGTCTGAACGCGCGACTATGAGCAACGAAATTAGAAATATAAGAGAGAATTGTCTCATCTTGTACATTTTTTTCCACGTGTCGTAAGTGGGATAGCGAAAATGGCAAACGTTGAAAAAGTTAAGAAGCGCCGACGCGTATACCGGCGACAATTTCCAATTTCTTCGTACCTCCCTTGTTGAAGCCAGAGAGAGCGACTCGATGAGATTTGGCAAATAACATTAGGAAAATACAAATGGGTGGCGATAATGGGCGAATATGGCAGAAGGCAAGAACAGGGTTAAAATTCTATGGGGCGTACGCGTCTAGTCGGGGGCTGGATCGATGAAGCGTAAATAAGAAAAAAAGGGTACACGAGTGGTGTGTTTTCGGGGACGAAAGAAGGTACGGAGAAGCGAGCGAGAGTAAGAAGAAATAAAGTGAGGCAAAAAACTGACAGTTGTCGGTGTAATGTGAACTGAAAATATTATTAAAAAGCATTTTACAACAAAAAATAACTAAAAAAACAAACAAAAATACGATATACAATTTAAATTAAGAACAATCGGGTTGTATCGTTTAAAAAAAAAAAATAACATAACAAACCAGTACAAAAAAAAAAAAAGGAGAGAGTCGCATGTTTGTTTTTCATTATGTGCTCCGGTACCGCTTCTTTCGGATGCAAAGAGCGTGCGCATACAAGGAAACACTCAGGCTCACACGCATACATGTACGTCTCGATCCTCACTTTGGAAATAACGCATATCGAAGTGTATACCATTTTCTTCATTTTCGTTCGTATTTCTCGAAGGATGCTATATATGATTCTATGAGCGACGGAAGGGAAAAACAGTGGTAGTGATGGCTAGCTGGCAAGGTGGCATCATCGTCTCCGTTCTGAATTTCATCTTTTTCTACAGTCATACTGTTATTATGTACGCGGTGATGATAATATTAATGATACAATAACTAATCGGTAATAGTAATAATAGTAATAATGATAATAATGATGATAATAATAATAATAATAATAATAATAATAATTGCAATAATAATAATAAAATAAAAAAATAATAGTAATACGGATAATAATATTAATAACTACGAATGAAAACAAGGATACGCGATTTAAATACTAATGGACAGATACGTTGTGATGCAGATCTTAATGGAATAAATTGTTACGTACTTTGTCTCTTGTAAAGAAGAAGGTCCGATGTGATTATTTCGACTCTTCGTCGTTTTCACCGAAAGAGAAAGGTGGAAAGACGAGAAATACAAAGGCGAGAGAAGCAATCGTGAACGAAAGAACCGTACGAAAAGGAAATCTCGATGATTTTTTTGGCAGTAAGGTATTGAATACGGAATAACGTGAAAATTTCCATGTATCTCAACCAGTCGTCCCTTTTCTCGATTCTCTCCGTGCTGCTGCTAATTTCGTTTTTACTTCCGTCTCTATCCGTGTGTCTAGCATACCGTCGCTGAAAAATTAGCTAGAATACTGCAGATGTACACGACGATATAGCCCGTTTAATTGTCCTTTCGTTGTTCTTCCGTCTGACAGATCGCGTACCTCGGTCACGCCGTCTCCCTTCGTCGAGTCCAAAGTCTCGACCAGGAACTCGACGAAGCGCTTTCTCGCTCGTTCACGGTCCGATTTCTATCTTTCCAACGAAAAGTACGTTCAAAGTATCTTCTCGCCATTCGGACAAGATACGACGCGAGTGCGTATCCGCACGTTTCAATAACGGTAACGGCGTTTTAAAAATTCTTATCGTCCGCCGAAGCGAGAGCGAGAGCGAGAGCGAGAGCGAGAGCGAGAGCGGGAGCGGGAGCGAGAGCGAGAGCGAGAACGAGATCGAAGCAGAGAAATTGCGCGAGGATCGCGACAGAGTGAAGCGAAATGCACGATTCGGTGGAAGAACGTTGGTCGTTTATGACCGAGCGCGTGTCTGGCGTGGAGGCGTTAAGATGTTAAGAGCGAACCTGCAAGGACCTCGATTCGAATAGCAAACGATATAACGACGACGAATTATCAAGGATCTTCTATCAACTTTCCACAACTTTCCTCCTTCCTCTCGCTGATCGTTTCCTTAATACGATTCCACCGTAGATTGCTATGAAAACACGCACGAAAGAAGTTTAACAAGTTTCAAAAAGACGGCACAACCTGTTTCACAGCGCAAAATATTTCATTAACAACTTGCTAATATGTACTGTTACGAATTAATTACGAAATAGATAGACTACGGAAAATACGATGATTTTTAAACGTTAACGATTTCCTTTTCAAGGAAACAGATAATCGCTGATCAAACTTAATGAACTAGGATACCAACGAACGAACTCGCGTATTGTTTCTTTATCGACGAATTCTAAGTACCATCCAACGATTTCCATCTAATTTGTCAATGTTCCGAATTTCGTTCGAGACCATCGAACCTTTCGAAAATTTCACGAACGAGCAATTAGGTGACATCGATCTAGTTGGACGAGAAATCCGGAATTATACGAAACTAGCACCGCCGTGTCGTATCAAAAAGGACGTATCCGCAGCTGTCGCCCGAGTCCAGGCATCTTTCCGCTAGGTAAGGCGAAAGAAAATGCTTGCAACTTTTACTTTCAGTTTCAAGTTTAGGTCGTACTTGGTACGTGTCGCTTCGAAGTCGAAAATAAAAGATGAGTAAATCTCGATAAAGATCGGTTACTTTTGAGAGGGCAAAGCCGTGGTCGTCCACGTGGAACCGAGGACGCGACAGTTTGCATCTCGGACGCGTGTAAAATTAACACCCGGTAGACACCAAAAGTAATTTTGCCGCGTCAGATACGTCCGTTTGAATCGACTGGGCGATCAAACCACGGTTAAAGAGAAATATAACAAGACTATCGATTTAACAAATTTCCCATTCAACGACGTATCGCCTGGATCGATGTGCCGAAAGTTGCAGACCGACCTTGCAGACTTTCCACAACTTTCGGGCGATCTGCCGATCGTACCGGCTCGCGCGAATAGATCGTATCGAATAAGAAAATTGACGACGTCTCGGAAGATCCTCGTAATTCATAGTTTTGTACTTTTCGACACCGAGGGACGCCAGCTAACCTCGTTACATATCCAATGACGCGTTATCAGAAAATGCTTACGTATATTCCATTGTCAATGATATGCTTCAAGAATTATAACGCTCTCACGGCATCTGACAGTCTGGTGCTTAAATAATGAATGAATAGATAAACATAGAAATGATACAATAATAATAATAATAATAATAATACGTACGTACATACATACAAACATACATACATACATACAATAATAATAATAATAATAATAATAATAATAATAATAATAATAATAATAATATAATAAAAATAATAATATTTGTAATAGTAAACATGCATGAAGTCGCGTGGCGGAACCTCGCGCGAGGTTTCCATCATCGTCGATTCATCCAACAAAATATATTAATACTATACATTCAAATTAAAAAAAAGGGTTACTAGCGTAACACACGTTTTTATCGATTATACTAAAGAAAAAGAAACCAACATACTCGAAAGAGGAAAGTAATCGGTGATGGTACTGGTGATAGTGGCGGTGGTGGTGGCGGTGGTGGTGATCGTAACGGTGCGATGGATCGCTATGGTGTTGGCTCGGCTGGATTTAGGATAGGAAGGAATCGTTTGTGGCTGAATCACGACACGTCGCGGAGAAGGAAACGGTGTGGTGAATGAAACGATGCAGAGAGGAACGGGAGGGGGCAAACGATTCGTTGCATCGTTTCGCTACGATTCACTACGGCTACTCGCTACAGCGTAACACCACTACTCTTCTATTCAACGAAATGAAATGAAAAATGAAATGTTGGAGAGCGACTGAGAAACAGCTGTTTTCTACAACACATCTCTTACCGTTTTTCATCGAACGATCGTAATATTCAGGGACACGCTTGAGGACGTGGATCGAACCGTCCTTAGAAGACTGCCCCGAAGCGGGAGATGAAGGAAAACGAGAAGATGGCGCGTCTTCCGTCCAGCTTTCGTCGATTTCATGGAAACGCGAATGATTTGGCTGCACGAAGGCTGAACCGAGGAACGAGAAGAACCAAGTTGTCAGTCTTTTTCGCGCGCGCGCTCTCTCTCTTCGCGACCTCTCGTCGTCCTTCAGGCAGGCGGCCTCTCGACCTCACCATCGTCAAAATGAAACACAAATCGTACGCGTTGTTTAACCGCGTGTCTTTAACCCTGTCGCGCTTCTCTTTTCTGCTTCTCGCGCTTCCGCGATTTTCGACCTATCGCGCTCTTCTCAACCTTCCACCGAGATAGTCTCTCGAGTCTGAGCAAAATATAAAAAGAATCGTCCGTCGTCAACGAATTTTACCTTCAACGTTTCTTCGAGACAGTCTTATTCGCAACGAACAGGTTTAATAAGAGAAACGAAATAAAGTAATACGCGAAGGAACAGGTGCGTTAAAAGGAAACAAACGGGAAAGTTCTCCGGGAGAACACGATCGAGAAACAAAGGTAAGAAGAGTCGATTAAACGAACAAAACTTGGACTGTCGTCACTGTCGTACTTAAAATACCGTATCTTAAGACGAATGTCCGTCGGAGTTGTCGTTGATTGATACGAAAGAAAAGAAAAGAAAAGAAAAGAAAAGAAAAGAAAATTGAAACACATACATATAAATATGTATACAATATAATATATATATATATATATAAAAAGAACATATGCTTGACCACCTTAAAAGAGAGGGAAAAGAGAACGACACGCGAGTAAGAAGGATGAGGAGTATTGGGAAAAGTCGATGCAGCATTGTCCGTCGTCAAATAGGAAAAGTCTTCAAAGTTCATAGGCTTGCGAAAGCTTGAAGAACGGACAAGCCTTGACAGCGTTGCCGATCGATACCGTCGATTATCATCGTCCTTGGATCGACGAGTAATCCCAGGCAGTGCAAAGGTCTAGGCATCGATCGAGTACTCCGCGTTATTTTCCAATTACGTATGCATGTAAAAGGAGAAAAAAGAGAGAGAGAGGGGGGAGGGAGGGAGGGAGGGAGAGCGACGAAACAAGCTCTCGCAGGCGTCGATTCGTCCGTAAATCGGCCAAGCCGATGGAAAAATCCTATCGCTCTGGATTGGAAGAAAACGAACGAGACTGAACGGCGGTGTTGGCGGAGTACGATGAAGCCGAGTTTCAGTCCCGAGTTCCGCCGGATCGATCGTTAGCACGATTCGACAAGGATACATGCAGAAACGTAACGCGTCCGAGAGGTTTTCGGAAACACGCACCTCGCGGTTTTTCTCAACGAAATTGACGGAAAGGAGAATGGAGCGGAAAGTGCGGACAAGGGTATGAACGGATCTCCGGTGTCCCGGATTTTAACGGCCATGCTTGAGATATTCGACGTACGTTTGGGTGTCTAAATAAGAAATGGATGTGCGGTACAAACATGGATGGTTTAACGAGCTTGTTGAAAAGTTACTCCTCTTCTTCTTCTTTATTATTATTATTATTATTATTATTATTATTATTATTATTATTATCATCATCGTCATCGAAGCGAAGCGAAACTAAAATAAAGATAAAAGGAAAATCGGCGGATCGACGATTTCCGTTTTCGAACGCTCTCGATCTTGCATTGAGAGGAAACTTGAGCGCGATTATACCGTATCTCGGACAGAAACTTGATAAACGTAATATTGGACGATAATTAGACCGAGATGTGGATGATGATTGGTTGGCGAGTCGCAATCAGCGACCGCGAGTATCTCGTATTTTCGTGGTAACTTTTCGACAAAGTTTTAAGCGATCCGTGTTTACGTGACATCGTTTTCCTATTTAGACGTATGGAACGTACCGACAAAGTTTCCAACGTTAGAAACTGACGCAACCCTGTATCTTCATGGAAAAAGGGAGACGTAACCGACAAGAACTGACAGATAGGGAGTAAAATGGGAGAGGCTGGAGGGTAGGTGAGATTAAGGATGGAGTGACTAGCGGCGGCGAGCTCTACAACTAAACAACAACAACAGTATTTTCAGTTATAACAACATTAACAAGTAATTTCTCTGCGTGTATGCGCCTACACGTCTCGTGTGACTTTCCATTTTTCACGCGCGCGCGGCTACGTTCCGCACGCAACAAAATCGGCGTTCCAAACTCGCCTGCGTTTCTCCATTTCGTACGAGCATCTGTGGATACGTGCGCGTACGCGTTTTCAAGCGGTTTGCTGCACGCGTGCGTGTCACGAACCTGCCCATTCGCTGTCGAGTGCCCTACGAGTTTCCATAAATTCACCATCGGTTCGCTTTCTTTCCCGTCTTTTTTCTCGTCAAACCCTCGAATCCTCGTATCCTCGTTCGCGAAGAATCGTCGCGTTTAATAATCGTCGCGTTTAATAATCGTGCGAAGCGCGTACCCGCGTGAAAGACGTGGCGCGCCTGTCCGAGAACCACAGAGAACGTAACTACTCTGTGTCGTGTTGGCTGATTATGGCGCGGTCGGCGGGCTGTTCGATCGCACGCGCGTACGCGCCCCTGTCCCTGTAAATAAGGCCTGTCATCGTCTTATGAAATTTCGACAGCTGTCGGGTGAACGCGTGTTCGCTCGCGTACGCTGCTTGCATCTTGTTGTTTCGTCTCGTAATCGGAGTTTCGTAAACGGAAGTGAGGTGTGGTTCGAGCGGGCGAAGATGGATAGGTAAAGTGAGCGCGAGCGGTGATGGTAGGTGGGTGAAGAAGAAGATAGGCAAGTGTAAGTAAAAAAAGATCCATGAGATCGTGGCTGGTGTGGCCGTCGAAACGATGGCGATAAAAACGACGACTACGACTACGACTACGACAACGACAACGACGACAACGAAAACGACGACGGACGATCGTTGTCGGCGTCGTGATTTGTCGCTGGTCTACATGCCGATCGGCGGTACTTGTACGTAACGATAAATGTAGAGTCGATAATCCTTGCTGGCTAGCACGACCGATCCGTCGTCCATCAAAGCCACATCGAAACATTGGGCATGCTTGACCTTGCTCTCCAGAGCGGAAACCAGTTGACCGTCTTGAGTGAAGATGGTCAGATTGAAGTTATTGTGATTGTCTGCTATCAGTATCTCGCCGACGGCGTTGATCCCTACCCCGATCGGGTAGTTGGTGATCCCTTCTCCGCCGATCTGTCGCAGATAGGCGCCCTCGTAATTGAACACCTTGACGCAATGCGCGCGATTGTCGCTGATGAATATCTCCTGCTTGTCGTTCACCACCACCCCGTTTGGAAACTCCAGGTGCTTCGAGCATCCGAACTTCTGAAGCACGTTGCCGGTCTGGTCGAAAATTATCACGCGCATCACTTTGCATTCCACCACGACTATGCGTCCCTTCGAGTCGACCGTTACGCCGCGCGGATGCTGCAATATGTTTGCCCCAAATTTACGCACGAACTGACCGTACTGGTTGTATATTTGTATCTGATGGGTCGGCGACCGTTCCGTAACGATTATGTCGCCGGACGTTTTCACCACGGCCACGCGGTTCGGGTACAGCAACTGACCGTCCCGTTTCCCACACTCGCCGAATTGGAATTTAAATCTGCCTTCTTTGTCGAATATTTGGATCCGATGGTTGTTCGTGTCGGCCACGATGATGTCGTTCTGCGCGTTCACCGCAACCCCGGACGGCTCGGTAAACTGTCCTTCCATTACCCCGAACTCGCCAAACTTGCAATGATAGATCATCTTTTGTCGTTTGATCTGCGACTTTGGTGGGAATATGACCGCGGCGGACATCAGTTTCGACGTCAGGTCTAGAACGGGATCGGTGGACGCGGCGTTCGCTGCCACGACGACCGACGTGGCCATCGGAAAGTGGTCGTTCGTGGAGACCACCGGAAACGCGTCGCTGCCTCCGTTGCTCCATTTCTCGTAAGGATTCGCGTTTATACCGTTCAAAGTGAGATCGCTGATCGTGGCGGGGAACGGGCCTAGGCTGTTGGCCGAGCTGAAACGCTTCGAAATCACCGTGCTGTTCGACTCGAAGGACGACGGCGAGGTGGACGAAGCGCAGGTAGAACCGGACGATATCAGGCCGTTGCTGTAAGATCGATCCAGGAGCAAACCTCCCAAAGTGCCGATGCTACTACTGGATCCGCTGTTGGTGGCGGCGTTGCTTCCGCCGTTTCCGTTGTTCGACAACGCGGTTGGTCGAGCGATCGGCGGTTGTTTGCCAATCGGGCCGCCGTTGCTCTCGTTGTTGCTTCGAACGTAGCCGAACGTGTTTCGCACGCCTACTTGAATCGCCTGATAGTTGCTGACGAACTCGAGATCCGCTGTCTGACCGGCGATGTCCGGCGTGTAACTGAGCAACAGCTGTAGCTTCGAGTCGAGAAGCTTCTTCACCATCAGCACCTCGGTAACCGTGGCGTATTTGGTCAGTCGTTCGACGAACTCGCACGTCTGCAGCATCTTGTCGGCCATGTCGTTGGCTTTCTGCGTCAGAACGCCCAGCGATATCTGTTTGGTGGAGAAGACCGATTCCAGCTCCTTCAGCAGTTCTTGCTTACGTTCTTCCAGCATCGATCGATAGAACTGGAAAGTGTCGTTGATCTCGTTCTGCGCCTTGTGATACTGCACTTGAAGACGGGCTGCGCCGTGGTCGGCTGCCTTCACGGCAGCTCTCACGTCCGCGGCTTTCGCTTTGCACTCTTGAACCACTCGTGTCATCGCCTCCAGCTGTTGCGTCCCTACCTCGGAGATGTGCGCGCAGTCGTGCAACGGGCCAGGATGGTCGGCAATGGCGCACTCTTTGCAGACTAGCGCCGTGCAGGTACGACAAAAGTATTTTTGCTCCTGCTTGTGCCGGGGACAGTAAGGTACTTTTTCGCTGTTTTCGCTAGCGTGAAGGTTGATCACCAGATTGTTCTTCGGCAGTTCGGTGGTAGCGGAGCTGGTGGTCACCGTCTCGAGCTTCGAGTCGCCTAGATTGAGCACGCGATGGCCCTCGAAGCAATGCATAAATTGGTGCGCCATCACGCAGTTTGGGCAGAGAAAATTCGCACAGTCGAAGCAACGAGCTACAGCGTCGGATTCCGTGGACTTGCAAGCGGTACAACGAACTCCACCGGCGCCTCCTAATCGGCACCGCGGACAGGGTGCCTCTCCAGGTTTCTGCGAATCCAGGCAAAGGTCGCAGCTGTCGACGTCACAGATCGCAGAGTCGCTCGCAGGCGGGGAACTGCCGCTCACTGTAAGCGGGGACAGCGAGGCTAGGGATCCGATGGAATTCGCGCGCGATTCCAGCGAGAGTGTCGGCGAGGCCATCTTCAGTCAACCGGCATCCCTGTCAACAGAAATCCACGATTCGCTTTACACATTTTTCTCGGCTGTGCCTTACTTTCTCCTTAACCTATCGTTGTTACTTTCGAATGCGTTTTCTTACCAAACAACAGGACCAATCTCGACATTTTCCTTCTGTTCTGTACACAGATTGCCGTTACCGCTTTTAATTGCTCTCTTGTTTGTCACCACGCGAACGTATTACATTATACAGCGGAAAAATTAGGTTATTAAGAGATGAAATTAAAACGCATCCAACCACGTTCGCTTTCTCTCGAAACGTACTTTTATATCGTGACAAATAGGAGAATAATCAAAATAGGCTGTCTTCTTGTTTTATGTAATTTCAATCTTTACGTCGTTGAATCTGTTCGCGTTGATTACATCTAAATGTATCCCGAAGAGTCCATCTTACTCGACGCTAAAACTACTAATGCCATAAGAATTCATGTTTTTGAACTCTTGATTAAAAATTCACCCATCGCGACCGATCGTTCAACCGGTTGAAATACTTGTATCGTGCAATTTATTATGATAATGAGCATAATCTTATCGGCATGGAACGCGTCAAGTAAAGATATCGCAACGCAAGAGATAAATACACGAAAATCTGCGTCGAACTGCCGAAAATGTTTTTTTAACATTACCAAACTACGTGTTAGTTCGTAGTATTTGCACGGTATTTAATGATTTCTGGTGGGAACATTTAAAAAATCATAGAGTCAGCAGGTAACGGACTCTTGGTAAACGATGGTAACGATCCTGAAGCAGCGATTGTCCGACAGTTGCAACAGTCTACAGTCGCGATGCGAACGTAAAAACATAGCGATCACCGGCGTGACCCGTTTGTCATTTATCGACATCTCGCCCACGATGGCACATGCCGGAAGTTGTTTCCGCGTGATCGTTGAATCGTCTTCGCGAGTCGACTCCGACGCAAACTTGTCTCTCTACCGTTTGCCGATGACTCGCCAACGATTCGTCACGGAGAAATGTCGCCCCTCTAATTAAATCGGTCGACCGGATGGTCCTGTTTTACTCGATCGCTGGTAGGTGGATGGACGGATGAGAGAGCAAAAGGAAAAAGGCAGTAGCCTGCGAGTCCAAGGTCACGAATGCCAAGGTTGTCGTGTCTCTTCTAGTTTACCATGTCCCACGCATTCGCTTTTCCACGGATCGAACGCGTACGTTCTCTTTAAAAATTCGTAGGACAAACTTTTCTTGTGATAAAACTTGGGTATTTGACGAAAACAGATGTTTCGTTGATTTTTACATCTTCGGATCGTTGGAGATCTCGTCGTCTCGTCGAGCCTCGAATTCTCTATGCGTTGACCTGGCTTTTTAATTTCCAGCACGAAATTCTTTCGTATTTCTCGCAAATCTACAAAACTGTAGTACCGCGTGATTCTATTGTTACCCATTGTGGAGTGTTCGCATTGTATGGTACAGGTTGTACAATATTTACCTACTTTTGCATGGTATTTTATCGTAATGCGTGATAAAAAGTCGGTACATTTATAAAGCAGATAGGCATAAGTATGCTCCGTAGAGAAAGCAATTAACGTATCTGCTACTGTCTAGGAAAAGTCTTGCAACGATAGAAGAATACGATTCGATCGAAAATGGCTGAGGGAAGGCGGAAAGTTTATTACAAAATCTTTTCGCAGAATTGGCCTTAACCTTGAATTTCAATTTCGCGGCAAGTTTTTCAGCGGATCGATCCATCGAACTGAAGATGTAGGATCCACCTAGTACGGCCAGCGTAAAGCATTTTTCTACGCTCTGTACATACAACGGATAAGCGAGAAGAGAATGAGGAAAATGGAGAAAAGCGAGATGGGTAAAGAAGCAAAAGCAAGGAAGGAAGGAGAGAAGGAGGGAAGGAGGGAAGGAAAATGCGCGAATAACCGAACGGATGGAACAAAGAGCGTCTGGCCGCTCCAGGAAACGCTTCTGAAGTCGGGCTAGCTACTCTTCTCTCTGGTACGCGGTACCTTCGTGCAGGAATTTTGATCGAGTCCCAAGATAAAAGGTGAATGCTCCTAAGGGAAGCACTTGCGGACTCGAGGTCGCTAGAGGCTACATTTAACATAGTGAATATCAAAAGAGGCGTATTTCGAGAACAATGGAACGTGGTTATTTCGCTTTTAATCGCGAGTAATCCAGCAAATTTATTTCAACGGATTATGTGGCGAGAAAGTTTCGGGCACGAGTAATATTTAAAAAAAGGAACGTTCTACTTCAATTCATTAAACCTGTATATGTAATTATGATTAAGTTTATACAACTGGTTCGCTCGCGCATAATTTACCGCGTATAACGAGCAAACGCATCAAAGCACGGGTACTCGACGTTTCCTACCGTACCTCGACGATGTCGAATGGCGATAAAAAAATACTTTGTCTCCATAGCGAAACTAACGTCACCTCGGATAAGACACGCAGAACCGCGTTGTTTCAAAATTCTGCTGACAAATCCATCCAAGTTTGCAATCGACAAAATCTAAAGTACCATCGAACTGTTCCTACGCGAGAACGATAGCCGACGACGATATCTTTTGTTCTATTTCAAACTTCGATCAACGTGGATGAATGAATATCCGAAGAAGACGAACATTCGTCCTCGATGCTAATGACAACGTGTTTTCCTTGAAAGGTGTTTTCTGGGAGGAGATGGCACGCATTCGACGCTTGATATTTGCATCGTCTTCTCGAAAATTAAGGTGCTTTTGGGGCGTTCCAGCGTCGACCTAAAGCATCCAACGCACACGTACAGCCGACTCGTTCGAGATCTCCTTGTTGCGCGTCCTGCAAGAATTTCTCGTTCGCTAGCAAGTCCAAAGATGGCCATTTTTTAAGATCCTTCTTTGGCGCTAGTCATTTGGACTGGTTTGGTAGTTTTAGCGTTACGAGAGCCAGGATTCCTAGGAGGAAGTAACAATGGGAAATTGTAAATCGAAAATGAAGCGGAGAGGCTAGGAAGGGGGAAGAAGAATAGGGGGAAGAATAGAGGGAAGGATAAGGGGAAGGATAAGGGGAAGGATAAGGGGAAGGTAAATGGGAAGGGGAACTTGAAAGGGAAGGGAAAAGGAAGGAGACGAGGGAAGAGGCAGGATGGAAGAGCGCGGTGCCGGAGGCAGAGTGCGTGCACCCCGATCGATGAACGTCGTTCAGGGGTCACGCCGAGCTGAGCCGAGCCGAGCCGTGCCACGCCGCGTTTCCCCTCCCAGTGCTTGCCAACTCATAGACCCCGCAAGTGTATTGACTCCCTACTCCCCGCCGTGTTCCTCGTACAGACGCTGTCACTCGAAAAGGAGAGAAGGAGAAGAGACGAAAAGAATACCTATAGCGGTGACCGCTGCGATCTACGACCTTGGACGAGAAAGGTCTCTGGAATCAGCCTGGCCAGTCACGGGGAAAATCTCTCAGCCGTCCACCATGTCCATACTCTCTTCCTACTTTATTCGCCACCATTTTCCACTTACCGCTGAACGTTATCTCCGCTGCGATTACGCTTGGCAGCTTTAACTAGATGCTCGAGTAACGCCACTCGGTAGCTAGATCGCGGATTTCGATGCATTCGTAGAAAATCAGAAATCGCGAACGTGCGAAGAATGCAGGTAACGCGAGAAAATGGATAAAACGTCCAATGCAATAAGCGAAACAATTTTCTACCGAGGTTCTATTTTTTTCAATTATATTCTCGAAATTTTTGAATAGCGAATCGATGGAAGTAAAATTTGGCTCGCATTATGCAAAGAGGTAGATAGCGAATTGAAAATGTGAAAGTTTTTATTTCGACAAACCGTACCGTTCGAAAGGTACCACAGTCTCTTCGTACATACAGGCGTAACAGATTTTCGACGATATTGGACGTTCAGCGACTGACGCATTTTATTACTCGATGCAATTACGAGTTACGGTTCAAGGATACATACGAGCAATCAAACGTGGCTCGGTGGTCGTAATCGTTTTACGTTTTGTTCGTGCTCTTGCTCGCTAACACGGCAGATATTCCGATTAGATCCGATTAGATCGGATTAGAGTCGAATTAGACTTTGGTTAGTTCTAATTACCGAACTTGGTGACTAACGGGCTATTGGTAATAGCTGGAAAATCTGTCACGAGGATCAACTTCCCGACGCATGAATTACCACCAGAGCTGACATCTCGCCTTTCCAATTTATCTTCTTTCTCCACGCTATCGGTTAAATTTTACCTCGATCGACCACCAATGCTGCCGTAAAGAGTGTTCGTAACTTGGACATTTATTTTATGAAAACAACGTCTTCCTTCAGTTCCCTTGCAAACGCAAACGCGTTATTTAAACCGATGCGGCAATAAAAATACTACGAGAATCTTTTCTGCTGCCTGCCAGAAGGAAAAGAATCCGCGGTTCCTCGAAGAAAAAAACAGATTTATATCTTTCAAACGTGAAATGCATTTACTCCTACTGGTTAATAAAATAAGCAGAGTTACTGGCAATACAGATAACGTAAAATGGTAATTCTTTCGGCTTTCTTCTTTCTTATTTTCTTTCGTTTCCGAGGAAGAAGATAGCGGTGTACCATGGCCTCTCTACGTTCTGCAACAGCGTGAACCAGCGTCTGTGTACACGACAACGGCATTAATTCTACCGGCTGTCTAGGCGATTGGATCTCTTCAGGAAGAACGCTCTCAAGGGCGAACCATAAATCTTATCGCTGCTCGCCGGGCCACATTTGTAAGCCAGTACCTAGCAATCACGCCTAAGTGCATCGAGGAAATCGCGAGAGGCGACAAGATGGTTTGCACAGTTCTTCCCCCTATCCTTTTACACATAATTGCGGCTACGTAACGCACGCCATACAGTATCGGACGTTGTTTTATTTTTGCGGTTGGCCGTGTAACCGCCTGGTTATCGTCCAATCGCTTTCCAACAATTATTTTATATTTTACCCAGAGCGCTGTGTCCATCTGCCAAAAGCAACCTCCTAGGCAGATCTTTTCAGCCATTTTCAAGCCAGCTGGAAGCTGACGAGACTCGAAAGAGGTTGACGAAATAAAATGAAACGAGGAAACAGGACTTTCGCCGTGCTTTAGTTTATACGTCCAGGAATCAGACACGGACAAATTAGGAGAAGAATGAGAGGAAGCGTCTGTACGGCTACTTTGTATCTATCTTTAATATCTTTATATTTAGCTTTATACGTAGAATGCTATTGTTATTACGTCAAAGCAAAAGAGAAAGAGGAAAGAAAGATGGCCGGTGCACTTTTATCGAGAGGAATCTTGGTAACTACGTTTTCTCGCTCGATCAGCCACGCATCGATAAAGAAAACTTCTGTCGCGATTCCACTTGCGCGAAACAATTGCAGTTTCATGCGTATCATTTCTTCGAAAATTTACTTTATCCATCCAACGTTATACTCGGCAATATGGTTTGGATATTTTGCACATTTTTACGTACTACGCGCGTTTTTGTCGTCCTACACATCGCTCCTCGATTATTAACATTCGCGAAATTCCAAAGGATCGTGAAACAGACGTGGAATATCTGCCAAAAACACTGTGGCGCGCGTATTTAGCATCAACTAGATATTTTAGTCGAAACGAATACTTGAAAGTGTCGGAAAAGAGAAAAAGAATTCGATCGTTCGCGCGTAGAAGAAGAAAAGTTCTGTCGTGAATATTTTCCGCGCTACTTATCTTACTTGTGCGAAATAACGCTCTATGCGCTGCGTATCGCTCTTCTATTATTAAAAATTATGAAATCGTCGTGAGAAGAGTATCGGAAAATTATCGCCATGAAATATATGACGTGACAAGTATAATCGTACGTACAGCATCGACTTGTAAAAAGTGTAAAAGTACGAAGCACTTCGACATCATGGAACGATGTATCTTCCAACTTTCGTCGTAAATATTTCGATGGAGGTGAGCGCGTTCAAGTGCGCGGAAAAGAAGTAGGAAGGAGGGAAAATTGGATTATTGCTCCATACGGACAAAGACGATTTCTATCCCGAACATTTTCCGCACCCTTGTTCTACTTGGGTGAAATAACGCTACTATTACTGAAATTTATGAAATCTGGAGAACCGTGAAACCTACTTACCGAGAAAACGTTATCGTGAAACATGTTTGCATGAAAAATATTATAATATATACAGCATCGACGATCAGGGGGATTATAAGAAGCTTAACGATGTATTTTCAGATTTTCGTCGTAAACATTTCGATCGAGATATAAGCGCTTTGAAGCGCGCCAGAGAAGAAATTTGAAGGAAGGAAAATCGGATTATCGAGAAGATGACTGGAGTTGCTGGGCAAGTAACGATACGTTTTCGAAGCAAGACTGCAGCCCCTCGGTTGAATGCACTATAGGAAGGGGTGGCGGACGGCGCGTCTGGTTTCTATGGAAACACTGCATCGACCTCCCCAACCCTTCGACAGGGGGTTCCGACGAGGATCGGGTCCGTCACCGATGGTGGTGGGATCGACGAAGGTGGGGTTAACCGCCCCTGGAGAACGCTAACTGCCGGTGCATCGCCCTTCGACGCAACACGGCAATGCGTATTTCTCGTTTACAGGGCGATGAAAAGTTATCGCGAAACAAACAACGTATAAATCTTTCGTTTAATCTTGCTTTTATGTGCGCTCGCTGTAACACAAAAATACTACACGGTTGGTAATTTATACCATATACTAGACATATAGGACATCCCGCCTAACGTCACTCGTTATTTTTCTGCCATTTGCGGCCAGACAACGAAAAATATTCCGAACCGTAATTTCACCATGTGCTACAAACGATCGTAAAAATATTCCCAAAATACTATGTACTCGTAGAGAAAGCAAGGTCAGCTGGGCTGACGCAAATAGGGCGGTACGTTGCTTTATTCGCGAGATTGTAGGGGACTTTAGGAAGAATTAACAAAACATATTATACGATATTTCGATTAACTCAATACCAGGTTCACAGTACGTTTTATTTTAACGCTCGTTCAAATTGCATGCCGCCTTTCGCAACGCCATGTTCCGCTCTTTTGCAGAAATTTGGACGATCCGCTGCTATTCGAGCGGCCGGATGTACAACACTACGTGATATAGTAATTCTCTATTTCTGAAATGTAAGTAATTCCGAAATACGTGGACGATTGAAATATCAGTTGCACTACCGTGAATCTAGTACCGAATGCAGATGATGCAAAAAAATATCGTGAAACGTGCATTTTCAATTTGTCAGAGAATCGCGCGCAATCTCATGGAAAAAGTAGTTCGTGTTAGCCAAAGTGATCTTGGCTGTGTCATAGAGCAAAGTATTTTCGGAATTTTTCGTCGTGCAAATGACAAGAAAATAGCGAGTCGCGTTACGCGGAACACAAGTGCATACCCGTCGCTGTATTCTGCTTGAATTCCAACGTGGGAAGGATGCTAAAAAAAAAAAAGCATGCGGATCGGTTCGTCGCTTTTTCGACGAAAGCGTCGTATCGTACGATGTGTGTGCGTTTTGGCTTAAAAGCGGCAATTTCGGTTCGATCGACGAGCCACGTTCTGGAGGCTCGCAAAAGTGCAACAACGAAACCACTGGCTGGGGATTCGGCGCAAAACGGGAAAATAGGTTGAGGTGCAGCTAGGGATAACTAGGGATAATTTGAAATCTGACCCAGGGGAGAAGGGAAAGATTCGAAGGGAAGGAAGACGAGTATCTGCATCTGGCATATTCGCTTGACGATGCTTCGTCGAAACTATTGCCCGTTTCTATGGATGCAGCACACGGTTTATCCAACGATTAAATAGAGAAATGGCTGTACACGACTCGATCAAACCCGGTCAAAAGACACGACGTTCTTTCCAAGTGGAATTCATCGACTGCTCGAAAGATGGCCGAGAGTTGGGAAAAATAATTTTTTTGACGAAAGATCCTTCTCGCGTTTCTTTTTACAGAAGCCTTGAAATTCACTGGAAAATTTGGATCGTTCGTTCGTACGGCTGACAATTAACTGGAAAGTCAAAGCAGCTTCTGACTCACGGCGTTTCCAAGCGTTTCGGAGCGAATCGTTAGCTGCTAGGTGAAAACGTTTGTTCACCGTGAGAACCGTCCAGGATAAGATCGTACAGTCCGGCGTACGCTTTCCGCGTCGTCGAACTCGTGCGAGCATGACGCTCGCGAGAGAACGGTTTTCCGGAAGTGACGCTCGTTTCGCCGTGAAACGGTTTTACGAGCGGCAATGTTACGACGCCGAGCACCGCCTGTGCGCTGAATGTACCTAGGGGTCACTGTACCCGGCGATCTTCGCGATGCCGGAAGGTCGCTGTAACGCCACGCGATACAGAAAATCGATTCTGCCTCGGATTCTCTGCTGATAACTGGCGCGCAACCTTCTCCGGGCAACTTGGATGCTGTTTCGCGTACACACATGCCAGCCTATTTGCTATTCGTGTTTCCAGCTCTTAATCCACGGTCTCCGCTCCACCGTTCGCTAATCTCCGCTGTTTCTCTTAACGAACGATCGTTTGGCAATTTCTACCGACCATCTATAAAATCCTGTCAGTTTGTTCCTGCTGTAATAAGCGATTTCTCTCCGTGCAATCTTAACAACATTTCGATCGGTCAACCTGTACGATCAAGATGCAAACGTTATTATACGATGCGAGTTTCTATTCGAATTACAAGTGCGCTACTGCTCGCAAGAAATCTCTGTTCCTAAGTATCAGGACACTCACCGAAGCATATGTAAACGCGAGCATTCATAAAGAAATTATCAAAATCTTGAACCCAAGGGACCCACATATTTAATATCGCGATTGAACTGTAAATTTTGTGGAAATGTATATTACAGGTTATTAGAGATAGAAGCTTTACAAGAAACAGAAGCTTCGTAAAGATTTGTCATCCCATAAATTTTACAGCGACTACTTCGCTTCAGATGTTTTTTATATTTCCATATGTCACGGGCATTCTCCACGTTTTCGTGCTTTTAAAGTTTCCATAAACGTATAAGAACCCGGGGTCTAATCGTAATAATAATCTCATCAATTTGACGTAATTTAATTCTCTTCTTGTCTGCGTCTGCGTATGACATCCATGTCATTTGTTCAATTTTGACAGTCGTACAATTATTTCTTGCAGTACCCTGTCCGATTCACTTGTCAACGTATCGTCATCGTAATTTACTATATTGCTATTGCGGTAGTTCTTTCAAATACTATTCATCTTTTTCTCCTATCTTTGTTAAATACATTGGATGGTAGTCTTGCGCCATATAAAACTTTGATCGATCGGTCGTTTCCTTTAGCGATATTTCAGACTAACTGCGCCGAGTTCTGCAAAAACCAATCCTCAAAATGACGAAAACTTGGTAAAACACAGCGCGGATGTCATAATTTTGAGATCCTCGTTTGGCAAAAAATTGCCGACTCATAGAACGATTCTCGTATTATACAATTATTAAAATCACCAACTTCCATTTCAGGCTTCTAATTGCCTCGCTGGGAATAACAGCGGCGTGTCGTCATGGATCCTATTAAAATCAAAATTATACGGAATAGGAACGTGTCTATTATTTGATTCTTCAATATCCGCCAATATTCGACATTTCACGAAAGCTTATTTTCCCCGAAGAACCAACGATGAAAATTACGCCGCTATTGTTGAGAACCACTCGATTGTTGTACAGGATACCTTTAAATCGGGCATTAATTGGTTTACTATTCGCTATTAAACGAGCCATTAAGAATCATCGTAAAACGCAGCAAGAAATAAAATATAGAGGAATATTAGACGACATTAACGATAGAAATCTAGCTACCTTTTTTTTTAAAATTATAATCTTCCAACTAGAACGCAATGATTCAAATGATTAAGGGTTGGTGGGTAGGTTTCAGCGTAACGTGGTCCAGTTGACAAGTTTGATAGGAAACCGGCAGGTCTCCTAACGCTTGTGAAAGGCAGTGTAAATCCTCCACGTTCAATCCCATGGACATAAAGAGAATAACAGGTTTTTTTGAACAAAAGAGAAAGCATTGCGTACTTCCTATCTTGCATTCGAACGAATCAATTTAATGGAAATCACGAACATGAGAATAAAGATGAATTAGCAGGAAGGCCAGCTACGGACTGATTGTAAGCGGTCTTGCAAGGAATTCCATGAAATTGCAAGACATTTTAGCAAATCAAGTTGAGAAAATTTAAAAAGTTGGATCAAGAATTTGCTACTAAATTTTTGTATTCGCACGCGCAAACTTTTTTTGCCCACTTAGTCGATCGTCCGCTTTCTTAGTCAGCCAAATTTGCATTTGCTGAATGAAAATGCAAAACAGCGTGCGAGGAACCGAAAATACCGGGACGAGTAGAGTTAAGAATACTTTTCACAGGGTCGGTCGAGTTCCCGGAAGTATCTGGTAATTGGAAATTCCCTGCCGAGTTTCGGGATTCTCGAGAATTTTAAAATTATATAGGCTACGATATATATAAAAATAACAACGAAATGCAATATATACATATATAATATCTTATCATAAAGTATAACGATTTATTATAATTTTGTAATTCTCGAGAACCCGGAAATTCTCGGGAATGCCAAGAACCTGGAATTGCGAGATACTTTCGGGGCTCGAGTGGACCCGCCCCGAGCGTCGGGTTTCCGACATTTTCCAGTTCTGGCACATCTATAGCATTTAGGCAAAGCGATTTCCTAAATTTTCTCACCAGTGGACCACTTGGTCGAACCATTTGTGCTATAGTATGCCATATGGTACTATAGTCCCTGCTGATCGTTTTAGTACACACAGATTGCAGATATTTCGTCAAAGGCCCACGTTAATGTTCACAACACAGGAAGCAGGTAAGGCGTTGGAAACTTGCGAAGGAGAGGTCCAAAATCACGGTTTGGAAGTTTATCAAAGTTCAAATGACAGTTTGAATGTTGCCAACATTCCGCGCTTACCGTTCGCCTAAATTTACTTTAACCAGCGTATCATCTAACATGGAGGAGAAGTTTGTCGGAACTTGCTTATCGATCATAGTTTAACGCAAGAAGTGATTTTTCCCAAAATGCCTTGGATATGCTACAAACGCTCGTTCGAGATTTCCATTCGATTCTCCTGCTATTCTGCTCATCCTGTTTATAGGCGGAATAATCTTATTGGCGCAACGGTATCCAATACCCTTCGAGTGGTCAAAGTTCAAAGCAATAAGAGGAGGAAGCAAATAGTTAATTTTTTGATCAACTATATAAAACAGACGTAATATAGTGGACATCTCCGTTTATAACGTCGGATCTCGCTTTGTTCATGAGCTTGACACTTTAAAGAGATAGGGACAGGGAGAAAATACGACACACGAGCGTACCGAAAGAGGGAGATGAAGGGAGAGAGAGGGAGAGAGGGTCGGTCAAGAGAGAGGTAAGGATCGAGGAAAGGATTACCGCGAGGAGCGGTAGAGGAGAAGAGAGGAAAAGAAAAAGAGGGAAAAGGTTCAAGCACCATTTGACCGGTCTCTGAATCATCGTTAAGCCAACCGTTACACGACGGCTCGTTAAATCGTATCGTAATGTGGGTGGGTCAGATGATTCGCACGGTTCAAACAACACGTCCATACAATTGTAAGAATTCCGGTTGCGATGGTAATTTAGCGTAGTTCGATATAATTCCAACCAAGGGAACGCCGCGTTCCTGACCGCCATGTATTAGAAAAGTTTCTAAGGAAAATAAATTACCCAAGTTTTTGAAAAGTTTCCTAGGAAAATAAATTTCCAAAGTCTTCTTTCCACTGACCAGATAAGAAGATTTGAAGTTTCTGCCAGACTAGATAGTATTTATAACTCTCCTTTAGCGTTAAATCGGTAATACACCGTTCTGTTATCGTTTTCGGCATTCGTTGCGATACGACAAACATTTTTTGCCGCGATTTTTGATCCGTAAAATCTTACTAGATCCTATGCCAGGAGGAAAATTTACGGAGCGCCAAAATCATCGAGATCGTGAAACTAGCGACTAAAATACGCGCCAACGTAATTTTTTATCTTATTTATATAGAAACTGTTGCATCTTGTAATTTTTCGCCGTATAGATTGCGGTGTATGCAGATGCATATCAGTGGGACGCATAAGAATGAAGTAGGGAGCCGAACGGAAATATCTAATTTTAGAAACGAGCCTGGAATTGCCTACTCAAGTAGAATTTCAATTAAGCCTATCAATTAATTAGTATCCCTGCGAAACGAGCTGTTCTTCGCTCGTTTCGTCTTGCGGATCTTGCTAAAAATGGCATATTGCTGCAAAATGTGCAAAGGCTTACGACCCATACGTTGTTACTTTTTTACTTCTTTAATTTTCTTCAATTTTCTTCAGTCGTTCCATTAGTTTTTGGATTCGCTCCTCTTTCGTTGATCTTCCTTTTTTATCTTCCCATGGATACGCAGGCTTGTGTCGTCTTCTGCTATTTGTAAGAATTCTAACGGTTGTCCAAGAAAGAAGACGTCTCGCGACGCATAGCTAATAACGAGATCCGAAACACTTGGAACCTGTATATGTATAGGGTGACGAATTGCAAAACCTGACTGGAACCTCCGAACTCTTGCAAGTCTCGATCAGCCTTGGATCGATAGATCTTTCAAGTATTTAAAGTCTGGATCCTGTTGAAAGTTTTGATACGGGATATTCGATATTCTTGGCTCGATAGTTTGAGAGCGGGAATGACGTTTAGGCGCGGACACAGCGCAAACTTCGCAGCTACAGCTCTTACCGTATCGAGACGTAGGCAAGAAGGAAGCGGCTCGAAAAATCATGGTCGTTTGGACGGCAGAACCGACTTCCAAGATGAGCTCGTCAGATGGTTCTCGAGACGTATCAAGATTCGAGGTTGAACCGAGGCTTTCGAGATCTTCGAGCTTCGAATCCTGCTAGAAGCGATTCAAAATTCTTGCAACATATACGACGCAGAATCGAAACGATTTTACATCGCATCGCTGTGACATAGCTGTACGTTTCGAGTTGCAAAGACGGCGGTTCCACGGAACTTGGACTTTACGGAGGCACGCTTCGACTTGTAGAGGTCTGGCCATCCTAAACTCGAGTTACAGAGGCGAAATAACGCGTTCGGCAAATAATTCCACTTAAAGCAAGTTTTACGTAGACCTATGGAAGTTTTCGCAGCGGAGCGGAAGGGAAGGAACAAAGTTGTAGCCTTATAGAGGTTCGATTGTATCCGCAAAGGATCCAAGAATGATTATTTTATTTGAAGGCTAAGCTACCATCGTGTGTTTTCGAGCGTGGCTACAAAGGAGCAGTAGGAGGATTAAAGCGAAGCAAACGAAGGGACAAGAAGCTCTACAAGAGGCATCGACGAAAAGTGCACACCTGTGGCGCGCCTAGCGATTATACACGGACAAAGAAAGTTTCTCAAGAAAGTTGTACAGGTTTGTGGCTGAATGAAAATGGGATATCGTGTACGGAACTGTGGATTTTCCACAATGGAATCACGTGGAGGAAAGAACAGCGTTTGCCTGTAAGAATACAAGATATTTCAACCAGAAGATATTCTATAATACCCATTTAACTATTCAGAGAATATTTACTCCATTTATTATTATTATTATTATTATATCACGTTAGGTTCAGTACTCTAGGCAAGTTGTTCCAATTCTCTTTCTCCATCTGGTCCGATGTTCGCTTCCATAATTTGTCCGCTGTTTGTATTCTTGTATATTTTCGATCCAGGTTCGTTATACGTTGGTCAGCATACGTTCGATTAATTCTGGTTTTCTCCCACCACATATTTGGCATGGCTCTTCTCTCATTTATATAGCTTTTCTACGGCTTTCTTCCTGCCAATGTTACTTGCGTCAGGGTTCTTTGGAATTTAATTGCAATTCCAATTTTGATTCGCGACGAAAAGCACAAAAGAAAAGCAGGAGCTATATCCTCTTAGTTTTTAAGAATATCGTCGCTGAACATCGTCGTTTGATAAATTGGACATAAGCGTTTAACAAATAGAAAGAAGAAGCGACGTTGAGCGGTGATGCTCGTTTCTGCGATACTGCTTGGTGAAACGGAAGAAGGGAAGAGAGTACGCGGAGCATAGGCTTTCTTAATGACGACAGAAACATAATACGGAAACATGAGGGAACATTGTTGTTGGTTCACCCGCATGCGTGTCCTGCTTACGCGCGAGTTCCTATGTTCGTGCTTGTTCACGCGTGCTCGCTTTTTAACGTTGGTCTATACACGCCAAGCGCGAAGGTAACGGAACAAAGAGACGCGGAAAAAAGGAGTCGTTCAAGGGGAACGGATGCGAACAAACTTTAAAGGCCCAAGGGAACGAGATTTCCTTACAGTCTACGACAAGTTGACGCTTTCCGTCTTCGATTCGATGCTAGAGCAGCCTGCTAATTAAAAACCAATAAATACACCCACAACTTTTATACATTTACGGAGAATCCGAGGATTCGTAAATGCACAGAATGCACGTATATCGATGGAAATTAGCCGGCTGCCCGGATATCTCACGAGTCATCCGAAGGCGTAAGATAGTCCAGTCGTTTGATACCATTCGTGGTCGGTTAGGCTACTTACGTCGTACAAAGCGCACGTTGTTGGCAGTCGTTTTTAAATACTCCAAAGGAGAAGCCGGCTTCGGACCCGTCATTTTATGTCTGTGCATGTGAGAATCTAAATAAAAAAATCTCGTTTCAAACGAATCGAGACGCACAACGCAGGCGGTTATCACCTTGATGTCGTAATGACGTCCGATCAGCGATTTCTCGCATCGAGGTTCTCAACTATCTCATCTGCCTCATGAGATACTCGGGTGCTTGGATAGAGGACTTGCAATTGAACGCTTTGACGCATACACAGAATGTAATTCAACGTAGTCCAATGTACCGACAAAATTTGACAGTAAAATAGACGTAGAATGCGTAAGTAATTTAACAATTATATAACATTGACATTATGTCGTATTGCTTGCAATTATCTTTGTATCATTGATTTCCAAGTATACATAGAATAATAATTATAAAAAGAGACGCGGATAGCAGAATAGACGCGGAATCCATAATTTAACAATTATATAACATTGACATTATGTCGTATTGCTTGCAATTATTTTTGTATCATTGATCTGCAAGTATACATAGAATAATAATTATAAAAAGAAACGCGGATTCTCCGGAAATTCCCTTATCCCGGCGGTAGTTACGCCTCCCTATTAATTGGGATACCGAAGGTTCCATGGTATAAGATGATATGAGAAAGCGAGAGCGGCAAGTATATGGCGAACCTCACACCTAATACCCGTATGCTAGACGAATCAATAACTTTATCGCTACAATTAACCAACTAACTTACAAGTAACTACAACGATACAGTTGTCCTTGCTATCTTCCTTCCAACTCCCATACTATTGCCATCAATTTACTTCTCCCGTTTCACGAGAGGCAATATCCTATATGCGTTATCACTTTTTAAGCTTCTGTTCAAACAAAATTTTTCTTTGTTTTCGCTGTTATTGGCATTTCTACCATTTACGTATTACTGAATACGTGTGTACATCGATTTATAGGATATACACGTGGGTGTAAAGTGCGCGAGATTTTCCCATATAACAGTAATCGTAAAATTTAATCACTTCGATTTAAATAAACTCGTACACGCGTCACTAGCTGCTTTAGTTTAAATATCATTTTGTCTAATGATGAAATTATCTCCGCGTATTTACTTTGGCAGATACGTAAACGGCTATTTTAAATTCGGTCATTATATATTTTGTCCATCGGGAAAACGATGGCGGTACTTTTCCAACGCTGTTCTAAATGCACGAACGTCGTCAAATGCAATCGTTGCACATCGACAATGATACTGTTCTCATGAACATTAATATTTATGAACGCGCCAGCACTTTTTAATAGCTATTTCATATTTTTTATATCCCAGTCCCGGATAACGATCTGTTTTTGAAGACTACCGCTGCTTTTACATATTCGCGATTCGTTGCTGGCCTCGACTTTCCGACTTCTTCACTCATTACGATCATTAATTAAAATATGCACAGGCTACCGAAACTAATTGTTGACCGTCATGTGATTAATCGTAAGGATAGTCTTTGAGGATGTATCGTTAATGATAGAACAACCGGCTCGTAACGTGTACCTAAATTTCTAAATGTTTTATATATCTACAAAGGATGTTTCAGGTAAACGAGATCACCCGAATATCTACCTCATTTGTAATTGTACGAGAAATCTTTTCGGAACAAAGTTAAACTATTTTAAGGAGCACACGTAGCGATGGAAAGAATTTTTTCTCGAGTTCACTATTCAAAGCGGCCGATATTTTTTTAAATAAAACTCCATATATTTCTTTTACACCAGTGGAGTTCTTAATCTCTGTACAAAAATGCTTACGTCGGAAAATGCCATGTTCCAAAGATTTCCGGAGGATCGGCCCACGTTCTGACGTGCAGGCATCAAGGGTAAGAGTGAAAAACAGGCAGTGCGAACACAGCAGAATAGGTAGAGTGTGGTAAGATACTGTGGAGTCAGGTCATTTCTCGCTCCTAATCACATGTCGGATATTTCTTTAGCTTAGTTAAAAATTGTTAACATCTTTCCAAGAATTGGGCCAAATTATCCGACTCGTGTTCACTCTACCGTGCTGCATCGTGCGTGCATCGAAGATAAGCGCGAGAAGCAAGTAGGCAGAAGTGAGATAAAATAGGTAGGGAGAACAGAGAGAGTAATAAAGTACCGTAAAAGACAGGTCGTATTACATATTTCTTTAGTTTGGTCAAAAAATATTGGTCGAGTGTAGCCACGTTTGGTACCACTTTGGTTGTACGAGTCTCGATAACCCGATTAAGGTGGCCATTATTATCTCGTAACAACATACTAAAAAAAGGGGGAAAAAAAAGGAAAAACAAATATTTTTCTTCTTCCGGGTAATTCCGTAATTCGATATCGGATTGAATTACGTCGATGCGGATCATAGATAACGTCGAGGCTCGCCTCGAGTAAGCAGTTCCAGGAATTTGATGGGAATAACCTGTGGCCATATGAATGAACAAACTCGCGGCTATACATATATATCCGGACGCTACGTATTATTAATAAACGACTCGTGTTAACACACTGTTGTTATTTTGTTTACAAATTATCGACGATAAAATTAGCCAGCTATACATCGTTCAGTTCAGCCTGTGGTAAATAGGCTACGCATTTTTAAGCGATCTCGTGTAATGTGTCTCCTGTACAACTAAACTGTTAAGTTGTAAACGCTTATAATCGTCGTAGTAGTTACGAGTTAGGATAAATTTTAGCTTTTGGTGTGCTCGTACAACGTATAAGCTCCATAGTGAAGTGACCAAATATGTACAAACGTTAGCAAGTGTCAGTGTAATAAAAATATGCGCCACTATGACGTAGAATAAACTTTTGTTTCCTTTTAAACTTTTCCAGATATAATTTCAGGCGAATTTCGTTTGGCAAACGAAATTTCCTGGATGTTCCAAGTATGGACGAACTGCGCGCGCTAATTTCACGCGTTAATTAACAGAAGTTCAAGAGGCGGGATGGAAGAGCCGCGTCGAATTTATTCGATTCCAACAAATTTTGCTCTTGAGAAAATTTCTCAAAATTTGTTCCTTTCCATTTATTTACTTTGATGACACCTGCTCCTCCCCTTTTCCTCTTTCATCGTTTTCTCGCTACTCTGAAATTATGTTTCACTGGCTCGTTGGCGGACAAACTTTTTAATAAAATTCTGCAGTTTCAGCGTTCTTAAGCATTTGCCCGATTACCGCGCGAGTAATGACATAATTCCAGATGATTAATTTTTTTTTTACAGAAGAATCGACAAATCGTCTTTCATTAAAGAAAGAAAGAAAGAAAGAAAAAAAGACGGCGGAAGTTTCGTATAAAAGAAAGTGCAGATTCTGTTCTTTAAGCGCCTGTACATTTTCTACTACGGACAGATTCTCGCCAGCGTAATATACATAATATATTCCCTCAAGTGAAACCTATTTTCGAGTGACTGGGTATGGAAGAAAAGTTTTAAAATGCTGAAAGATGAAAAAGGCTGCAAAATATATAGAGAAAAGGAAGTAGCTGTCATCGGAGAACGGAAGGAAAAAATATGCAAACTAAGAATAAAGCCAATTAATTCAGGGAAGTGTCTAGCGACACAGGAGGGAGATGGAAATCTTCAAGAATAGCACCAAAGACTCGCACACTTAAGCTTGATCCACACTGGCGATCACGGTACGGTCAGATGGCATCGAGTCAGACGCTGAAAATCCTTTGCATAATCCAACGAGAGCATTCACAGTAAGCGGTTCGATCAAGTGGAATAAAAATTTATTAACCGTGGCGTCGATTTGTTAGCGATCAACAGTTGGAAAGAAACACGAAGGGCGACCGTTCGATGATCGAATTCCTACGACATTGCAGAATATTCTATGATCTCGGTTACGAAAGATAGTGTGACGCATCTCGCAAAATAGAATATCGTCCTCGTCATAAATTAACGTGTATTTTTTTAAATAAAATATACCTGGGAAACGACATTGTTCCTTCTTCGAACGAACGAATGAAAACGAAACAGCGATTTGATTGTTTCCGATCGTTTAGTGGGAATATCTTGGTAAAATCCTCGAATTTGATTGATCTTCGATCGCTAGTACGAACCAGGCTTTAGACTTTAATAAAGCGAAGGACGTATCGAGCAAGGAAGAGACGCACCTGGAAGACTGGAGAGTAAAGCGTAGCGCGTTTAAAAGAAAAAGTACATGGACGAGCTTTTAAGAAAAGCAAAAGTTATGCGAAGAACGTAGGTAGGAGAGTAGCTTTAATGAGAAACTGCAAATACCTGTCAAAGATGATTACTCGAAGCAGGGAGAAACGTTTACTTTTTCAAAAGCGAATCACAAACTACAAATTGCTTCCAAGATTTTATTAAAGTATTAAAAAATGGCACGGCAAGAGATTTAAAAGTAAAGACTGATATAACGACCTGGAATACGTAAACTCTCAAGTGCAATTTATAGTAAACGTGAAAAAATAAGGAACCGATGGCCCCACAACGAAACGGGAGAAGCCCGAAACGAAGGAGAAGAAAACAGGATTTGAAATATTTTTTATTAAAATAGTTAATTTTAGGCAGTAGTCCAAGTGGCTCCAGTCACGTGCAGCACCCTGTGTAATATATTAAGCGCGACTCCAGATCGATGGCATACGAAAATATCACTTCGATCCATAATTTTAATACGTTTCTGATAATCCAATTTGACTGCTCGTTACTTATCATTCAGAAGTAACTAGATTATTTGCTTTCGAATATGTATTGGCACACACTTTCAGCTTGTTCGTACCCGAACGAATAGCCGACTCGCGAGTTCTGCGGATAAATCAATAGCTAAATTTAGTTTAGCGTAGATTGATTGACAGGGGGAACTAATAGACCCGGAATCGACATATTCATGTTTATTACGTTTGCTGTAATAGAATCGAGAAAGGCTTTTCAATGCACATCGTTCCTTCTGTCATGCAACATATTTCTTCGTCACTTTTTCCCTTCGATTCTAAACGTCGAAACACGCGCAATAAATCTCGATAAAGAACAGACAGTGTTCGTTCGTCCACGATTTCTCCTGCTTAGCCCAAAACAAAATTTTCATTCATCCGCTTAAAAAAAAAAAAAAGGAAAGAAAAGAGAAGAAAAGGAAAGAAAGTTACGTCCAAATTAAAATTAGGAAAGTAAACAAAGTTAAAAAATCTGATTCTGTCGAAGCTGAAAATAAAACGGTTGTATTCACCGGAAGTCTCGTGTTGCTTCGTATATTTAGATTCCAATGGAAGGATTATACAATACAATTAAACGTGTAACAACTCGATTTAAGGGAAGAAAAGAAAAATAATACAATAAAGTTGCTTTTCGTCGATAGCGATAGCTTCGCCTATAAAAAGGCGTGTATAAAATATATTACGCAATAAACTGTATAATGTTCCTTGAAATAGTGCAAGTCGATAGATACAGTCGATATATATCGATAGACATATACATAGATGTAGGATATGGCTTGTTTGTTCGATACGCAAAAGTTCGGGGAAAAGCAAATCGACAAACATTTGTATACGAAATTGATTACCTCGTCCGAGTAGATCCAGCTTATCCATTGAATATTATTTTAAAAATTTCCATTGCGATGTTCCTTGAATTTGTTGTTAAACGAAATGCCTGGTTTGCGTTTGAACGAGGTAAAAATTTATTCTTGAAACGTTAACGTAATTTAAAGCAGTTTGACAAGGAAAAAGTAAATTTCAAAATGAAAGAAAAAAGGTGGAAGAAGGAGCTTAAATTAAGGAATTTTTCATATTTCCCAGATAACGTATCTTGTACATTTTTACAATCTTCCCTCTAAATGCATAAATATAATGCAAGGAAAGGCGGAAGATTCTTTGAAATAAGATATTCCAGACAGCTCATAAATTTTCATAGATTTTTTCGACCGTATGTGCCCCTCGTCCATGTTAAAGACCACTCTCTTCCTTTCAACGTGGAGGAGGCCTGAACGTTTTCTCCTCTTACCAGGAGGCCCCTTCTATGGATGACCCTTGTATCGCCGCCCTTTTCCGTGTCATGCAATTTTTTTTCGAGCAACGTCAATGTATTTTTAACCAGGGCTCTCATGCATCGCCAACAAAAGCGTTCGTCCCACGAGAGAGGAACGCTCAAGACAAATTTAAGCTCTCCGATAATCGAGATAATCGATGTATAGCATGAAAAATATCGTAGATGATAAGTAGATTAAGCGTAGGGATCGTAAGAAGCAACCGAAAGTCATCCTTGTGCCGCAGAGCAACGCGATTACGAACAACAAGTAATAACAAATATTCTCCAAATTTACGCAACTCGTCGGAAGAGCGTCAAACTAACGTGGATTCGAAGCCACGTCAGAGACCCAGGTAACGAAAAGCTTGACCAGACCGCTAAACAGGCCACCATGTTCTGCGACTCGAATGAATATTTTATGACCTCTTTCGTGCAAGACTTAATTATAGACTCAAAAGGCCGATTAATGCAGCAGCGAAAGAGAGTGGAGACCAACAGCACCCTACCACCTTAAAAACATCAGTGACTCCTTCTTCCAAAAATACGATATAACCCCCGCGGTGTAACGACCCTGAAAAGATCAAGTCGCTATCCCTGGCGTTCCAATGGGCCAGACAAAAATCTCCCACTGGCATCTATCGACGAAGGACCTTCTGGGCTGCCAAAAGATTCCCTGGATCTGTACTCCCATCCCCACTGTCACTGCCATACAGCAATATGATGTTATCCGTATATGCGACTTTTCCACCAGTACTACTCGGCGAGCTTATCTTTATCTTGCGATTGTATGGAAAATGACACTGAGAGTAGGGCCGCAGCCTCTCCAACGCAACGTACTAGAGCTAGCGATTTCAATGGAGCATCTGAGACACCCGAGCGTACAACAGTTAGCTGGTTACCCGGGTATCTCGTGAGGCACTGGAATGCACCAGCAGATAGTCAGAAGCTTTATACCCTTCGAGGTTAGGCTACTAGGCTGTATATAATAAAACGTATACGTTGTTGGTAGTCGGTCTTATCCCTTCGGATACTCCAAAGGGAAAGCCGGTGTTCGATAATCGTACGCCTGCATATGTGAGAATTTAAAATAAAGAAGTCTGGTTTCGACATACATAATGCAGGCGGTGTCATCTCGATGCCGTAGTCATGTCCGATCAACGGTTTCTTCTTTAGGACTTTTAGCGAGTTCGATTCTCGCATCGAGGTTCTCAACTATTTCATTGTCTCGCCAGATATCCGTCTATCGGTAGATGGAGTTATTCGGGTATCTTACAAGTTTGAGGCCTAGTGCCATATCATTCACAACGGTCCACCTTGTTTCGTCCTGGCCGAGGTGTAACATCGCATCAGGCACGAATCGGAGTCTAGCAATCGCGTAATAGCAACAACGTCTATAAGGACAAAATCCACGATCTGCTAAAGTTCGTTAAAGAAAGCAAAATAATTGGCATGATATTTTAAGCACGTGCGACTCCTTCGTCGTTGCTAACCTTGCGCTTAACGTGACGTTACATCTATATATATATGTATATATGTATATAAAAGAAAAATGTATATAGCGTGAAAATAAATTGGTACAGTGGCTACGAAAAGTATCGACACACGCCTTTGCTTTCCAATGAATCGTTTTCTCTCCACCGGATTTTAAATTTCACTTTCGTGACGTCAAATGCTCGTAGCGATACGAGGGTACTAATAAATGATGCGAAATTTAATTTCCTTCAACCTAATTAATTAGTGTGTCAATGGCGTAATAAATACAACGCTGTTGCCATACTTTTTGTATCCACTGTACGTTTGTGACTTTTGGACATTTGCCTCGTCTGCTTCACGAAGGCGAAACTCATAGATCAACATGCGCATTATTTATTATAGCTGTTTCTGAACGTACATTATGAACAACGTGTAATAACTTCAACGTGCACTATGAATCAATCTACTATTGACAGTAAATTGTAGATATTTTTGCAAATCCATATTTTTACGAATAATACTGATACGATAATAATTAAATATTACAACGAATATCGTAATTCGAATACTTTATACGTTTTTGTATATTATGCGCATTCCGTGCATTTTGGTATTTTTTACTTCCCCTTAAATGCATAAAAATTCGCGCTAAATTTGATATCTTGAGTGATTTCTTATTCGAAAAGCATATAAAACAAGAGGAACGGAAATGAATGGAAGATAATCTTCAGCCTTTTGCGAAATTTTACCGCAAAGTGACATAACGTTAGGAGCGCTTAGAAAATCCGCATTGATCGTTTATTGCTCGGTTTTCAATACCTCGGGCGTTCATATTTTATGAATATTTTACATTCCACAGACGTCTTAACTTTCATTTTGTAAAACCTATCGTAGGAAAGACAAGTATAACAAATACAGAAGCAACGCCTTGTGTCTTTCCTCAGGAACAAAGGGACGAACGGGGGACGCTGTATATTTGTTCTCTCCTTTCTTTGAAAGGGTGTCTCGATGCTTGGCGCCACACACGCCGACGTTCCACCCGGAGCACGTGAACAATGCTACGTAAAAAAGAGACAAGATAAGAAAACTCCAGACACCCGCCCACGTAGTGTTTCGCCGAACCAGCTAATTGACAAACCGGCTAATTGAAACAAAAAGTTCACATATAATACGGTTCTGTTAACTGAGAGCTCGAAAGACAGGAATTTTATCAAGTCACAGGCTAAATCAGTGATCGGTGCCACGCCAAGTACGGAGAATTATAAACAGAGCACAGTGTATGGCATTTATCATGCTTTTGGAAAAGATATTTTTCTTATTTCAAGCTGCTCGATTAAAATTCGTTGCAAATTCTCTACATGTTGGCTGTCGGGCGAATGTTTTACGAGGCGCATCCGGAAAATGAATCTCCAGTGACCGTCAAAGAAAAAAATGAAATTTATCTGCAAGCCGTTTCTTGTTCGTCGCATTCTACGCGTCTTGAACTACTTTGCTACGTAAGGTTTTAGACTTTTTGAGATACTTGTCGCGACAGGGCATCGGTTTCTCTATTCCCGCAGCATGAAACGATGCTATCCTATTAATAGCAATGGGATACGAGACACATCGAATGTGGCGGCAAATTTGAATCGCTTCGAACCGACTCTCGTATCTTAAAACTCGAGATAAAAGTCTCGATCGGTCTCGAATCTTGATAGGTCTCGAGTCTTTGAACTTTGAAGTCTCTCGAGTCTCGATCGTCTTCGAAGTCGTTACGCAGGATATTCGATATTCTTGGCTTGAGAGTTTCAGAGTGGAAATGACGTTTAGACCGTAATGGAGGCTGTACGCGGCTTATCTTATTGAAACATAAACAAGCACGAAGTGGCCCAAAGAATTTGACGACAGAACACGATCAAGACCTCCAAGACTTCCAACATGATCAAGACTTTCAAGACTTCAAACATGAGCAAGACTCGAGACACTTTGAAGACTCAAGACCTGTTAGGACGCAAGAACCAACAGCTCTAAGCTTCGAATACGGTTCCAAGCGATTCGAAATTGTCGTCGCATGTGTGAAACAGATTCGCAGCGACTCCAACTGTTTTAGATCCCATCAGTAGGTGGGACTTGGCTTGAGTATAACTTGCGAAATTCCAAACGGTGCTGTGTCACTTTCAATTTTCCACAAATGTCACGATCACCTCCCCGCGAAATTGTGTCTGAAACAGTCTGCAATTCGGGAAGTTACGATCAGCTGGGTGCCACCTTAGGCGCCACCATTCTACGAAGCAGACACACAAGAACCGACGTCCCGTTATGACGAGTGTCTCGACGAAGGTAAAAACTACCTAGGAAAATAGTTACCATAGTTAATAGGTAGCAAGTACCTGGCAAAATAGATCGAGAGGTACGTGGAAGGCAAGAAAATTGAAAATAAATTGAAGTCTTGAAAATAAATTTCTACTTTTCTTTAATAGTCAGTAAATTGAAATACGCTACGCCCTAACACTTCGTTTCTGCAAAATATTGCACATATTTACGCGCTTTTTCCGACGATATCTAGATCATACGCATTGTTGAAAATTGTTTAGTCCATAAAACTTATTTTAATGGTTTTAAAAAATTTGAAAAGAGATGAACGCGAGTGACCGATCACGAGCGGTGATCCATGTGTTAACCTATTTCGATAACAAGGCTAGCAACGTAGAGCAATCGCGTATTCAGAATCTGTAGGTTATAATAATCTTAAAATAAAAACTCTAGGGCGATATTAAATCATTAGAACTGTTTCGTGCGTAGTATATTAAGAAAAGATATTTTTTCCGCTGAATTTCATCTGACATTTGAGAAAGCGTTTTAAGGCGTTAAAATGTTATTATTAGAAATTCAAGCAGGACGTTACTTTTAATGCTGCGATTAATACAAGTATACGCTAAAAAAAAAAGAAGTAATTTAAGAAATAAGATCGAGTAGAATGCGTGTGTAAGCGTGTACGATGTCCTAAATAAACGTATTAAATCCAGTGCTTACAGGTGTATAATGATACAAGTTTGTAAAAAGTTGGCATCTTTCACCATTAGACCGCGCGTGTTAATGCCTTTATAAAAGAACGAATGGTGCAAAAATTCGCGGAATGCGTTTAATACGAACGAAATATAAGATGCGGAAAGCGAAGCGGATAATACTTAGCAAATGAAGGAAATCTCTAGTTCACGCTTTTTTTAATCATTTCCATCGACCTTCTATACATCGCTCAAGAAACATAGGGTTGAAAAGACAGCACGAAATTAATAACTTTTTCTCGAAGAAGCATAGTTTGTATTATAGAAACATAGAGACAGAAACAATAGGCATCCTTGGCCGTTCGATATACGTATCCTTGGTGACGAGCAGCGTACTTTTATACAGCGTGCTGTGTGCAGTGGGCAACGCTTACCACCAGCACCCGCAATCCCCTGCCTTCATTGTAAACCGGTAGACTGTACGATACGTCACGCGTTTCCGGACCAGCTCGGACACGTTCCAACCATTCCCATGTAAAACACCGGGCGTGAATGCACGCTTCTCGTGCAAGGGGGTAATTTTATTTCTAATCTGAAATACCAGGATATCATAGCTGTAGAGTCCTTCGCTGACAACCAATGACTTTATTCGCGCGTCCATCCGACAACCTATTCTATATTACGTAGAAACCTTTATTCTTTCTATTGGCAAACGGAGAATTTCGATAGGCCAAATAGCGGGAGAAAATGAAACTACCGAGTGTGTGTGGGCTGGGCTGTGGTATCGGCAATGTTCAAGACAGTTCCTAGCCAACTATGTCGGTCAAATTGTTGGTCGATAAATGATAAAAACGTCGCCGTTATTCCTAACCTTTTGTTTAATTTAGATTGTACAATTGATTGGCACTCTTCGTCTATGCAGGAATAGAAGGTTCGATGGAAAATGGTACATTTTGTTTCGCACAATAGCGTTCCGCGAAATAAAATAACGTTTAATCGGGATCTTTATTAACCTAGAAAATGGTGTTAAAAAATCTGGCAGTCGTGGAATATCATATGACTTTATTAATCGTTACGCTGGTGAAACGATTATCCGCAAACGGGAAATGCTATTTGCCATTGAACAGCGATTAGAATTGCGCTGCAATATCTGAGCAGATTAAACGGATTATTTTGCGTTGAAAGGCTATTACGCGTATTAATATGCTTTCCTTCTTCGCTTTTTTAATGCCGATTAATTGCGATTTTCACGGAACGTGATGTAAATAATTCAGACTGGCGAAACGTTGAAATTCAAATTGTTACCTGCGGTTGCATGAAAACGAAATCAAATACACCGAAATATGGATACGCCAAGAGATTTCAAATTCTTTGCGTATAAACCCTACCGATGCAATAGATAACGTTACCAATTTTTATTCAACTATATATTTATATTTATGGAGTAACGAAAAATCGAATCGCCCTTCTGTAGAAATTTTCCTCCTATCGAAAAGAGAAACGATTCAATCTACACAGGTGTACGTGCACGTAGCCGAGTCCAGAAATACCGCACGTGTCACCGTTTATGAGTTTCTACGTCGTTACTGTTCAGAATTCAAGGTCGTATAATTAAGCGATAAAAGGAAAATGAGAGGACCATAGTTACATTAAAAGTTTGAATCGGACAGAAGCGCAGATCTGTGTGACCACTTTTCGACGTATTACTCAATTAGGGAGTCTTTTTGGCGCAGTTGGTTTCATTGAACGTCGGGTCCATTCGGATCAGGACGCACGTTGCATTCAAGTCGCAATCGCTTCAAGTGGAAAAACATATATTTTTGTAAATAGAAGATTCTAAGGTATATTCCACGTTTGGAAAAACGTTAAAAGCAACGTTTCGCTACAGGTGCGTTCGGGCTCGATACGCGCCCTGCACGTTGCCGAAACCATCTGCCGTTCGAGGGTCAGGAAGGCATAAAAATCCATGAAACAGTGGCCAGTTAAACATTTAGCGATGATATCTCAAACACTTGGAATCGCGTGGAAGCTGTAACATATACATACAGAGTGTATCCTAACAAGTGGCAGCCACTTCACGAGTATACAGCAGACACAAAAGCGACGAAACTTGGCAAGTCTGGAGTGTCGTATTTGTCATAATTCGAATTTACCAGGCTTTTTCCAATACTCTACGCCAATGATACTACTTGGACAACAAAGTAAATGCTCGTAAAGCATGGAATACTCATGGAGGTTTTAAGACCTACCCGAACACTGAAGGCCTCCAAGACCTCCGAAGATTACCGAGATTCGCAAGACATGCAAAACGAATACTCGATATTAGGTATTCTTGTGGTTCGGAGTCCATCCGAAGCTACAAGTCAACCTTCGCCATTTTCTCACAGTTCTCACGATTATTATCCTGGCAATTCCGTAGCCCAGTCAGTAATATCTTTCCAGTCTACAACAAACGACAATATTTCGCTGGCTGATGCACTTTAGCAACACAGGTCTACCACTACTGTCCGCAGAGCCGTAGGCGTTGCAATCCAGTAGCAGGCCATTCAAACTTTTGCAGGGGAGCAGAATGTCGTACTGAGGAAAGCGGTATGCAATTTGAACGACCGTTAAAATAAAAAGCACGCGAATCGTACTGTAAGCTTGGTGTTGAGCTAGTAGAACTATGGGGTAATATGCTTTTTTATTTCGTCCTAAAGTTCCCCATAGTCTGTTTGTGTTACCCGAGGTGACCTTGGTTTCGCTATGAAAGCAGAATATTTTTGGAATTCTCTTTATCCTCGTTTCTAGTACGCTCCACACGGACACGATTCCAAGCTCTTTTTGTCACATGGCCGCAAATGGGAGAAAAATAGCCGGTGACGTTACAACGCGGGACACGGTGTATGCAGAGAATCGGAGCAAGTGCCAGTGTATCAAATCCCATTGCTAGTTACACGTTTATAGGGAGTTTTACAGGGTTCCATCTGAAAAGTGTCTCGACGTTCGATCCAACTCGAACGATCAAACTTTAAATAACCGACCAGCTGTTTCGATCACACGGCAAACGCCGTTAGAACGTTGGTGGGTGTATCTCGTTTTCGTGATAGACCATGGCGCATCTCTGGCGGTTAAAATAAACCTGTATTTTTAGAATACCCGCATGTATAGCGTAGGTGCTGTTTTATCTCTCTGCACGCGACGCGTCTGCAGGTCTATTCACCTCCTTGCGACCTTCGATCTTCCTTATTTTCTCCATCTATGAATACCATTCCGCGGTTTCTCCACTCTGAATCCTGTGTTTACGCGTCCCCAGCCACTCTTAATTCTCGTTAGCCGTTGATCAAACTATCGAAAACAAATTTTCTTTGGTGAAAAGTGAAACGACAGAAACGCTGTTACGATTTGTTCCTCGTTTCTTCCACTTGACCGTTTCGTTATAATTATAGCGGTTGAAAGACCCTAAAGACAGCCAAGCGTTCGAATACTTTATCAGCTTTTTTTTTTTTTTTATAAAATTCACCGACCATTCGTTCATTTTTCTTCCTCTTTCTAGGAGGCGCATGTGCGTCTTAAGTCCGCTGCATTCCTCGGATCATTTTCAACTTGATAGCGTTGAACAGTTTCTGCAGTTTAGATACCTTTGTTCGCGTTTTCTTAAACAAGCGCATCAGCATCTATTTACCATTAAGAAGCGTTTTAATTATCCTATTTCTCCATAAATTCACACCTTTTACGAAAACATTGAAATATTCGTTTAATCTTATAAAATTCCCTGATTTATCGTGCAACTAAATATTTATCTATCCTTATGTATACTAATCAGTTAAGTCCAAATATCTGCCTGCCTCTAGTACGTCGCGATTACAAAAATGTCACACCTATAATTATGAAAATGGAACGTGGAACCCGATAATGGAACGCTTCACTGGAAGATAAGTACGATTTGGCACAAATGCCTATTGTAGTCACTGTATATCCACTTTTACGCGATTGGACCTATCGGAGTACAATTTGCAAAAGTAAGTGGTTTCGTGTTCCGTGGATTGTAACATTATAGGGGGAAGTGTTGAAATGAAATGAAACGCAATAGCGTTCGCTTGGAAGCGGCTTGCACAGCCAACAAGCGAGAAAGGAAAGTGGGGAAAACCAAATAGAGCGTAGGTCAGTTTCGCACAGGCGTGTGATTCGATTGCTCAGTCCCGTAAGTTCGTACGCGTTTAACACTGTCAACGCGAGGAGATGTTCAAGGCGTTCGATTAAACCGCCTGCAGTGTCTGCATGCATGTGGACCGTATTAAGCACGTTGCATTTATGTCACGTGACACGATCTTCAGCATCTGTAACTGCACGTTGGCATGCGATTCACCGATGGCAAGAGTACGCGTGATACGCAAGATAATTGCAGTGGTAAGAGTGGCTGCATCGGAACAATAAATTTATTGGAAGAATAGAGAGCGACCAAACGATTGATTTAACGTTCTGGCTTCTTTACACATCGAAGCCAGATCACGCAACGATAAATACAGTTGTATCTCTTTGCTGTATCGAGGCTCGTGGCTGTTACAATCCTTTCTGCAATTTACACGTATAAAATAAAATAAAATCTACGTGTATGAAATTTCTTCAACCAAACGAGCCAACAGGGATCCAAGAAAATAACAAACAAGTGCCAGTTATTCGCGAACAAGTCCATATTTGTGTCAAACGCTGATTAAAAGTCACGAAAGATGATCTTTGAAAAGATATGTTTTTAAGTATACGAAAAAGCTAGTTAAATACGAGTCCGGAAAAGATCCGGTGATTCTTACGAGGCTGAGAATTTCAAGCACCAATCTTATACCTTTACACCTATTAATTAAATGATCTAGAAAAGTGTAACCACTGCGAGTGTATAGTCTTTGCAGTAGACCCATCTATTAAACTGCAGAAAATGTTACAGGCGAAAGGACTAAATTTCATCTTCCACTAGAGTCTCGTTCATTTCCTAATAATCAAAACGATTCGTAAAACGTTTCATTTAGTTTATTTACAGCAAGTAGTGGACGTTTTGGCATAAGGAAGTACTACCGCGTGAATATAACAAATTACGCGATCTAATCTAAGCTGTTGCGGCCACCTATGACCTATAACGATATCAACCGAGGGTTAAATGATTCTTCAACCTTATCTCTCCACAAAAAGTACGTATCTGAACTTTTTTCAGCACCAATTAGTCATCGATAATGACTTAGTTGATAACAAAACTCAAGTTCTCTTTAATGCTTTCGTCGATATCAATTTAAGTCACTGTAAGAAAAGAAGATTCAACACCTAACCCTAAACCTAATCGTAGCAAAGAATATTCAAGCAATACCCGTCTTTAATTTGCCAAGCTTGATATACGCATTCTCGTTCAAAAGCCTTAATATCTCGTAACATTAAATTACTCGTTATATTAAACAATAGATCTTATTAACGTTTCATAGATCAATTACATTTTTGTTATATAAAATATTGAGTTTCACTACGCTATGTCATCATATTATTTGTCCAATATTGTCCATTAAATTTGTCCATTTTCGAAACGACTACGGTAACTGTTCCAAAATTGTCGTGTACGTTCAATACGAATTATCGTCAAATACTTTTCCATAATTTTGGAATTTCTGGTTCACGCGCCATACTCGAGTCGATACCGTGCATAATCTAAAGACCCCTATACACGAAACATGTTGCGATGCATGCATCGACACCTAGGTTCCATGAAATCTGCATCGATTTCAATTTACCTCCACATTACCGATTCCCCCTAGCTTGTGGCGCGATAGCAACGTTGAAAAGCGTGTGTCAAAATGTCTGATCATTTCTCAACTCCGACATTGTTATTACCGATAATAGGAATGTCGATTATAAACGATACAAAAATTGAAGATTTTAAAAACGGCGCAGCAAGATGGCTAATCGAGACGAACGGATCCTTCAATTCCGCGTTATTGAAAGAAGTAAAAAACGAGAGAACCGAGCGATTATAGAAAGTATTTGCCTGTGGATGAATCCGCTGTTCAACGTCTGTTGGATAAAGTTCGCCGAAAGATTAAGAAACAAATTACAACGATGAGACTCTGCTGGAAATTATATTCTGTATGGTTGCTAATTTCTACGTGTTTACACTTGAAATTTGAGTCCGAATCGCGCCTCGTCCGCTAACTAAGACACGACGATTCTGATCGGTGCACCGATACAAGTTGCTTGCGATGCCGATTCTCCGATATCGAACTATGTACATTGTATCGTGAAATTTAATCATACGTCTGTCTTTGTCGTTCTTAACCGGGAAAACAAGGAAAGACATACGATCGCAGCGATATCGCGCGGACAAGTCGTTCCTCTGCATCGGGCCCAAGTGTTGACGCATGCGCCGCATCGTGGTTCAAGTTGCAACGTGTATAGGGGCCTTAACAGCGTGTGCCGAATCGAACGCACGTCGTATGCCTCCAAGTTGTCAACGAACTGGCAATGAATTCAAACGTCCTAACAAAAATTCCTTGAACATTCAAGAAAAAGATAGGATAATCATTTAGAAAGTTGCTGCAACTCTGTGTTTCGACGATTTTGAAAATATTGCCAGGGGCATGATTCCGAACAACTTTTGGTTATTTTCATAGGTGTTAGCGTTCGCTGTTGGTCGGATAAACCGACGCCTAACTGAAATTTATACAAACCATAAACCAAAGACAAGAATTAGGTTGCCTGGTTAGCTGCTCTCGCAGCACGAGGAAAAATCGACAGGAAAGAAAACCATGGGAGGAAGAAAATGGACTACCTCCGAGCAGCAAATCACTTTCAAATATTTAGGAACGTGCTGGTGCAGACTGGTGGAAACCTTGCGGCTATTCTAAATAGCTATGTTTTTACGTAATTCTTTTGAAGTTTGATTTTATTGGCAAAGAGGAATAAAATAAGACGAATAGAACTTTTGTTTTTGTCTTTTATGAAAATAAAAGTCGGGTAACTACCTCGTATTGGATACAGTTTCCGTCTTTCTAATGTTACTTCAATATTGAAAATTCATAGCGTGGAAAGCATACAAGATTCCGTGAGTTGAGCGTAAACGTACCATTCAACACCTATAAAAATCTTTTTTTATTGCGACTGATTTTGTAAGAATAACGTCCGAGAAACGACATGGTATTCCATATTTGGTTACTTTCCTTTACTATTGTGCGCAGCTACGTTGCTTCCTAAGAACCAAATGTAGCAGTTCGAGTGGACCTAAGTAGCTGGAGCTTTGTAATTAGAATATATGTTGTCAGAAATAAGCGAATTGTCGGAATAGTTTTGAGCGACTGTGTACCTTCAGATAAGAGGGTGGAAATCGTATGTCAAAAGTCTAACGTGGAAAAAGGATCGTGTAGGTGCGCTGACTTTGCGTTCTCAGGGCTCGGGGAATGCAAAACGGTGAAAAAGAAGATGACCGAGGGTTCGTTCGCAGGGCAACAACCAAGTTGCTGCGAGGCAGGGGAAAAGAAGAAGAAGGAAGTGGAAGAGAAGGAGAGGCAGAAGAGGGAGAAAGCGAAGAAAACGACCATAGACGAGCGAAGAAAACGACCATAGACGAGCAAAGAAAAAGAGCTGCGGTGATGTAGGAGACAGCAACATCCTTAGAGGCTTCGATGTTTCCATTGAATTAAAATTGGAATTTCTTTAAAGAGATCGATATTGTCTATCGGACTGGATTTTTATGCAAATGCGGTTTTTCAGAATACGATTAACAAAGCGAACGTCGGTAAAAAGTTGTTTTACCACCAGGTACTTTAGAAAATGGTACGCTTTGAATATTTCGTACATTTTTTCGCGTACGCCCAACCCTATGCGATCTTTCAAATTTCCTATATAAAAATCTATAAAAATCTACGTTCTATCGATTATAATTGTGATACCATTTTACGTATAGTATTATCTATCATTACTAAGTAAAGATTAGAAGACTATTAAGTAAGATTAAAAAGTAAAGAAATAGCTTCTGCTATTAACGCTCATTTGTTTAAAATTCATCATAGCCATTAGTGCGCGTACTTTGCACGCTCGTTGCAATTCTTTAAAAACGCATTTTAAAGTCTCACTTGACATATATTGCCCACTCTCCGGAGACTCGTTTTCCGCGTATATAGAGATAAATGCATCGATTGTTGTTCTATTTTAAGGAAGCACGAAGAGGAACGAGTAATTATTTATACAAGAATTTGTAATTAATCTTTCGATGTTTAGATTAAATAGCGCATAGAAGGACGACGTTGTTTAAGTAACATGGAAAAGTGAAAATATTATTTTTTCTACTAATCGTCTTATAAAATATACGTTGTTAGAAGTATTTCGTAGAAATTAATTCCTCTTATTAAAGTTGTAGAAATTATCTCTTTCCATTAGAATTGTAAAAATTATGAAATTACTTTCCAACTACCGCGCACAAACTCACATTTTCTAGATTTCTATTTTAAATATAACTGTAACGATGCTAAAAACTTCTTCATTTTTCTATTACATATACAGTAGCGGATAAAAGAAAGTTCAAAATTGGTATACTATGAATCTTGGTAATCGTTGTACTAAAAATTGTTTGGCATATCGTTAACGATAACCTACTTTGCTATACGCATTATATCTATTACTCTTATTTAAATATAAATTATTCTGTAAAATTACTCTTGTCCTTTTACTCTTCTTGTTTCACCAACATCTTTCTATCCGCCACTGTATACTAGAGCGTAAAGATATGGCCAATAATTTTCCCAATAAAAATAAATCCACGCTACAAGCCATAAATATTAGGACACCTATTCGTTACATTCATCGAAAAAGTCTAACAAATTTGTTCTCGGTAATTACTTCACGATAGGAGGTACGTACGATGCGAATAAATTAACCTATCTAGGATAAAATAGTTAGGAAATAAAAGCAAGGAAAAGCATTCCACGTTTGCTAAACATCGTCAGCACTGGATTCGTTCAAGGCTATTTAGTTTTCCTTCCTGAAATTCTGTTTCAATTTCCTACCTTTTGAGAGCTATAAATTGTCCTAGTCGCGTGGCACACGTTGTACAGTGAGCTATTACAAATATTTTCATTTACCTTACGTTACGACTTCCCTATGACTTTACGTTGATTCAAGAGGCTGTGAAATCGATCTATCTCAACACATCGCAGCCTCCCCAGGAAAGCGAAAGAACCTCAAAAATGTGATTTTCCAGTTATCACTCCTCCACCAATTATGAAAATCTCTTTCGATTGTCTTCGTAATTTGGATGCCAGAGAGCAGTTACGCAGCTTTTCCAGATTTATGCGGCACTGTACCGTATCTTAGAAACGTGTCTCCGACTGGAAGGGTGGTTTCTCAGACCGAAGAACCGAAAATGAACCTGTTTCACGAGCATTATTCTTCTCGTTCGCGAATCTGATTTAATTACGTTCGAAAACAGTTTTTCGCTTCTTTTGGACAACTTATCTTTTCGATTCGAGATACTTTCTCGCGAGGCTGCGATACGACGTACGTATAATCGAACAAGAATCGCTGATCGTGGAAATTTACAATTTTTATTCGCTATCAAATTTCTTTTACCTTATCTATAGATTTTCTTCGTAGATGGACGAAGATTTGCTCGTTTGTCGATGCGATCAAAGCGATATCAAAACTCGGCATTGAAATGTGGAAAGTTACATCCCATTTCGGTGGAATATCGTTCGCGTGAGTGCACCACAGATCGTTCAGTTCCACAGAGAAATTTCTTCCACTCTACTTGCTCCATGCAAGCCCTGTAGCATCGATGGTTCGCATTCTAGGCGTTGCAGTTGCATCACCATAAATAAGTGTCTGCGAAGCCCCCCCCAATTAAATGTCAAACTATAACAGGCTATTCTTTTTTTAACAACCTATCCTTATCGACGAGCGTAGCTGTGTACCACCTAGACGTCTATACCACGGACGAACAGAATCTCCATTCTACTTAATTTCCGATCAACATTCTGGCGCGTTCATCTTTGTTGCTTGTTTGCGCAGCTCTCCGACTAAGAAAATGCGGTTCGACGCAGACAAGACACGTTACCGCTCTACGATGAATATATCGACAACGAGCGAATCAATTGGTCGATCGAATTAAACGGTTGTGAAACGCGTTCCAGAATTCCACCACTGAAAACGAGAAAATCGTGAAAATGTACAGGTGCCTCTTACACGCAAGTCAGTGGGTAAAAGCAGCTTTGCATATTCTTTCTCGAAATGTACCGCGATTAGTCTTTGTTAGGAAAAAAAAAGAAGCAAAAATTATGAATTACGACGCAAGACAAACTAGACTTTCGTAGAATACAGGTATATCTCTGAGTAAAAGTTGTAATTATCCGCGACCCAAATCAATTTCCTAGATTGCACCATTTATGCATGAATTACAGCGCTAAAATTATTCTCAGATTTTTCTGCTCGAAACTACGAACACGTTTGTTAACGATTTATGGTGTGATTTACTTGGTACCGTGCGTTGGATCGAAGATTAAACGACACAAAGCGAAGGACTCGCAGGTCGATTAATTTCGCCGTGGTATCGAAAACGGTGGATTTGTTTGGCTCGGCTAGGCTTAGTTGGTTTTGCATCGGATCGTTTGCTAGGCAGAGGATGCTGGATGGCGTTAGTTAGGAGATTAATCGATCGTCTGAGTTGCAGTGTCTGGGGTGCGCGTAAAGCAGCAGCGATTAAACGGCATGTCGAGCAAGGCCGTAAAATCTTCGCCAGGTGCACTGACCTACCCTACGGTGATTAAGAAGAGTAAGAAGCGTTCATGGCGAGTGACGCAGCCGGAGAAGGCAGCGCACATCGAATAATTGATGGCTGGCTCGAGAGAGTAAACCGCCTTTGAGCAATATGCTATGCACGTATGCTTGACGTAATAAAACGTCGGCGTGTGCACGCCGAGGCTATTACTTTTTACTCCAAGAAATATCCTCACTGGCGGAACTCTCATTTGAGAATGATCAACCGAAACGCAACGTTATTGTCTTCAGATAACTATCAGTACGAACGCACGCTTCGTTATCACGACGTCATAACAGGATTAATCACTTGCTCGTTTCCAGCGTTCGTTAACAACGTTGAATAACTCGTCAGCAAATTACCCAAATTACAAGATAGTGAAACGTAAGGTAATTATAGGAAAATGGCCAGATAATACGAGCACGAGTTAGAACAAGGGTTTCAACAACTCGGATACTTTTCTCGCTCGATATTGCAAGAATTTCATCAAAGAGGTGTACCTGTTTGCTTACGTAGTGCCAGTGTAATTGTATTTTCGACCAATCGCGTTCGCCAGAAATCACGTCAACGGGAGTCGTAAATTCCCGCTACGATTATAATAATCGACACCACGAGTTGGTCGATCCCCTGATTTCCGTTAAGATAATAGGGCTGATTGTTTTGATATAACACCGTGTTAACAGGTTATAAAATATATATATATTTCCAACAATTTAAGATACAGAGTGATGTATGACGGATATATGCGGATGCAGAGAATTTGACTGTCCTATAGCTTGAGAGAGACTTGTTGACAATTCTAAGGATGAAGAATAAGTGAAGTTCAGTGACGATGCCATGGCGGAGGAAAGCTAGTGATGGGTGTGCCTCGTGCACGAGATGAGCTGATTTGTTAAGGATCCTTTTGCTAGGAAAGTGAGGGTAACAGACATTGCTCTTGATTGGTTAATAAGAAGGTTGGTGGACTAGGGAGGATCTTAACCGCCCTCCAGAGAAAGTTTGGAAGGGAAGAACCGAACGTGAGGAAAACCAACTTTCCCATATCTACCAGTAGTGGGCAATAGAGTAACAAACAAAGACGCTTATTTGGTCTGAAGGACCTTAGCTATGAGAAAGCAACAAGATTTATGGGGTATGCAGTGAGGATGCGTAGACATCTGGCTGCCATCTTGCTAGGTAGACAGTCAACCGACATAACAGTAATAAACCACCACTTTGTAACAAATCGGATGGTTAACGAAAAGCATTTGAGGAAAAACGCGAATCTTCCTTGCTAGAAGACGATCGGGTAGACTATGTCCATATTACTGGTATTGTTGCCGTTGACGTAAGATCAGTTGTACGTGAATCATCGCATTATCATAGTATGAATATAAGTATATATATATACTATGTACGATGTAGCTAATTTTCTCTTATACTTCAACTTATATCGTTACTATGAAATTCTAAAAAATGGCGAGGTTACAGCACCGACTACCACTGCATTCTCTTTGTTTTACTTGAAAACAAACAAATTGGAGTTTAGTATTTTTGCACGATCCGTTTATGTGAACTCACAACAATAGGTAACATGTAAACACCTTACGTGACTCTCGTGTTTCGCAGTCAATGCGATGTTTGCAACATTGTTGAGGAAATGTTTCGTGGAATCTTCTTACACGAATGGGAAGCGACACGAATTCCCACTAACTGAACGAAAAATCATAGATGGTAGGGAAAAATAGGCGGATTGTTATTATATAAACGATCCGATCGTACGAATCTACTTGTCTTCCAACAGGTTCGCGTAAACAGAGTTCTGCTATAATGCTGTTCTCAACGCAGATTTTCGTGTTCTCCTGCATGCTCTTTTAAAAATGGCATTCGTTTTGTTTACACCGATGGACGTAAAACAGACGAGAAAACATTTATTGATTTGTAACATGGCACGTTTTTAACATACGTATGTAAACATACAAACAGAATACTTTACCCTCAATGCCTAAGCCTTGTTAGATCTCGCATATAGGCTCTGGCAGACTTATCGTTTCGAAGCAGCACCTCTCAACAACAGTGCAGGACTCACCTGTAAATAAAAAATAAGGTTCGTGTTATTTCCAGTTGAGAATAAAAGCGACCATACAGTCCTTGAAATATTTCAAGCACAGCGAACGATGAAAATTTAGCTAGAAACTTTTTACGTTATGCAAAATATTTTAAAGCTTCATTAGCATTGACAGGAATATTTTTACTATATTCGTAAAGTTTGATACGTGTCTGAAAACATAGTTTTCAAGCTACAAGAGATTTATAAAAAGCACGTGTTTGAAAAATCGCCAAAGAAGAGTTACCAAAGTACCTGGAAGGGAGGATGAAGTGGAAGGACAGAAAAATACTAGCAAGATATTAGCAACGAGACCAAAGCAAGGGAATTCTGGAAAGAAGAGGAAGAAGAGATGCAGGCTACGTAAAAAGAAAGAAGAAGACCTGAGACACGAAATAGAAGAATGCCAAGTAACTGGAGGACCAAAGGATATAAAAAGAATTCTAAAGGAGTCTGGAGGACTGGCGGAACTAGAAACGATAATAGAGAAGAGAAGGACAACGCAAGACGAGGAGGAACGACGATAAGGAAGAACAGCAAGGAGGCGAAAACCCAAAAGTGGACATAGTTTTAGAGAAAGAACAACTAAGGGAGTGCAATAAAATAGTGTGGATGAGATATGTAAAACCGAAAGCTCGTCCAAAGCCCAAAGGCATAGACTAAAATAATAATAATAATACAAGCACATATTTCGCAGAGATTAGCAAAGTATTTAGTTATTCGATTATTCGCTGCATTTAGCCGGACCATCTTTAACGCTAATTGCTTGTTTCGGACCAATGTTCGTTTCATGCCGTACGCCAATTTTTCACCAAGCGTACGTTTCCCATCAATTTCTTATATTTCTGTATAGAATTTCGGATCGATTTCACATCTCGCTATTACAATTACGATAGCCGCGTCTCGTTGCAGGGGTATAGAAATTTCAAAAACTTTTGTATATTCGTGAAAATGTTCCAATACTTTCGTGGACCATTGTACGTAGCTTTAAAATTTTCTTTATCCTCGTAGACGATATTGTATCAAAACGTATAAATATATAAATGGAAAAGCATAGTATAACAGTAAAATCTACTACAAATATTGATAAGAGTTGCGTTGAATCGGATGTACTATGTTTTCCTAAACGCAAGAGAGATAGGAAAACCAGAAAGCAAATACAATTTGTAGAAGTAAATCGCATTCTAAGTGCAGATAAATAATCTTCGAAGATAGTAGAACATATTTCACTCATTCGCTACGTCTAACAAAGTATTTCAACGCGGATCAACGACCAATTAAAGCGAAGTTACGTATCGCGCTAGTCTTGGAAGATTTATCTTGCAGCAAGTCGCAACGTATAGCCCAACTTGTACTTCTGCGAATATAATTTCTCGGTAAAGACGACGACCGGTGACAAAGATACTTTCCACGACCCACTGAACAAGTACAAACGCCTCCATTGTGCGTCAGAATAATAAAAATGTCATTTCCAACTAGCAGAACGCGATATAAAAACAGTCCAAGTTTCCCAAAAGAAGTAGATCATTTGCATCGCCTATAGATTTATATGAAACTGGACCAATTCCTTAACCGAGTAATAATAATTATCCAGTAATTAACAACACTGACTGGAATAACTGTACCGAGTTGATACGTTCAGTGGCAAGTCGACGATGCGTGCATCCATATTTATATACTTTTCAACAATATGACCTACGTTTTAGCCATTTTTCAAAGGCGATCAAGCAAAGAAACTTGTTTCCAATCTTTTTCGATATGGAACGTAGGAATCGTAGAGATCCTTCCGCGTTGTACGTGTTAAGCACGTAAGTACCATTTAAATGTTTATTTATCTATAGAATACATGAAATTATAATCACTGATACTTATCTCCTCCCCCCGTTCCTATGTTTTTCACACAAGCGTAGACAAGACGGATACTTGGGTGATCTGATTTAGCCGAGACAGCTTGTGTAATAAAGAAATATCAAGTATAATGCATGGCTGTCAAAATACGAAGAAAAACCGCAAAGAAAGTCGTGGAAATAGTTGTAATAATTGAAAGAGTTGCCTGGAGTTGAGAAAGAAAATCCTCGTAGGCGTAGAAAAAATTAAAGTCCTATCTGCTTGGAATTCAACCAAGTAACATAAACTCCGATCCTGTCTCTTGAGCAAGAATGGTACAATAGCATAAATATGCAGTTGGAAAAGCTAAGAAACGACGCTCCGTGTAGCATAAATTTATTTTCAGATACCTACGGATAACCGGAAACGGTGCAACGAAGCGAAACTTCCGGCCAAGTGGACATCTATGCGTCGAATACACACACAATCGAATACACACACGCGCTCAATCGAAATAACGTGAAAATGTTTACCGCGCAAAAGACGTAATAATTTAGTTAGTTTCTCTGATTGCGATTTGATACCATTTTCAATGCCATTTTTTTACATAAATATATTTGTTGAACAAAATAAGGAAAACGCGTCTTACCCGTCATGAATCTTCTGCTTAGTGCGTAGCTGAAAATGTTTGGTCGGCAAGTTGTTCAAATTCCGATTAATACACGCTACGCGATCGTTTACGAACTTTAAGTTTGTTTATTAGCAGCGTACTGTTGCATTCATTGTACTATATGTCGGATCTTAAACTGGGTCTACGCTACTCCAAAAGCATTCCAGACCACTGATCCTATCCAGCAGTGGATTGCAACTGGAATAATGCAAACAGCGTTTTTATAATCAACTGGTGTAAACCTAGCTTTGCAGGCTTCGAAAGAGGCCAAATTTGCTAGTGCTCATCCAGCTGGTACATCGGTAACAAAAATCTTGAATTTTCCTATCCAAGCATACATAGTAGCATTATGGTTTATTTTGTAGAACAAAGTTAGCAGCAAATTTTCTCTTCTAGCTTTGCTAAAGGAACTTGAAAAACACGAAAATTACACCTAGAATGACGCCATACGAATTAAATATCATTCAAGATCTGTATAATGCTATTTGCAGGAGAATGCAAACTGTATTGTACATATTAATGAAAGAATTTTCCAAACTAACGAGCCGTTTCCATTATTCTGTCTTATTGTTAAATTACTATTTAATATTTCGCAATTAGCGCTTTTCATCAAAGACACCGAGGCACTTTAAAAGTACAGTGGCGGATAGAAGAAAGTTTAAAATTGACGAACTTTAGCAACTTTTATACATTTTATTTTTTACCATATTTGCAACAGTTGTCCGCTCTGTGATATATTTATTCGTCGTTCTTATTGAATGTAAATCTGTTCCGGAAAACTATGGTGTCTTACCAGCATGCTATATTAGCTGATACTATACGAGCTACTAAACATAGCTGTTTTCAGTTTGCTGGGATCTAGCTAGTAACATTTTAAACAATGCAAAATTTCATCCTTCGTGTATTTTCCAACGACAGTGATATATAAACTATCAGAAATCCTTGAACAGTGCGGTTTTTGAATACAAAAAAGATATTATAACTGCGAGCACGTCCAAGTGTCAACTAATCAGGCAGTCATTCCAATTCGAAGGAAACGTCGATTTCAACCTTCGGTGCATAAAACGGGATCATATTGATGAGATCTGTTCGGTGGAAGTTGCCAGGACGTAAAGAAGTTGTAATTGTCATCGGTGAATCTAAATCATCGTCCATGAAAACTTGTTACATAAATATGGATCTATTGAAAAATCTAGGAATGGTAACTACACGGACAGTAAAATTTGGGACAGCGAATACACGTTTCTTTTGCTTCGATACTACTTTTTTAAATAAATTGGCCAATAAATTACTCAATGATTTCGAAAATGGCACTAGTTTACGGTTTTACGCAGCTTCCTACGAGGAATATAATTGAAGAGTACACGTATAATTGAGGCTCAAAGCAGAAATCAACGAAATCAATAACGAACGAAGGAAGATGAACAAAAGAGAAGGATTTTCTGGAAATACTGATCGATGGACTTGTTGCGCTGTTTTGGAATTCATGGCCATGGTTGTTATCGCAATTTAAACGAATTCTCGTTCCATTATCAATATTTCAAGGTTCTGAAGGAAAATGCAGGTTTTCAATAAATATGGACCATGCATGTTGATCCTTTTAGTGGAGAACCTTGAAATATTGACAATTTATATGGATGGTCTGAGGCCGCGCGTATATTTCATAAACTTTCTTTTGTCCACCACTGTACCTACGATATTATACAAATATACTGCAGATGCGTATTCAACGTTTTCCAAATAACGTCAACGTATCGTCTCTTTTATACCAAAACCATGAATATGTAAATTTTTAGTTTTTCATTATAGAAATAGGTTAACTGTTTTTCTCTCGTTCCACGCTATATATGTGTCTATATATAGACTAAAAAGACGAGTGTTTAGTTTTCGTATTATGCAATAATGCTCGTCTACGTTTTAGCAAATGCATGAGATAACTGTTAGAGAAAGATTCTCAATGAATTTGCGAAATAAATGGACGGAGCTCACGTCGACGTCGTAGCAGGATCGTTTTACTTGACGGTGTGTCAGTTTGACGAGTTCTTTCTTTTTTTATTACTTTACCATACTTATTTCTGCCTTTCCTCCTTGCTGACGTACTTGCCTGAGATACTCCCAAGTATTTACGAGCTGAATATCGCGTTTTCAACTTTTTAAAATTTCAAATATGCACATCCAGTAGTGGTGGAATTCTGCAATATTCCCTGTTTGGATTACTTTCTTTTTATAGGTTGCTTTATTTATAAGATACCAGGATGTGCCTCCTTTCAGCAGGAAGCCAAATGAACAAAAAAGAAAACCCTGCTACGACGAAACGATGGCTGGAGCCATAAAAATGATTCCAGAAAAGAAAATGGGCTCCCTGGAAACAGCAAAGCACTTTCAAGTGGTCACCAATGTGTGGCTACTGAATTCCATATCTGGATTTGCCACTACTGTAAATAGCTATTTTATGATGCAATTCTTTTAAAATGTAACTTTATTACCAGGGAAGAATAAAATAAAAAGACTAGAACTATCTTTTGTTTGTTTTCTATAAAAAATATAGCACCTAACGTTAGTATTCCATATTTTTGTATTCGTTCCGTATTAGGTACAATTTTTGTCTTTCTAATATTTCTTGGCTATTAGAGATCGTTCATAGCGTTAAAGGTACAAAGAGCAAGGTGATCCTAAGTTGAGTACCCATAGAAATCTTTCGTGGCTTTCTTTTCATTCGAGAAATAGCATGACACTCCACGTTTGGTTATTTTCTTCTTCAACTGCTATTACTACTAATATTATACTTAATATTCTACTAATAAGTTAATAGTTCAATAGATGATAAACGGTAGGATACGTAATAGTAAAATTAGAGCGAAATAAGTTTCTGCTTGTGAGAAGATTAGGTGAGAATGCGAGGCAGTAAGAAAAATAATTGTAAAGCGAATTCCTTTTATGGCTGAGAAGCTTAACAATTTTACTATACCACTAGGATAAAAAGAGTAGGACCTAAGCAAGAACGTTTTATCTATTAAATATCACAAAGAGAACTATACTTTGTATATTTCGTATGTTTCTGCTTATCGTGTGCATTCTATGTATTTATGTATCTTTGGATTTTACATAATTGTACATAGTCACTAAGGTAAGCAGACGATTTCAGAAAATAACGGAAAATTATTTCTGGGCAATCATTCCGTACAAATACCTGCAATAAAGAGTGTTCAAAGCAAGAAAATATTTGTCACCGGCACGATAAGATAAAATAGAATAAGTGACGTGTCAAGGAAACCTGTTGACGACAAGGAGAGACGACTTCAACGAGGCGTGATCGACGTTTCAATTCGTTGCACAGTCATTTGACAATATTGCGATTCTAGGGTGACATGATAATATTTATACGGCTTCTTTCTACGTACATACAGAATACCACTGCAACTTCTTTAAAGGAGCAATTGAAAAAATGAAACAGGAAAATACGTGTCATGTTTGAACTCTAATTACGGCAGCCTTAAATTATTTTAAAAGCATACACCAGCCTTTCAAGAGGCAAACTTACCAACGCCATTTTTCACGCAGTTTACATTTTTACCAGTTACGTAATTAATATTCCATATTTCAAAATGAAATATTATTTTCACAAATTGATTTGCCATAGGGAGACAGTGTGAACGATTTGCAAATTCTAACGATTTTCTTCAAACATCGCGTTCGATCGTTTGCAAATTTTATCATTCGAATATTTGCATGAATCGCCAACATACTTTTCTTTCACCTTTCTGCTGTACAATCCACTGAACGGAGCTCCGTATTTAAATTAAATATTACACCATTTGATGAAACTAAAAGAAAATCAATAACGTACAACTCAATCTGCTGCAACGCAGTGACTAACCTACAGGTCAACCGTACAGTGATTCAACAAGTACCGCCTTGACCTCAATCGATGAAATATCGAAACGAAAGGAGAACGTTTAAAAAGTGGCCACTTTTCCACCTCCTTGGGTTAATATCTTTGATACCGTTTATCCGAAATGTGTTAGCCACGCGTTACACTTTGCATACCGATCCATCAACGAAATAATTTTTCAGAAATTTTGCTGGCAATTCGATTGAAATTTGGAATCGAGCAAATGCCAAATACGACAGGACCGTTGCACCGTGGGAACAGCGACTAACGACGCATTCACCAACTTTACACGTCATGCATACGCTATAATGGCTTTCAATCGGGTTTTTCTCTTGTCGATTAATACGCCAACAAAATATTTGAAATTATTCGAGTGCCTAGAATGCAATTTTATTTCAATCAGAGAGCCATTGTTCGGTTGTATTTCGATTTGATATTCTTTCCCACCGATGAAATCCGACGATACTGCCATTTAATATTCCAAGTTCCCGTTCCAAACTTGCAAGCTAACAGGTGCCATAGAGGAAAGTCTCGTCTATTTACGTCCTCCAACTAACAATACCTCTGATCATCTCTGATCTGCTCCTCGCACTTCCTAATCACTTCAAACTCCCATATTTTGCGTTAATTCTGTTTCTAGACCGAGTGCAGTTCGTTCGTGACACCCAGTATATACATACACGGATATAAGTTGGCATTGTTGGCTATTGTTCTCACCTAGCGATAATCTGATGGTGGGATTTGCTCGATTTCAAACGTCCATCGATTTATCAGCAGGATTTCTGTAGGATTAGTACGTCGACATACGTCGGTGAATAATTATTCTGTAGTAGTTGAGTCAGAATTTGAAAAACGCAAAGATCAAATGTAAAGCAGGGATAAATTTGACAGTCCAACTTTCTCATCTTTGCTCTCCTTTCCTTTCGACTTTCCCATCACATTCCAGACAAATTCTAATATTATTTCGTGGCTTGAGAGATGCTCTTAAGTGTCTCGCAAGAATTTTTCGTACACAAGGAGATCCAAAAATGGTCATTTTTTTGCATATTCCTTTCGCAGCACGATTTTTGATTAGCTGGGAAAGATTTAGCTGGAAAAGGTTGGTAAATCTACGGGTCAATGTAACTTCCAAATCAATATGGTCTATTGAAATATAGCATCGACTTCATAATTAATTAATATCGTTAATTAATTAAAATCGTGTAGATGCACGTATATTTAAACCGAATAAATGGCAGGTATATCCGACGAGGTAAAAGTAATTGAAGTAAAACTATTTTTTAAATCCATCGAAGAATACCTAACCGAATATTGCGTGGTGAAAAACAATTCACGAATTCCTGATAACGATATCACGAGAGCAATAAATCCATACATAGCCTGTTTGCTATGCGAAAGTGAGAATAAAAATGAGAAAAGAAAACGGAGACCTGAGAGCGAGCCGATGACGTGAGCGAGTGACGCGAGCTCGTAAAACCTGCAGGTGCGCGAGCAAGAATAGCGCAAAGTGGCTGATGGGAAAAATTGAAAAAGAAAAGTGTTGGTTATAAATTGCATCAGGCCATAGAACTGTCAAGTCAATGACGTAGTGAAAGATTGGAGAGGAAACGCAAGATTAAACGTTTACGCGAATTACGTGTTTGTAATTCGTTAACCAGCTTGGACGTGGATCACCAGATTCCACGAACCGTCAAACTAATTTCACCATCACGCAAATCAATGTTATTGAGTGGAGTTATTGCATCTCGACAATACATAATGCAATAAATCGGAAAATACAATTAACCGATCGACAAGGATAAGAGAAAGTATGGCGTGTTAAAAGAAAAAGACAAATGAAATGAAACGAACTTAACGTATTTATTACGTAACTTTAATTCAGAAAATTCCAATAAAAATAAAACAAAGAGGTAAAAATAACGGTAACAATTGATACGACATTTGACATGGTCCAATGAGAATATAAAAAGTGTTTAGATGTTTCTTGCGTAATCTCAATTACGAACATTGCGCTGGAAATAAAACAAAGATAAACGTGGCAATAAAAAAAAAAACAAGATAAAGTAATGGCAATCTTAATTAAAAAGATTCTAGGTTTGTGGAATGTGCCATGTTTTGTACGTTAAAAAGCCGATAGCAAGGGAAACATGTGTGTAACGAGTTCTAAATTAGCGAATTCGCTTCACTGGTGTGATGCAATGAAACAGATGATGCGAGAGAACTGGGAGTATGAAATTTAATCCTGGAAATATGACGCCAATTGGTAGTAGATAAGCATTCCTAGGGCGTGAAAAAAGAGAGAAAAAAAGAAGCAAGGAAATCCTAAACGCTTTAACACGCCGCCAACTTTTACCAGCGAACAAAATCGTGAAAAGAAATCGGGAAAAAGTTTCCGTAAAGGGAGTAGGAAAGAAATTGGAGCAAAATATAGGATTCGGACACCAAAGCACCTAGGAGAGGAAAGTAAAGCAGAGGAACTAAAGATGTTGGCAAGGCTTCAGTTAGGAAACGAATGGAAGACCAATAGACGTTGGATGAATCGAGAGTGAAGGACGCGTAGAATATACATAAGGAGAATCTGCATGACGGGTGATGACAATTGCCAAGTAACAAGAGAAGACAGCTAGCTGGGTGTAGAAGCTGATGGATAGCAGCGTTACAAAAATATAAAATGTTAGAAAAGAAAGTGATAAAAAAGGAACATAGTTTTGTTAACGATTCGCTCGAGTTTTTTCTTGTTTTTTAACATAAAATAAGAGTAATTACGTTGATTACTTCCAAGATTTAATTCCAGGTTGAGCCTGAGATTAATACAAATACAAACATACATAGACGTAATCGGTGCAGGTTTTCAGTAGCTTTTTAGTACGGTGTACGACTTATACGTATAGCTGTGTGTGCGTGGTGGTGAATGGAGATCAAAGGGCGTACGAATCCGAAAGAATCTCTTTGAAGAGATGAACGGTCCAAAAATAATTGCACGAGTGACTATGGTTAAATAAAAATGACAATCTCAGATTTATTTAGTCAAAAGCGGTACTAATTTTGGTGGTTACCAGTTACTTAAACATCTGGTGGATAGATGCTACTAATCTGTCGTAGCATCGCATTGGTCGTATATGACGTCACCTCCTTACATAGATAAGATATGGTGTGCACAAGTGGTAGTGGTATACATATGGTAGTAGACAGATCCACCGGACCTACCGCAATTCTGGTTGCCACTTTACAAAAATAATTTGAAAGGAAAACTGGCCTTATTTTTGAACCCTTCGTTTCTTCCAGGAAATTCTTTCACATTCCTACTACCCTCGACTCCTGCCACGCAGCTGTTTCCTACAAAGCAGGGAACGGTTTCACTGTACTTTAATCCTGTTGGATCTTGGCTCTGTAGTCTCTGTATTATGTTAAAAAGTTGGGATATGCGGGATAAGATGGGATATATGACCAAGTCCACGTGTATGTACATTGGGATAGCCCGACTCAGACCTGCCATTGACCAGATACTGGGGTAGCCGGGTTACTCCTGAGACAACAAAATAGACAAAGATTACAGGGATATCTGGTGAGATACAGAAGGTAGTTGGGATCCTGCAAGAGAACCGAACGCGCCACAAGTTCCGCAGAATGCATGTAATATACAAAAGTATACAAGTATAAAATGTTGATACTGCTTATTAGGTAAGTTTCATTTCGTTAATTATTATGTCCATAAAGATATAAATTTGTATAAAAAGTCGGCGGTTTATTCAAAACTGTGGGACGATGGAAAGTTTATAATGGCAGGAAGGGTTTTTTTTTAAAGCACAAGTGCCATTTATTCTCTTGCATCTGTCGCAGTCGTTTCCTCTTTATTCATATTGCAACTGTCATCGTTTTCAGGAGGATCGTGATAACCAAACATGATTGCCAGTTTCCATGTAGATACGCAAGAGATATATAAAAGAATATTTTAAACATAACGTGGTGCGTTCATTTTATTACGCAATCGGCATAACGTTACGAATCGTAATAATTTTGAATTTTGAGACAACGTATCTATATGAAAATTCAATTGTGTCAAATGCTATTAGAAACTTGACAAACGTTTTGATAAAAACTGGCAACGATGACTAGACTGGGAATTTTTGTGAATTCAAGTGAAAAAAAGGAAAATCTACATTTGGTAAATATTATAAGCACGTAAGTATTCTGTTTGAAATGTTTTACGTAATTTTACAAATCATGCGCATCTTTGCAACTTTAAATTTCCTATAAATGCATAAAATAAAAATGACTTATACGTATAGGCAGGCAGAACTTAATTTACGAGCGCAGACAGGCCGAAATTACATTTCAATAAAATGATCCTGATAATAGATTCTTAAAGTGTTGCGTTAGTTGCGATCAACCATATCCTGTTTCATGAATATATGTATTATTCATTATTATCATAAAATATCGGCAATTATGCAGAATAGGGGACGCCTCAGCGATCCCGATGACTTTGAAACATGCCGTCAAGGTTAACATTCTGAACATTCTTATCCTACACATAGAACTGCCGCTCGGCTATACTTTTCAAGGTATATAACAATTTACCTTCAATATTATATAACAATACACTTTACACATTTTTCTTCCGTGAACAATTTTTCAATAACAGCGACTGCGTTTATTACGTTTTTCGTCGACGGAGGACGAGAATAAAATGCAACGTTTCATACGTTAATCGATTTATCGACAATTATTTTATACTGGCGTCAAACGAAATTACTCCAGGTCAACCTATAACCCACCGATGTCTTTTTAAATTATCTGTACAGTGTTAAAAACGATTATCACACTAATAAACTAACGTTTAATCTGGTCTCTATAAAAATACAGCCGCCTACTCCGGGATGAAGTGCAATCGACAATTAATTAACTTAATTAAGCCGAGGCATAACTGGCCTGATTTGTCAATATGCAACGTCCTGCTTATGTAACGCGAACGTGTGCAACACGGATTACAAAATTGTAACGATTCGGGTCTTCCTTCGTGATCGTAATTAAAAAAAAAGAAAAAATAGCGAAAGATAAAATATCAAATGGTTTGAAAAAATATTTTAAAAATATTTTATAAATGCTGGCAATATGGGTTTAACTGCTCGTGAAATGTCGTGTCTTACATTTTGCGTGGTTCATGTAGTTTTCTGATGAAAATAAATTATCATTAGCCGATGAAGTATTTTTACTACGTAAAGGATCGATATAAACTTGCAACATTCTTCTGCGGACGACGAAGGAAAGATGCACAAAGTATTTATAATGTTTACGTATATATACTACAAGAGCCTTCAAGTGGTAGTAGGCATTGCAGATGCGTTTAACGCGTACTGCGTAGATGCATGGCTATACTTGCAAAAACAATTTTTTTTTTATCCTAAGAGAACAAATCTTTTCGAAGAAATCGTTACGCTAGAAAATTGAGACTGGCAAAGATACGGTAAAAATCAATGCCTCAAGGAGTACGAAAAGAAGTAACATCTCAAACGTATCTGAGATGTCGTTAAATGACAATTTGTAACATACGTTGAAGTATTCGAGAGAAAAGTGAAAAAGAACTTTACGGAATTTTCTTCCCTCCAAAGTTTGCATTCTTCAGAATATACATAAATACATACATACATACACACACACATATATATATATATATATATATATATATATATGTGTGTGTATGTATATATAAATAAACGGTCCGATACGTTGATCAGTTGATTTATTTTAGATAAATTTGCACCTATATATAGTAGGTTCTTAATCTACCTCGTCAACACGACTACTTCGCTATCGCTTCATCTTTTCCAATGGCAATTGAGCATAAGGACTCTCTTATCACTCCAGACACTTTCCTTTACCGTCTGCTGGGTCTTTCCGAGCGAACCAACTGATAGCGATAACGATAATTTTGTGATCCAGGTACGTAACATACAATACATAAACACGTATACACGTGTCAGTATGTAGGCACAGGCCGACAGCAGTCCCTTCCGCTTCCTGTCGCGATACGACCATGACACGAGGAGACTGTGTGTTTTTCGTGCTATTAGGCAATTAGCCCACTTAAGGGTCACCCTTTGCGCGCTAAAATCATCTGTAATTTGAAATCTTGTTCCTACGTATCGCACATATAACGTATTAGGTATACGAACGAATAACACAAGTTCCAAGATTTATTTTAAAAAAAGATGAAGGGGATATTTTGTTCACGATAATAGCTATTATCTTCTATGAAATAAGGCAATTCTATCAAGCCATCTATCAGGCAGTCGATGAATTCCACTTGGAAGGAATGCCGTGTCTTTTGCCACGATCAAGTTGTCCAGCCATTTCTTCCGTACTTCATCGGTCGAACGAGGGAGCATATCGACAGAAACAGGTCCTAATAGTTTGATGGAGAAACGTCAGGTGAACATGCCGTATGTTACGTAGTTCCTCATCCAAGATTCAGTGCGATATCTTTTTCTCAGAAGCAACGTACGGTCTGGCGGTATCGTGCAGCAATTTCACGCAACACCTTCCTTCTTTCAGTATCGTTCACACCTCGTGTAGGCGATTTGAAATGGTTCTGTCGTGTTACTCCTAACTGTTTGGCAAGTTGTTTTAGCGTCCGTGCTGAATTCTCGGCCCAAATCATGGTTATCGCATGTCATCGGCGGTTGTCCCAAATCATCGTTATTGCACTTTCGTAGACGTCCAGAGCGTTGCTCTCACACGTCCTACGATAAAATATCCTGACCCAGAGAGCGATGAATCGATTCGGGTACGTTCTTCTTGTTGGAATTCGTGAAAAACACGGAGACGAATACGGACTTTATCTATTGCCATTACCGACACGCGTAGATTGGTGTTTTGGATTTATGTTGGAACTGCATCCAGCAAAATGATTCCAATAGCAAAGTGTCAACGATACATAGCAAGAAAAGGGCGGGAAGATTATAAAATCTTGAAACAAATTCGGATTATGTATGCAACTCGTACATTTTCAAAAATTAATATCTACGTTTATTTTAAATCAATGTGTCGACCGTCGTCGTTTTCCCACCTCTCTAAACTACCATTTTAATTCCATTTTCAATTCTTTTTTTCTTTTTGTAAGGATTTGGATCGAACAATTCGTTCTACTCTGCTTTTGTATACGCCATATCGTTCAACCTTTTATCAGTTAAAAAATATGGCAATAATTGAAATAGAGAGAACTGGCTATAAAATCCCAATTATGACCGTTATTTTTTAAAAGATTGCCTTTGTCGCGAGCTGCGGCCATGGAACTAAATTCCTTTGCCATTTACCAACAGTGAGTTCGGTTTTCCATTAAAACTGTATCTAACCCGACAGGTCTATTATCCCCATCTCCTGGGTTCGATTATTATTTTATCAGTTTTCACGTGCAAACTAATCGTCAACATCCCAAGGAATATTTTTTATCGAAATTAACGGTTTCAAGTATTTTAGTAAAAAAGTGTAGTTCAAGAAATATATACATATTTCAGAACATAAAACATAATTAGCATAGATACTATCTTAGGCTCAATGTGTGTTCTGTAGGTTTAACATTTACATATATGCAAAATAAAATTTCATATATATTATTTTTCATCTGCAAATGCGATCGCCTATCAATTATATGTTTATGGAACCCATGGACTTCCAATTGTTGGACTATACAGGGCACATCCGCAGACTAAAAAGACGCTACTCCTAAAATTTAAGGCTACACGATAGATTCAGTTGAAATAGAAGATTCGGTCACACGAAAGCCAACTGTTGAGTAACTTAAGATCACTCTCCGCGCTATTGTAATACGCCTTAATAATTAAATCACAATGTTTATACATTTTTGAGAACTTCCAGATGTCAAAAATCCTCAGGATGCAGGTAATATGCAAAAATATATATAAAGTATTTGGAGCAAAGCATTTATCACGATATTTAGTGGATCGAACAAATTTCTATTCAGATTCCAATTGCTTAATTACATTCGTGAGAATATAAAATTGCTTAAACATCGGCTTAAACGAAAATTGATGGTAATACACTGAATAAGTAAGAAGAAAAAAGATTGTACGGCCAACATGTCCTACATATTTGCTTCTCTAATTTCTCTGAATTATTCACTGACGCAGGACATGCTAAGAGCGTAATAAAACTTAATAACAAAAAGGTCTGTGCTCTGGTCTGGAAGATTCGAATTGAATGACGAGCGACTGGCTCTCTCTCGCCTTCTCTTATCCACTGTCGGGAATGTGCGGTTTAAATACTGTTTAACAAGGAGGATGAAACTTGATAAAACTTCACCATACAATTAATCGTCTCGTAACGACGTCTGAAACAACGTTTAAAATTAGATTGTAGTCGGCGTTTTCCTTGAAATAAAAATGGAAACAGCGCGATGCAGAGTTTTGTAAAAACTTCAGATTACGTTCTAAACACGTTGGTTTGATTCGACAATGTTAGTTTTAATCCGACTGCGTTTTTTCACCCATTTTCGATCTAATTATATTTTTGATCGCTAAAAGATATCTCGAGCTTGAACAAAATGCGCAAAATACCATTATCGATATATGCATGATTTCTCGTTGCAATTTCGCGTTAAATATTTTCTTAAACCGAAGCAAATGGAACAAATTTTTATCGACCGTTAAAATTAGAGCAAGAGACAGAAGTAGAAAAATTGAAACGGAAAAGAGAAAAGTCCCATGGCTCTTACAAAACAATATATTAGAAGATTAACAGATTGTGTTTTATCTTATTAGACGCCGAGAAGAATTTTATTACAAGAACACATTGCATCTATTTCAAGGGACAGTGACCGATCGTTGTATCAATTTCCTCTCTCTCCTTGGAAAATTCAATGCATAAGTCGAGCGAAAAAGAAGAATCGCTGACTTTGAGAAAATAATTCCGAGTAGCGAGGGGCTTATACTTCACGGCTAGGTCATTCGGACCAGAAATGATTGTAACTTCCAAGAAGAAAATGACATCACGCCGGCGGAATCGTCGAATTCCATCGTAGTGCTGATTCGCAAACGACCATGCATGACGCGACACCATACAAGATACGAGATGTACCGCCTGGTTTCTTGTTTTAACGATACAGCTCTCGTTAGGAAACTCGATCACGCGTTTGACTGTATAAATTATTTTCTTGTACAAAAACCAGATGGAAGCGTTTCGACCGATTCTCGCCAGACTAGCCAAACATTGTCAGCCATAGATATTTTTTGCCATGAGCGTAAGAAAGTTTAAAATTGGCGCTCTGCGACTGGCAATAACTTTTGTAAACGTTTTCTACGATACAGCGGAGTCTCGGTGATCAGAGTGTTCGACCGAAATTCCCTATTATCCGAGGTGCTATGAACTTTATCGCAACTTGGCGAAAATGTGTTGTGAAAGTAGTTAAACGAACATTCGATCGATTAAACGATTGATTAAACTTAGAAACTTGTACAACGTTACGTCATCAAAATATTCTTCACGATTGATCTCATTAACACGTAGTAACAGTTTGGGGACCAGAGTTAAGATGATACACGTAAATTGTAGAGACTTGGTGCATCTTGGTAGTCACGTTGGGCCATCCAGATCCGGTTTAATTGTCAAGTAGCGGCTGTTGGAAAAATAACAGCGACGTCGAATCGAAAAGGTTTACTGACATACTTTGAACAGTGTAGATGTTTCGATAAAAAAGTTTAAACAGACAAAGTGACATCGTATTCAGAAAATCTTACGAAAATACATAAACAAAAAGCAAACACCGAGTCTACTTAAACCACCTTTAACATTTAATTGAGCTTTATTTTTTATAACATCCTTCCACTATGGAAATAATATTGCGTCATGGAGCCGAGTTTACTTTTGTTAGAAACAAAATATTGAACAGGCACAAATGTTAAGCAACTTGTACAACTTGCTTGTAGCCAATAAAACGTTCGCTGAGATATTGCCATGATCGTTAATGCGACAGCTAGTCGTATATTTTAATATTTTAGTAGGGCCTAATATATTTGAACAAGTCACGTAACGCAACGAGGTTGTTGGCGATTTAAAGATGCTATGATACACCGTAGCCGTGCGTATGGCCCAATTGATAATAACGAAACAAGGACTTCGGAAACATGAATGCCACATCCGGTGATAATGCTATAAGAGTACTGACTGTGCTGAACAAACCAGCTAACTTTATTCCCTGATTTAACTCTTTCGAAATCCGTGGCTAGTGGATTTTATAACGATCGGAAAATACGATTTTTCCTACTGCCATAAATGTTTTTATCAGAATGTTATAAATAAGCTGCGGGTATTTATGGAAAATTGTAGAGTGCAAAAATAAACAGAACGCGCGTAATGTGCAAAAGTATATAAAAAATGCAACGGTATAGCACCAATTATGTCGTTTGCTAGATAAAACTAATTTCTGTTGGAGTTTTTTTTTTTTTTTAATTTTTGTTATATCAACGCTGCATTTCTTTCTAGTTCTTAGGTATTACGGAACTACTTCTGGTACAAATACGTGTATTATGCTTCGGATAAGAAAATTTCTCAGAAAGTATTCCATTTACAAGATGTTGACGTATTATCCTACTTAACTCGTTAAAAGCCAACCAATGGTTTATCATAATGTTACAAGTACGTGGATTTCCTTATACTTGGTACGACCGCACAGTTCCGATAGAAGAAATAACCAGGATAATATCGAGCGAATCTTTAGAATTCTCTTTCACAGACACGTTGCTAGAAAATTGAATTCGATGATACACGTTGATTGGAAAAAATCGCAAACGAAATGTTGCATTTACGGCTAATTACTTATCGGCCTTTCTATCTCGATATTAAAAATCAACGCATTGTTCGATAAAATATTTCTGCTCTTTTGAAATATTGCACAACGACAACTTCCATCCGAAGATAACGAAGCTAGTCGACATAAAAACGCGATGCATCGATAACATGTAACATCCGTAATAATTTCGATTTGTAATATAGTATTGTACCTACACGATTTGTAACAGGAATCGAGATCGACGATAAAGTAAAACGCTAGTATCCTTTTATCGATTAAACGATGATGAACGATAGCGAAGAATGCATAGAACAGTGACATTTTATACGACGAAAGTAAGTTACATTGTCAGCAACATTCCACTTATCTATCGTCTATCATTTTTACTTTCGCATTGCATATACTGTACGTGATGTTAAATTAGAAATATCTTCGTCATCTTGTTCGCATAAACGTTGCTCCTTTTTGCGCGTCTTATTTCATACACGCAACATATTCAACGTATTATTTAACAAGTCAATAGGATTTAATTGTGCATTGCTATTAAATTATCCAAACATTGTTTTGGACGCAACTTCAGCGAACCAGTTGAACAAAAATAATTGTAAAAAGCGCGAAACAAGATGAGCTTCTTAATACGTACAAACTATATATAGTGAAAATATAACAGACATAAGGATAAAAATAAAACAAAATAATCATATCGATTTATAGAAATATATCACAGAATTGGTTTTCTTAAATTATAATTCATTAAAAAATGTACAAATGCAGGAAATTGAAATTCTTATTAAAAATTCAGACCTTTTGGCGTTTTTATATTTACCATGTAATTAATTAAGTTATCCGGTATTACACGTTTATCGTATTATAATATTACTCTTATGTGTGCGGCAAGAAAAATATAACAAATTCGATATACTTTCCTTCTCATGTAAATCAGATTGTGGCAAAAGACAAGGAAATATCCTGCCAAGAAGTGAAGTAAAAAGAATCGTTAATACAATAGTCACTTGGTATATGGTTGAAGGAGATATTGTGTAACTGAAATAACTTTTGGCAAGCAGAGTGGCGAGAGGTTTCGGAGGTCAAGTGAATTTTTGTTGAACAGAGCGTCCCACATTTTTATGTCATTTTGTACATTATAAAACAAACTTAAACCATCGATTTAAAACGACTGATTGCACTAATATATCTATAAAAAATATAAGCTTTAAAACATTTCAAAAGATATTAAAATACAACTAACGACATATAGATTCGAAAAAAGAAAAATTCAAATACTTTTTTTCGTCAACGATTCTGGTTACGAACGTGGAGTAAACAGAATTCGAATATAAATGTTATATTCTATTAATAGTTTAATGTATTATACATGTATTTCCTTCTTGCTGCAGCAAACGTTGTTTTAATTAACAATCACGTACACGTCTATTTGCAGCGACGAAACAAAACAAAATACTGGAACCTGTAATGTGACGAAAATAATACATATTGTATTTCAATCGTAAACTAAACACCGAGACCATAAAAATCCTGGCTGATTTGAATAGTTGTAAAACTGCCAGATTGTGTTTACAACTTGCGATTAGCAGCAATTGACAAAGTTACGCGTGACTATCTCTGTACAAACAAATTGTAAATTGCCTCCAGGAAAATAATAAAAAAGATATAAAAACGACGTCGATGGTCGATTTAGCTGGAAAGGATTTGGTAGCTGTAACGTAGTTAGAAACAATGACAGGCCACGTGCACAAACGTCACTTCTCCTGGACACAGATTTTCCGCTTCTAATGCAATTTGATTTACGATTCATCGATACGGCGCGACAAGCAAGATTGCACTTTATGACTTCGTCGAATGACCGACCGATGATTTCCAGTGTTTCATTTTCCCAAAACATTCATCACACGGATAGATGTATATACAGGGTGTCTCGTGTTAATTCGCCCAATTATCTCCTAAACTATTCGTCCTTGGAAAAAGAAATTATTATTCGATTGGTTATTCAAAAAGGAAAGTTTCCAACGAAACTTACGTTGTTTGGAGGTAGAAGTCTTTCCATGGTCACAAACCTTATGTAGATAGACGCGCCTTCGAAATTTCAGGTAACCTTTTTATACAACATTCCATGCAATTTTTAATTCTCTACGGCAAGGGATTAAGGTACTCGGATGGAAAGATGAATAGCTCAAAAGATATTTGAACTGTAATCTTGTAAAGCTTGTCCCATGAAAATCAATCAGAGGTAACGCAAACGGCGTGTAAAAAATGTACAATTTGCAAGAAAAAGGAACTGAGTTCGCCCCGAGATCTGGAAGACGCCTCCGCTTAGATGAATCTTCTATTTGAAAGATTTGTTTCAAACGCTATATATATTTTAGGAGATATTTGGGCGAGGCGATCAAAATGAGACACCCTGTATATGTATACGGTTACGTATGCTTGGATGACATAACATTACGTATACATACTTTGTAATACTTGAATACCAATGAACGTGATAATTAAAACAGCATCATGAAACGCTAATTACTCAGTTTCGTGTAATCTGTAGAATAACATATTCATTATGTTTGCATTTTATATTAGACAAACAGCATATGTACAATTTATGAATACAGTCAGTGAGAAAAATCTACAGACAATTACTAAATGTAAAATGTTATAGCGAAAATGTTAGCTCTATTAATTTGTTGATATATCGAGACACATGCTGGTTAAATATAACACGATTTCCACTTTTATCTTTATTAAACTTTCATTTTCTTTTCCAAAATACATTAATAATAATTATATCGATATGCAGGTATAAATAATTTAATGGCAAAGTGGGTTTTTAGTTTCTTTGGTCAATGTTTGTATCGTATTGCGATTGTATGCATTCACTGTTTTATAAGAAACTTTTATAGGATTTGTTTCTTTCCAAATCGCGTCGATCGTGTTCGTAGGAAACGTGAGTTAAACAGCACATTTTGCCCATTCGCGCCGACAATGACAAAACTCAAAGATCACGGCTTTAGGAAAAACGAGTTTGAAGGTTCTCAACTGTTATGACTGCAGGATGATGCATTAGCGATACAACTGTTCTCACATGGTGAACCTTCCAAGTTTACTTACAGAACCCTACCAGTAGAAAGCAGGAGGAACAATTTGTTCTTTCTGTACCAGCAACTCAAAAGTTAGAAATTTTGAGTTACGTCGTTGTTGGAGGAAACGAGGAATTTTTATTATATTTATACAGCTTACGGTTAATAATAATCTTTGGTATACGTACTATTTAAACAGCTGTGTATCTCATCTACTCTAATCAGCAAGAAAGGCAATTGCCGTTTATCGACAACTTTGCGGCGTAACTTTCCATTTAACGAACGTACTTTTCGTTTACTTAATTATTATGCTTTTCGTTATCGTTAATAAGCAGATAACGCTATTGTCCTTTTGTATTATGCATCTTCAAGGATTACCCTACATTCGCTCTCGTTCACGAGTAATAGTATTAGAAAGTGTGAAATATCAAGAAAATAATTAATCGATTAGAATTTTTGAATTCGTGTGAGGTTACGAGCCAATATATGGGAGAATCAAAAATTTGCTAGAGCAATGCAATCAATTATAATAATTATACCTTGGCAGTTTTTTACTCCTACCGAATCCTACTGATGAGATTGAAGATGATCAGCCAGGTCACTCGCAGAAGTCTACTCAAAATCTGAATCTGTATTATAAAATTCTCTGTAGCGTACATGGAACCAGATAGCAAAAAAAATACAGTAGCAATATTCTCTGTTTGAACATCTATTTTACATGGAGAACCGAGTCTCTTCAGCCAAACAGCAAATTAGTAATAATACGAATGTGAAAAATTGATCAAAATGGTGATCAAAGACGTGACAAGTATACACAGAGGAGAAGAAAATTAATTCTATTATATAAAATCGATAAGGTTGTTATCACAACGTTCAGTGCATACGTATGAGTTCATTATAGCCTAATTTTCCGAACGCTGGTCTAAATATACGAATTAATGACAAATTAATAATCCGAAGCGATTGCTACTGCTTTTTTGTAAAATCAACGGTACAATATGAAATGTAAATTGTTTGTTTAAAATCTCATCGCATCGTTCGTCAAAGTATCGACTGATAGTAGACGTTATTAGCAAAATGAATCACGGTAATTTCTCTACCACGATGAAAGAACTTGCAGCTGGACAAACAAACAAGTCGAGTCAACAAATAATGTCCTTAAATAATAAACTTTGTCCCCTGGTATTTGATGTTTTGTACATCTTCTATGACTTGTTCTTTCGAGTAAAACAATCGTTCTGAAAGGTTTTGCTCATTTTTCGTGTTCGTTCGTGTTTGCTTACGTTCCCACAGTGTTGTAATATCTCTGAACGGAGCTGTACTTTTGAGCGATAATGAACCTTCAATTTGAATACAAGTTGGCATCGCATAATATTTGCATTTTGATTATACAGCTGGACTTGACGAAATATCGTTAAAATTCCGCACAGAGAAATTGGTTATTATAGAAGAAATAAGCTGAAAGGGTTTTATAGACGGTTGGTAGAAATTGCAAAGCGATCGTTCGTTAAGAGAAATGGAATAGAGAAGCGAGGATTATCCAACGCTGGAGTGCAAGCTGTGGATTGAAACGTGGAAACGCGAATAGCGAGTAGGCAGGCATACGAGTGACAAAAGCTGTGAGAAAAAGTGGTACTGGAACTTTTCAAACGCGAAAGACTAACTAGGCTCGTTTGTATCCATAGAAAGTGGTTTTTATGGTAGGTGCGATCATCAAGCTACAGTTGTTTGCGAACCAGCCTTGAATCATTGCGATCCGAATCAAACTCGTGACGTGTGACTTTCCAGCGAATAAATATCCCAATCTCGATACTATATAATACAATTGCAAATACGCGGATACGAGTGACGCAAGTAATCAGACGCCAACGAACGCACGCTACGCAACCAAGCAGCGATTCGGTCGTGTTCCGTTACCTTTTCACAGTCGATGACGAAGAGTAAACTGATCCATATAGATATAGGCACGCCAAATATACGAACAGTAAATAACATCGCACATTTCCAAGCACCTTTTCCCAGTTTTATCTGACTTTTCCTTATCTGATCTTTTCATCCTGTTCAGACGCATACGTCTCCATAAATTTTTGTGATTCTTTATGGAACAACTTGTGTCGCATATGTGGTTTATTTTTTTTTTTTTTTTTTTTCAGTTAATCTCATTATATCCGGAATGGTAACTTTCCAAGAATCGGGCCAAATTATCTGACTCGTGCTCACTCTACCGTGTGTACATCCGAGATAGAAATGAGAAGCAGCTAGCGCGAGTGAGACAGAATACGTGAACTTAACACGGTACTGTCCAGCCTGAATCGTTTTTTTACTCCCAATCGCCTATTACATATACCTTTGGTTTAAATAAAAACTGTTCGTCGAATATGGTCAGGTTTGGTATCACTCTGGTTGCACGAATCTCAATAATCTGACTAAGCCGTCATCTCGTAACGATATAATAAAAAATAAAAACAAATATTTTTCTTCCTGGTAATTCCGTAATTCGATATCGGATTGAATTACGTCGACCATAAATAATGCCGAGACTTGCCTCCCGCGAGTAGTTCCAGGAATTGGTGAGAATCTGCTAGCTAATCTCTAAAACTCCTGACCATACATCCGGACAAAGTTTTGGTCATATATCTCGGACATTGCTGTGCTATCACGACTGACTATACATATACTGACTATAAAGTATGGTTGATTGACAATCGTACGAATAATCAGCGTAGCAACGTGCTGGATAATATTTATTTTGTTACTGGAGAATTATAGCGATGGACGTCTCCTTTCTCGCACGCGTAATCGAACAATATCCTCAAATATTTTATCGTAGCCCATCAATTTATTATATTAACTTTAGAAGATTATTAAATTATGTCTTCATTCTTATTCCTGAGTACGGTTGACGTTAAAACGTGCGACGACTCTGCACGTGCGAACAGAGATATCTAAATTTTAAAAAGTCTGTATAAAAACAATCGTGAGAAAATGGAATTCTTTGGTCGTCAAAGTTATTACAATGTTACGGACAAATACTACAAATTGAATATAGTCTTATTAACAGTAACGACAGCGGAAGGTAATCGTTATTCTAGTTACATTGTCTTATCGTATCGAATAATGTTGGCTATAGAGAGTTGTAAGATTATTGTCTGGAAAACAGGTTCTAAATTAGTATAGCACGCGTTTATGTAATTGATTTAATTAGCTCGACACTGGTGAATTTATTTCGAGTCAGGATTTTAAACGAGGATGACACGATACGTTAGAAACGAACAATAAGTTCGGGTTAATGCGACAAGAACAAAGAGAAGAAACATAATGAAGAGAAAGTATGTCAAGGCGGTAAATTTGGACACGAGGATTGACAAAACGTTACGAGGATGTATAATGAATGGGTACATATCAGCGAGCCGAGCAATCGATAAAATGGAATTACGTAAACGCCATTAGAAGCGAAAGGAACGTATAAACAACTACGATAAAAAATTCTCCACTATTAATTCTCAAACGTTTGGTCGTCGCCTCTAATAACCATGAAAACATCCTCTGTACCCAACTAAAATATTCCAGAATACTTATTTGATAAATAAGAGCCAGCAACCTGCGAATAACGCAACGTATCGACTACTGTGAACCGTGTCATAATGGAATATAGAAACTATGGCGCTGCGAGAACAATAGTAAATCCGCCAAACAATATGAACAGCGTATTAAATTCGGGGGAAAGCTTAATAAAACTCAGACAAAAATTCAACTCTGTATACACCACGTGTCAAGCATTTTCAAAGCAGAAGCAACAACAATCCTCGAAGCGCATGAACTCTTCAACGATCAGCAAATGAAAAATTGCACCGTATCTTGAATGACTCGTTGAGCGTAATTACAGCAACACAAAATCTGTAGAATGAAAACCAAGTAATCTCAAGCATACAAGAACTACACACGGAAATATCCAATATGGGATGTACAATCGCTATCACCTGGATTCCCTGTCACCAAACATATCAGAGAACGAGGAAGCCGTTAAAAAAGCCACGTGATTGTAAAATGCGGAAAATTATAGGAACCACGTAACAGATTCAAAATTGCCAAGAAACTCCAGGGAATATTCAATTCCAAGCAAAGTAGGGACAATCTTCTGAAATTTATTGAATCGGCAAACACATGGGAAGAGATATGGACCTAAACAACGAGCCTGTAGTCGATGCCACGTTAAAAAACGAAATGCGAAGAAGAAAACATCTGGAAAACAATGTTCATTGGCATCAAAATTGTATCAGAGATTTAAAGATCTAGCGTTCTCCGGATAAGCGTTTTTCTTCCAGATATTAGGTTCTTGCGGTTAATCCGAGCCTGATCAACGAAGTCCTACCGTGTTGATAAATTCGATTAAAGTTGATCTCTTCGATCTAAATTCAAACACGTGAGAGAAGCTTTGTACGTATTTGAGTAATCACGGAAGAAAAGTGGAACTCGGATGCTGGAGTACTCGGGTTCTTGAACGGCATCGAGTAACAATGGGTACTCGGATACCCGGGTAGCAAGAGCTCTACTTAAAATCGATAAAAACAGAACCACAGAATTCAAAAGCGTAGTTTGAAACACATTAGTCTCGCCTATTCTTCGTTTCATATCTAAAAATTTTTGTTTTCCTTTTCCTTTTGATGTACATATTCTTACAGCATAGCAATACAACAAGCAGTAGAAACAACGATACAAAACCGAATGCTATTAAAACGAAGAAAAATGTATAAAAGATGATTACTAAATGTTTGCTCCAAGTTTGAAGGAATAGATGAAAAGCGGCAACAAGAATTACAATGGTTTATTTACTAAATATACAAGGAACACCGTTAGGTAGACAACGTCGAGACAATGTTATGTTACGACAATGCACCTATGTATATTTCTTAATATAAAATATAGTATTTTGAAATCGTAGATAGCAAAGGCTAAAGAAAGCAAACAAGTCGAGTGGCGAGCTATGCCTGTGACTGTAACGAGTACACACTCGGACATATTTGTCCGTAAGACATACGCATGCACGTCATGAGTAAATGAGTAAAGATTTGCAATGTTGCTATCCCAACTGCAAAATCTTACAAAGATCAGACGATGTTCGGTTGCCCGTCCTTCAGTATAAAATTTCGATCAAATTAAAAAATCTGCCATCGGCATCCCCGTGAGCTTTTTCGCTGGTTTTTAAATAGGATGTCGTTCTACTGCTGGGGCGCCAAAGTGAAATTTTTAGAAATTTTTATTCCACGATAACTTCATTTTGAAAATTTAGGTTGGACTAACGCGGACGATCGCAAGCTACGTTAAAATCAATGAAAAACAGTTCATTGGAGGTTGACGTGAAATTTTTTAATTCGGTGGTAACTTTCCTTTTGTGAGGTGGACGAATGAAAGCTTTGGTTGGACAAATGCAAACACAGGAATATTGTCTTTTTTATGTAGAAATCTGCAAAGAATCAAAGCGTTAATACAAAAAAGTCTTGGGTGTTTCATATGCGACGCCAACCGGTCAAAAAATATCAAATCGTTTGATTCAATTTTTTCAAAATGTTTCGTTTCGAAAAGCGTCTGCATAATTCTACCCACGACTGTGTACGTACGTGAATATTGATTTAAGATAAGGTACGTTTTTAGAAACTAGGTTTTGGGCGATGTTTTTTCAACCATATTAAATACCCACTATACACGGCAGGAACTGAGATGTAATAAATATTTGCGCAAATACGCGCATAATACGCACGCTGAGTTTACATTCTTTTATAGGCAGCTCGCCAATACAGGTTGTTCGATTAAAAAGGACCGGTTCGTAATTAATCGATCGACTCGCAGTCTGAGTTCGGTGTGCCGTCCTTAACCTAGTTCTCCTCACCGTTAACCGTAAAATTACGTTGCTCTGGCTTTCGTACGAACTGATCCCATTCGCGTGAACAGTGAAATTAGACGGAACACGAAGGACGGGTGGTAGGCAAGGAGAGACGGTTAATCCCAGCATGGATACTTTCACTTTTTAACCAAGACGAGCGTGGTTAATGCCGAATTCCGAGATTACGTTAGGAGGAAATGAAAGTTAAGGCAAATGTCGTAGACCGGGCGACGTAGAAATTTGAAGGAAGGAAATGCATTCCAATCGTCCAACACGTAGAAAATTGTCGGCAAACCGCGGTCACCGCGCGTACCAGATATTTTATCTTGGAAATGTTGGAGTTGTATGTGTTTCAAAATGATTTCCAGATGTTTCCCATGTTTCTTAGCGATAAGTTAACGTATACGTTATAACAAATAACAGGATGATTGCTGTATGGACTGTTAATTCTTATGGAATAATTATCGTTCGGATATTTGCTTATAACAACATTGTGTGATAATTTCAGTAAGATCTTTAAATTGTATCTATATAATCGAAGATTCTATATTATACGAAATAAACTAAATTACAAGTTTATTAATAAGAGATTTAAAAAGCTACAAATAGAACAAAGCTTTTACGTTGCATTCTGAGAGAAGCAAGATTATGTACCTTGATAAATGTTCAAAGCGAATAAAACGAATGTCGTGTATTTTAATTCCTCGTTACGTAACAGTACAAATTCGTCGAATTCTATCCTTACTAATTAATTGCCAATTACTACAACGTCTTTCGATAAGCGTTATCTGGAGATGATAATTTCAGAAAGAATAGGCAATGACCAGTGAACGTGATGATCGAAGCAGCATCCCCTTCCAAGCAGAAATGAAATTGCATTACGAAATATTAAGCCTGTATATCTTTCAACGTACGCATAAAGCATCGTTGTCAAAAGTGTTTGAAATAAATGCTCTTCCATCTACGTCTTTATTATCATCAAATTACGCTATTACGTACTTTTATGCCATATTTATCATTATCAAAATACTGTGAAACCTTCTTATCCAATAATATTTACTTTATGTGAAACCAAGTCCAACCTCTTGGCCATCAGGCTGAAATAAATAAATACATGGAATCTAACAACATCTATTTATGAAATAAGAAAACAAACCACTTCTCTGCCTGCCCTCCCAAGCTACAAAACGATACGCAACGAAGTCAAACAAATATTCTATTCTTAAAAGTACCTGTCATTCTGGAACAATGCGTTATCTTGTGTTCCGCTTTGGCAATTGTTTTACGAATGCGTGGCAAAATAATCATGGAGCGTTGCACAGTTTGAGAGTGAAAATTGTTAAAACATTTGATCCCATATTATCCGGGCAATCAGATGGCCTAATTCAACTGTATAATGCTTCTTCTTACGGGCTTTTCTTTAAAAGCCAAGTGCCTGTCAATAGATCCAACATAATCGAGCAGGTGAAAAACGCTGTTCGAGAAGCGACGGCGAACATACCTTTCGCAACGTGTGAAAATATAATGAAAAATGCGATTACAATATTTCTGACATATTCCATGGATAATCTCCAAGTAGAAGAAAATAGCCAAATACGGAACAGTGCTGTGTCTAAAAATCTGATAAATGAATATCTCACGAACGATTGTACACTGTAGACACTTACTCGATTTGGAACAGCTCACTTTGTGATTCATCGGCAGAGCGAACGTTAATGTCCTGGTAGAATCCTATTACTTTGTTGCTGTTTGAAAATGTTCAACAGTGTGTAAATTTCACGCGTTTCTTGGTATTTCGTATTCGTATTATTATCGCAATTATTTGTGGTTTTTCTTGCCGCTGACATACTTGTCTCTGATACCCCTAAGTATTTACGAGCTGAATATCGTACCTGTGATTTTGTAAAATTCCAAATATAGACACCGAGTAGTGGCCGAATTCTCCAATACTTTATATTTGGATTATTTCCTTTCTATATGTTGTTTTATTTATGGGATATCAGGATATCCTCTTGCGGTATAAAGAAAAATGAACAAGAAGGAAAACCGTGGGACGAAAAAGAAACGGCTGGAGCCATAAAAAGGATTGGAGAAAAGAAAGTGGAGTACATCAAAGCGGCAAACCACTTTCGAGTAGTCACAAATGTGCTGTAGTAAAGTTTGATACTTGGATTTGCGACTAGCGTAAATAGCTATATTTTTAGGTAATTCTTCAAAAATCTGATTTTACTACCAAAGAAGAATAAAACTATTTTTTGTTTGTTTCTTATAAAAATATAACACCTAACGTCGATATTGCACAACTGGACACCACGGTAGATATTTCATACTTGGCTACTTTCCTCCGTTAATGGATACCTTGTATTAAAATGACTGTTGTTTCTAATTTTCTCCGAGGCTGTTCTCTCATACTATAGATTTCCATGGAGGGCCTTGAAATATTGATAATATTATTGATTGTCCGAGGGCACCCGAAATGTTATTGACAATGAAAATCAGTCAGCTGTATATTGGCCAGCCTGTACCTAATCGTTGTAAACCATTATAATACTCGTTGTTGATAACACACATAAGTAGTCCATTTATATAACGGAGCAAATGCTGTTTCACAAACAAAACTTCCACAGAATATCGATCCAGCCGTATGGAATGTATTATCAATACGCTGTATTGGCAAATCTAAGACTACGCACGACTTTTAAATGAAGGTACTATCGTAGAGACATAGTTCTTCCGAATAACAGTTGTAACAGGCGGAAATCGACGAGCTAGTCGGTTTATGGTGCAGTAGTTACGCGGAAGTTGGAATCGCGTCGTCGCATATGACGTACAGCGACGCTTTCGCACGTAATACTTTTGCACGACAGGTAAAAGGAAAATGACCGCAATAGTTCTAAATGACAAGTAAAAAGTACGCGGGTGGACTTTACACGTACTTATCTAGGACAATGGAAAAAAGTTACGTACAGATAGGTAATACGTGCGATTTTTCATATTTCCGCGCGAGATTTACCGCTCGCGTAAATCTAACAGTCGGATGGCAGATTTTTACGCAAACTCGTATTTTTACGGACGCAACTCAAAAAATTAAACTCGAGCAGATATTTATTTCGTGCGTTAAATATTACGAGAAGTACTATATTTGCAATATTTTATATATCTTTGCGTATTATGTGCGTCCTGTCTTTTTGAAACTTTCCCGTAAATACACGGAGATCTGTTAATAAGATGGATCGATCAATAAGATTAATTCACAATTGTGAATTACTCCATGCTGAATGTTCGTTGATTTGTTAAAATAATAATGACAACGAAAAATCTATTCTTATTTAGAATGTATACGTATATATTGTTATATTGTTACAATATACAATTACATAGATTGTAATTGTAAAAAGGTTTTGGATATTTCGTGATATCAACAGATATTTCGTTATGTTCATTCATTACACGTCATTATTATTTTTAACAATTACTAAACACATACAACGGAATAATTAAAAATTATAAATTAATCCTAATTATCAAGAGGGCGCAGATTTTCATGTACTCGTGGGAAAGTTGAAAGTGCAAAATTGCATAGAATACTCGTATACTTCTATATATTTTACAACGTCGATTGTATTTCTGTTTCTTAGGGAAAACCGAAGGAATCGATCGTTCACCTGGAATTTTATGGGAATGCGATACGTCATAATAGTTCACCTGGCATTAAAGCATTTCGTTTGCAACGTAAAAGACGCAAATGAATTCAAATATTATAGGAATATTATAGGTGATTCGATGTGGGAACAGCCTTGCTTCGGTTTGAAGTCACGTTACGAGCGACAGAACGAGTTATGAGGTAACAACACGCATGGGAAGACATACCCTTTCACTTTGGCATTTCACTCTCACGGGAGCAGAGAACTTCTATTCTGATGATACGAACTAACGATCAGCGAAAGCGTAAAAAATAATTACGGTAAGCAAATTGTCATCGAGTTGCAAATGTCAGTCACACGTCCAAGACTATCATTCGTTTCTTATTTTTTAAAGTTTAATAAGCGTAAGTTTCGAGACGCTCTTCAATTTTTTATGTTTTTCTAAATTTTCTGTTAAAATTTATACCTACAGATTTGTAACAATTGCTATCCATTCGAAATCTATTAAAAATTAGAAATTTAAGTTTTATTAAGTTTTACTAATTTAAGTTTGTTAAATTTAAATTTTAAGTTTAGATTGCAACATAAATTCACTCTGTTTCTCTACACGTGGTATTACGTATTCTTGCGACAAATGCAAAAACAGGACGAATTTATATTAAAACTCAATATTAATTTTTTCATCGCACCTTTTATGAAAATATATTTACATACGTAATTGGTAGTACGGCAAAACGGCACAAGATAAATGAAATAAAAGAGCTACAACTCTTCGTAATAATTTATCTACTTGAACGGACAAGTTTTTTTACGTTATCGATGAATATTAATTATTAGTAACGTTAATAAAAATGAAATAAAACAAATTTTTCGTCACAGACTACCGATAACCGGAATAAAATTCGGATTACCAACAAAACCGGGATTACCGATAAACAAAAATTCCAATTATTCGTATTAATAGTTACCGGCTAAGACTAAATTTGCATCATCGGTGACTATTATTAGCTGGGAAAGCTTTCAATCGTTCGCTACGAATATTCAGGATCAGAACAATTCCAACTGAATATTTTCTAATCGTTTCATTTTCTGAAAAATTTCCTTCCCACTTACTGATAAACCGATAACTTGCATTCGAGTAAAAATGCCTGCTCGACGACATTTTTACGTAAAGTGTTGAAAATAACTGTTACTTTGGATGTGTGGTTCCAAGTGGCTCGTATGTATATAATCTTGGAGAAATAAAGGAACAAATTGAAAGCCAGGAGACTTCACTTCAGCGAGAACGCGCTTCCAAGTAGACGCGATCAACGTCGAAGATACGTAAGTAGTTGGAGCACGTAACCGTGGTAACTTTCCCACAGTTTAGTGGGATCGAATCGCGATTAATATAACCGGTGCTAATACGCACGCTAGCCCAATGATCTCGCACGAGTACAACGATACGTAATTGGCTTTCTTACTGTCTGTACGAGGTTACGTAAGATACAACAACAGTTCGCCGGTACAAGTCTATACGCGCGCTTTCAAACACGATAGCGAGACACTTTCGTCTCTGTGAGTGAACAGATAAGCCGAGGCAACTGTTCACCGGTTCAGCAGTGCAGTGTAGCAGCGCAGTGTAGCAGCGCAGTGTAGCAGCGCAGTGTAGCAGCGCAGTGTAGCAGCAGTGCAGTGACAACCGTTTACTTTCGCTGCCTAAGGCCCGTCCACACCATGTCGCTCCTAAATAAGGATCGATCGCTACAGAAACGGGTTCCGTGCGAGGTAATCTCGTTAATTAGATACGCCATGGTGAGCGTATCTATCCTGCGAAACCGTGTTACGCGAAACCGTGCCGGTTTCTCTTACTCCGAATTTTTCTTTCGGTCAACGTGCGTAAAAAACGTTTCCTAAAACACGTGGAACGGCAGATCGAAATCCGGAGATTCGAAGGGTCGCGCATTCGTATCCGACTGCGTAACATTGCCATTAAGGAGTAAGTACTCCGATTAAGCTTGTAAAATGCTCAGCCAATAAAATACGACACAGGCGTACATACAGCCAGAGGACTAAACGATTTTTACAGTTGGAATATAGAAGCAGGAAGAGAAATATTGTTTATATCATCGAATATATTCGAATATATTGAACTGTATATTATTGACAGACGCTTATTCTATTAATGCATTCGTAACCGATGTCATAGCATAATGCCATGCAGTATCATCGGATATCTCGCCGCATGGCCGATTACGACACGCGTATGTCATCGGTATTTTCAGTCAGTCTCGGACTGTTATAAGTATAAATAACGTTTATACCTATTATATGCATGTTGTATAATTTTCTCCTTCTTGAAATAAATATCGTCACCTTTCGCGTGTTTTTCTTCTTAAAATTTTGGTCGCTCGACGTCAAGATTATCACGAATGTTCGATAACATGCCGTGTATTCGCGACCTAATAACTTTTGTTATTTTCACATTGATCAGGTTCGCTTTTTTTATCGTAAATGCGAAGAAAAGCTTCGTAGCATAAACTGTACGTTGTACATAGATATTTTCAAAAACAGTCTGCTTCAAAGTACAGGAAAGATGGAAGATAATTATTTCATCCTGACGCAAGATGACTATCCAAAGCATGATGTCACAAATACGCGTATAATGTTCTGAAACACCCAAAAATGTACGGTCCGTGGATATAAACGTTATTGAAAATACATGAGAGGATGTGAAACGAAAATTATGGAACCGGAATATTTCATCGAAGAATGATTTAAAGAGAGTTCTTTTCTCGAAGAGTGGAAAAATATTTCATTAGAGTATTCATCGACCCGATAAATTCAACGAGACGACGACTTCCAGTCATAATAAAATCAAAAGGAAACTCCACTGAGCGTTAGGATAGTTAAAGTATCGAAATAATTAATTTGAAAAGTGGCTTTCTCTCTTAGATATTAGATGAATCTTATTAGATTTTTGTCATCTTTTAGATATTCGCTAATATTTTCACAAAGAAATGCAGACTTGTAAGAATATACGCACGACTTTTATTTGTTACAATTATATTAATAAACGATGTTCTATCGTAATTTCGTTGAGATCAATTACCGTACGAGTAATTTTTACTTTGGCTGTAACTACAGGCTGCTTGCTCTGCCATGGTCGATAATAAATTTCAGCCACTTACATAAATCCGGAACTTTGATTTCACTTCTTCCAAGGCTTACATTACACGTAAGATCGTTTACCGGAGCGCGAATATAACTTCAACTTTTAATTACACTTTCTGTTTCGTCCTTTAATCGTCGAAAACCGGAAACTAATTAGCACAGTTGAAGTATTTCCGATGTTTTACATTATTTATCCAACACATTAAAGCAGTGGGTCTCAACCGATGCACCTCTGCAATGAAGCATTCCAGTTTTATCAAGGGTCGAGTAAAACTGTGAACTTTTATAAATATTTATATCATATTACATTTTACAAGTTCTTTATTCAGCTTCCAACTTTTCTACATCTTTCCTTTTCTATTTTAAATGAACTTTGTTCGTCGACGCTTTAACTCTGTAGTAAAAATTTCGTAATTTTATATTCCATCAGTTGAAGTTCTAAAAGATCATACTTTTTAACAGATTTCTTAGGGTAGAATGTAAGAGTTGGAATTATATTTTTAAACAGCGCTATTTAAGGAATTAGAGGAATATAAAAAAAAAGAAATTTCCTATTTGTGCAAAAATTTGTGAAATAAATTTTTCAGTAGATTACTTCATCTTGCAACTGTTTTGTGGAAACAGAGAAAATAGCTGTTAAAACTATGACTAAACAAAGTGATACACTATAAGTAAACTAAATATTAAATTTCATTCCGCCCCTGATTTTTATAAAAGAAGTATTTTGGTTAAATATTTCACGAAATTAACAACTCTTTTCGATTAAGGTATCCATTTTTGTTCTTACGTAAATCTGTGATCTATCAGTTTTATTAAAAGATATGTTCATGCATACTTTTATCGTCATGACCTTGGTGATTTCGATATTTCGAAAATTTTCCTTGTAATCTCGAAAATATTACGTGACTTCGAGAAGATGAACTGCTGCGCTAAAACTTTCAACGATAGCAAGAAGATAGTAAAAAAGGATACAAATAAATGTTTATAAATCCTGGACCGTGCAAGAAGGAAATACGTGCTACGAGGAAGAATGCAGCTTTCAAATCACGCATTTCTAACGTACGTCGTACGCTTTGGGAAAATGATCGCTCCGCTCTGAGGAAAACCGGTTTCTCTCGTAACAGAGGAGGCCTGGAAACTCGGGCCCAAATATTTCACGCGTCATTCAGGAATGCAACTCACTTTCCGAAGGTAAAGGTCTGGAAGAAACTGAAAAGATCGTTACGCAAGAGATTTATTCGAATTCCCAAAAAAAAAACTGTGAACAAAGGAAAATTTCCAAGTTTTAGCACAGGACTGTATTTCCTGTGTCTTTTTACGGAAACCGGCATGTTTCCACGTTGTATTTTTATAAATATCTAATTAGAAAAATTCAATAACGTTACGCGTCAACGTTACACATTTATTAATCTATATATCTAGAATATATATAGAAATATATAATACATAATAATATATATACATACAATAAATAATAAATATACATACATACATATAATATAGAATATTATCGATGGTTTTTATAAATTGTCTTCCGTTTTCTATGATTAAGTCCTCTGGTATTTTACTCTAACCGTAAGTAGACCTTTATGCAAATTCCTACTTTTATAAACACAAACGAGTAAGTGGTATCTAAGCACAGACTTGTTTCAGCCATCGAATATAATATTACTATACTGTTTTGGACATTTCATCTATTTCTGCGATTCCAAATTTTCAATTTGAATGACAACGATAGTATATAACTATCGTAAAAGCAATGGCACTTACGATGTGCAAAATCATTTCGTATTATTCGCAGAGATACGTGTCGCGTCAATGTTAGAACAGATACCAATTCCGTGTACGTTATATAATATCTTAACGATTCAATCCTGTGCTAAAATAAGACAATCGATGATTAGAGACAAGCGAACATAATGGTGCGCTAATTATTCGCAGCTACATACCTATTTCGCATTCACGAATACATATTAAACACTTCCTGGTAAACGAACTGTGCATGATAATTCAGACACTTTACGTGTAATATGAATATCTAGAGCGTATGGAAAAATAAAATCTACGACTTGATAGGACATTATATTAAATTTTCGCAACGTGTAATTGATTGTTCGGTAATAGACGAGAGTTTTTATCATGAAAAAAGGTCTTGATCGGTTGATGAGTATCTAATATGTACAGTGGCTATGAAAAGTATTTGTACACCATTGTATCATTTATATAACAATTACTTGAGACCAGGCATATCAAGTTTCACCTTCTCTGCTATTAATAATATACAAATACTAATATGTGATAATAACGATAATAATAATATTAATTTATTTGTGATTTAAGTCCATAGCCTATTACGAGGAGTTTGTTACATTTATCCCCAGTCTTTTACGCTTTTTATCATATTCTTACGTTGAATTTTTTTTACTACCTTATATTGGTATTTTGTCGTATTATGGCACGTCGCTGCTTTTTATCCCAGTGCATAGAATACATACACTAGGATATTTATATCTATATGTATATTGTATTTATATCTCCATATGAAAGTATCTTTTCCATATATAAATATTGTAGTAATGATACAAATATTGTATCAATATTATTAAAATGTAATGTAAAAGCTGATAAAAAGGAGCGGTTCATGGGAAGATAAGAGTATGCACAAAACTCTTTGTAGCCACTGTCTTTAGCATGGAATAAAACTTCTTCACGATGATATTAAATCGATCGATTAGCTTAATCATTTACCAGCTTAGACGATTATTTGCTTCTTTCAATATGGGCTTAGTTATCAAATTTATTTATAAAGAAGTTTAGCAATCTTTAAAGTTTAAAGCAATTAAACGATTGCTTTTAGAATAAAAATTAGCGGGTAAAAATTAGTCGTAAACCAGCGAACAAACTAAGAGAGAAAATTACTGGCAAGAGCAATTCTTTAAAAACGAAATACCGATATTCCGGTTATAGCACATTCATTGATGGATTAAACATTTCCTCGGCTAGTTCAACGAATCCCTAATGAAATGGAAACTGATTAAACGTGCTTACGTAACACATTAGCGACAATACATTAATCGCAACGACACGTTGCGAAAAACAATACTGTAGGTACTTATTGATCTCGAACTCTATATACTATATTATATGCAGTATGCGTTTACAACCGATTGAATTAATACGACAATATACCGAAGATTCAATCGATCAGAGATTATATTTATATTCAATTAAAATTTTATCACAGAATATAGCTTTCAATTTTATAAAACTTAATGGAAGAACCGAAATAAAAAGGAATTTCATTTGTATTTCAAAACTATCTATATCCCAAACAGATGCAGTCCCGTACGGGCAACAAGCTGATCTAAGAGAAATTTAGAAAGCTCACTTGCTTTTGTTACTGTTACATAATGTTATATACATACTCCGATATTAATAAGCGTATAAACGTAACATTTATTAAAAACGAATATTGTAAAAATTGATTATTAATTAGATTTTAATTTGTTCTTTGCATCGTGTCACGACTTATGATTATCTATGAGGATAAATTATAACAGTACATATGTACGTTGAACGTGACATACAGTTATCTCGTATAAAGTATATTTACGCGGAATCACGTAAAAATGACTCACTGCAATGTTATGTAGCGTATATCCCCGTGTTATGAATGAAACGATTCTATAGGCTCGACGGGCTTATCAAGAATTCCCTTCCATTTTACAAGAATCACGATCATTTACAGATGCAAACGATCGACTTCCATTATCGTTTTCCCATATTCCAGTATCGTACAATATACGTTACCTACTTGTAGCAATAAATTATCTCCTTTAAATTGTTCACAGTTTATATGATTTAACATGCTAGTAGGGATAGATGGACACATACTATACCCAAGAGATATTGAATTTTTGCAAAATAAATTCCATTACGTCCCTTAACCTTGGCATGTACCAAAATCCATCCCTGGGTCAAGAGGTGCATCAATAGTACAAATATAACTAATGGAACTGCAATTATCTCAAGAAACTAATGTAAAACAACGCATTTTTACTTTATCGTCAAGGCCCTTCCTTGCTACAAAACATCTTACAGGTCAAGAAATTCTTCATGGTTATTGTTCAGCCAGATAAATGGGAAAAGCAGATTTTTTCCAGGTTTAACGGTCATTTCTACCCTCCAACAACCCTTAGTGAGGGCGACCATATTCTGTTCACAAACTTTCTTTGGGGTAATGTTATCCAAATCATTTATAACGTTGAAATTTTTTTAGTCAATAAAATTCATGGGAAAAAATATAGTAAGGTGGTTAATGAGCACCGTGGCAGCTTTTTAAACAAAATGAAGCAGTTACGGTTTATTACATTAGCAGAGCGAATGAAATTTAGAGAAGAAAAACGATAACAAAGATATTATAGAATTTAAATAATATTCTCATAAACAAATTGGCTTTGTTCGAGGTATTTGTTTTTGCCGCCGTTCGGTTTTGTTTCGTCCTAATATTATAGCTCCATCTAATATTTCTCAACAGTAGACGCTGTTCAGTCGTTCACTGACAGAAACCTCGTTGTGTCGAATACGAAAGAAATAAATACAAGCGGCCTCCGTCGGCGAACGTGCGTTATTTCATTCGCGAATGAATCATCGATTCGAGTGAGACACTCGAGGGCATAAGTATAAAATCAGAGTTTCACGAAAATCTCTTCAACTCTAAGAACATTTATTGCTGCTTTCCGCGTTTTTAATTAAATTCAATTACGTACGCGTACCACCACGGTAATCGCGCCAACTGCAATTCATTTAATACTTTTTAATCGCTGCCAATATTATTATACTTAAAGGGAAGAATAGTTGTTGAAAATTACATAGTTTTCAGATATTTACCCAGAAATATCAATCACGCTAATAAAAAAAAAGTAACGAATCAGCGTACGAAAATACGATACAGAATAGCTTCAACAATTATAAATAACGATTTTTAGATCAAACATAGAAGAGAACAAACGTGTAGAAATCTAAACGACTTGTTACGGAGCAGATAATAAGTAAGAATATCGTACTTCTTAAAAATGAGAAATTCTATTAACAGCGTAATTTAAGCACCGAAGGAATAACGAATGTTCGTTTTGGTTTCGTATTTGTATCTTGCAAATTGAAGTAACGATAGTCATTGTCGGTTTATATAGATGTAATTGCTGAATATCAAACGTCACAGTGTTTAATTGTAAATGAAATTTAATGATCAATCCACACGTGTTATACTTTACTGATATAATTTTGTTAAGTTATAACATAGATGTAAAACAATGCTTGACAAATACAAGAGCATGTAAAATAGCGTAACGAGGGTTATACGTATCGATGCATGTATCGCTAAATTTACGTAATTTCGTACGTATCGAACGTTGTAATATACTTTTACACACAAAGTAATCCATTATTAAGAGAGTAATAATTTACTGATTGATTTAAAATCAATTTCCTTAACAAGGTTTTGAACGATTAAATCGATCGGATCATAAGATTAACGAAATTTCAAATTATCGCGTCAAAGTATATAATTAATGATTATACTTTTGAGTAATTATCCCCTGTCACCAGCAGACGATAAACATCGCGTATTTTTCAATCGGTGCAACGTCTAATTAAACTCTGCTTGCTACACGATAACGTATCCGCTAGTATGCATAACTTCGCGACGCGGTCAATTTTCAAAATGACATAGAAACGACAAGAGTTTTATTTTGTCTCGTACACGAACGTGACATTCGACAATAGCAGATCGTTTTACAAAACAATGATCGTAATTCTATATGGAGGTAATATCGTGAAAGCGATTTCATAAATGAAACGATAACGTTACACACGAACAGAGTTCTTAAATTACCAACTACATTGTCACAAAGAAGAATATTCCAAAACAATCGATATTTTCTATCTCTAGCAATTTGCTCCGATTTGCAATTACTTGTTTCTTGTTTCAGAAATACCAGAATCTCCGCTATTTTTAACATCTAAATTCGTAATGTTTTTCACTTTCTCAAGATTCGCAGAATATTTCATACGAGTATACTTTAATTGCTATTATTTTTCCGTGAGATTTGACGAAAAATAAATGAACAATTTCAGCAATTTTTTCACCACTCAATTCTATCAAATTATGTTTCTTAGATTCCGAAGGAGGTACCATTTGCAATAACGAAAGAATTCAGAGTGTTACGATCTTTCCACGTATTTATATCGTAACTAAAAATACGTGAAATGTTTGAAATACACGTGATCTCGTAATTGGCACATAAGATAACGGAAAAAATAATAAACAGAACTTTTTCTGCCCAATAGTAAGTAACATAAATTACGATTTGTCTCGATGATCCTACCGCAGCAAGGTTATTCTCGAATATTCCTAATCTTTGCCTCTCTCTCGCTTTAACGGAAACAAATCAACAAACACGTAACGAGAACGCCATAGGATCTCAAAGTGCGCAGAAAAGAAATAACGGTTTACAAGGTAATCTGCTCAAAATATTTTCCGGGTTTTTCGTTCGACACAGTTACGGTCGTCGTACTATCGTATACACAGTAGCTTGGGAAAATATTCGAACAGCCCTTATCGTATAAATTTCGTACAAAATTTTAAAACGTAACAAGACGCGTCTATCTGGACGATATTAAATTTTGAAAGCAGGTTAAATTTGAAGCACATCTGGAACTATATATAAAAATTACGAGATATTTATCGAAAGAATACGCTTCAGAGAAGAACACCGAAGCGTTTGATTTATTCGCTGTATTATTAATCGTACGTTTAAAATTATTTATTCATGCTGTATACTAATTTTTTCACTAAGAATATGGTTCTATAAACGTCTCGTAATGTCTATGTACATCTTCGGATTGCATTGAAACGTTCCTACGATAATCAGGATGGTCGTGTTTCTATTATAGTAAGAACGAGATTTCAAAAATGTATTCAGAAAAAACACTCTCTGTGTGAAGCGTTCGAATACTTTCATAAATGTTTACATTTTACCAGTCCAATAAAAGATACGTACTCACCGTAAATACGAGGATAATCCGTACGTAGTCGAACGGAAGAATACCGCTTTGCGATCAAAGAATCCGTCAATTCAAGCATGCACCGTGTACTCGTGGCACATGTCACAAAAAAACGTACGAAGGAGGAAAAATAAAGGCAAACGAAGAGCCGGCCTACTATAATCGAGGAAAGATCTATCTCGCAGTCACTTTCGTCTTTATTCAGCTACTCTGTTCCACCATTTAGCACGCTCGAGTGACACGAGCATCAAGATCGGTTTTTCGACACGTACGCGTAACGATTAATCGGGGATAATCGCGCGCCTACCCTTACACAACGGTCGTTAGGTTAGGTTAACTAGGCACGCACAAAACTGCCAACGGAAAATCCAATTTTTGTCCGTCGCCGTTCGAGATCGTCGTTCGACCCACAGGCTTCGAAACGCGAGAACGAAAGCACCTTGAAAAATACACACGCGCGAATAACGCCGTATTTGTTTAGCACTTAGGTCGAGTTTCGGCGTTGATTTCGAGCGAAACGATACGCGAGAACGACTTTACATTCGTACACAAAACCGAGCCGATTTCGATAAAAAAGATTTCGATAGGAACAGGAAATTTCCTCCACTTTCTCCACTTTTAAAAGCGAAATCGTCGCCAACTAACTTGCGGTAGGACGAGCACGATATTATTTCGCCGTTTGCCTGTTTCCTTTGTTTTCACCGGCAAACCGGTGCACCGATGCACGCTTTTTCTTTCGATGTTCGTAGTACTCTGGTTCTTCCGTTCTTCGTTCCTCACGGCTCGGCCGCTGCTGCGTGACTGACCGTTTACTGCCTTTACTAGACACACCGCACGAGGCGCGCCGAAGGCAAACGAAGGGGGACCGACGGTTCGTCGATCGGAAACGACCCTCGGGTTGAGGGAGCCTTCCTTTGTTCAGGCGAGACCATGCAGCATGGCTCGCAACGTACTTTCTCTCTTTCTCTCCCTTTTTTCCCTTCCCCTTTCCCTCTCGCTCGACTCTTCCTCTCTATTTTTCACCTTCCTTTTCCACTTTTATTTCTTTCTCTTCCTTCTATGCACGACGGTTCTTTCTTACGTTCCCCGCTCGCTACGATTCCTATCTCACCTCTTTATTTTTCTTTTTTCCTTCTCTTTCTCTTTCTCTTTCTCTTTCTCTTTCTCTCTCTCGCACAATTCTCGCGCTTCACAGCCTGCAATGCGAACGATCACACGGTCTGTTAGTAACTGAAACGACAGCGACGGTCACACACGGCGTCCCGACGTTGGTAACGATGGCGATGGCGGAGGCGGAGGTGATGGCGTCGGTGGTGGTAGCGACGGTGGTGGTGGCGATGATGATAGTGTTGGTGGTGGTAGTAGAGTGGTGGGGTTGTTGGTGGTAGTGGTGGTGGTGGTGGTGGCGGAGGTTGGCGGAGGTTGGTGATGGTGGAGGTGGTGGTGGTAGTGGTGGCGGCGGCGGCGTCGGTGGCGGCGTCGGTGGCGGCGTCGGCGGCGGCGGCGGCGTCGGCGTCTCTCTTCGACAAAGCAGACTTGGAGGCGGAGGGGGTGACAAATACAACCACTACTACCACTCCGTTCCTACCCCGCTTGTATTACCTTTCGGGATGCCGAGCGGCATTCTGCACAGTTTGCACAGACTGGGGATGTTCGATTCGCTTAAAAAAAAAGTCGATTCTCGATCGATTCTGAGCACCAACATGAGAACCGAAGAACGACGAATAGATTTAAAAATCGTAAATACAACCCTCGGGCGATCGATAATATTCTTAAGAATCGATCTGAAAATCATAAATATGTATGTATGTATAATTTTATGTGATCGTTAGAGATTGAGTCTTAGAGTCAGACAATCGATAATACTGTCAATATTTCAAGCTTCTCAATTTTTTATGGATATACCGTATGGATTACGCATATATATGTACGCAGGTATATATCGTTATCTTGCATCTTACACCAAAGACATGCGTAACTTTACAGATTTAAATCCCTATCCTTTTAGATTCTATAAATGCTAAACTCCGAACAAGCTTGGAGTATTATCGTTATTGCTATTATCTGTTACATGCAGATTCGATCGTTTCGCAGTATAATTGGGAATAGAAAAAGATATTCGTATCGATTCTCAATCGCGAACTAGAAATTTGCATGTTCATACGTTTGGCATAAGAAGAATTACCGCATTGCTACGCTGAGAAATCTTCCTTCGTAATAAAAAAAAGTCGATTCGCTGAAAAACCGACAGTAAAGAATCGATTCCGATTCTTTAACCGAAAGAATTGATTTTTTGAAGAATCGAGTCAGAATCGAACATACTTAACTGCGCATCGATATTCTCCTCGCGCGTTTCACCATGCCATCAAGTCGTGGTCGTCAAGGCGGGTGCGCGAATCCCATGGAATATCAGTTGAAAGATATTCATCGCGTACTTAGTTTAAGTGTCATTAGCTTTCATAGGATTTAAGGAATGCCTGTCATTTCATTTATAGCTATTCATAATCATACATACTTGGGATTGTGTACTTGTGGAATTAGCGGGTACATGGTAATTTCGAAGCCTCCATGTCTGCTACTTGAGTTACATTGAATCAGCGTAATACGAATATCGTAGAATATGTATTAATCAAAATGAGTTCCGTAAAATCTCGTGAATTTCAGACAATAATTATGTACATAGAGATTGTGAGCTAATAAATATGCGGAATATATAAAAGCAGATCAACAGTTTTTACATCTTTGCTTTAGAGGAGTGATTAAATCGAATTTATCGTCCAAAAAATCTTCAGAATTCATTAACACGCGTGAAATAGCTAAACACCAATGGAATTGTAAATATTTTTCAAAGAGAATATTTTTCAAAACTGCGAACATTGATGATATTTAAAAATTGGCCTTTGGCAATTAATAGACTCTAATGTCAGATTTCTGCTAATAGAACAGTTCCTTCGTTATTTTACTAATATCCGCAAATACGTAACTGAGAATGTACGAGCTCATGACAAGCTGAGTTTACTTAGCGAGTATGGAATTAGTCAATTCACAACTTTTTATTTGCTAAACGTATTACATGTTTGCTTTCATTTGGAGAATATGCCAAAATCGCGAAAGACGCTATCGCTGTTTTTAACAATAATTTTAAGAGACGATTGTTCGTATTTTTTAAAAGTAACACGGTAATATCTACAGAATAAAGCAGGAACAAAGCGACTATTTATCAAAAGGCTATTAAAATATGAAAACGTTTCAATGAAAAAAATAAGCACTATAATATTAGTATGCTTTTTAACGTTGTAAACAATCTAAGAAAGATAGTACGATACAATTCGATACATTTTTAAAGTTAATTTATTATTGTTTCAAGTAATAAATACAAGTAGGTGCTGCCGACAGCGATAAATCATGTGGAAATTTAAAGGTAAAGTATAGAAATGATATCGTGAAATAGTATCCAATTATCAGAACGGAGCTTATCTATACCATAACCTATGATGCGACATATGCAGTCTTTCACGGATCGATATCTCCCTGTTGTCTTCGCAATCTATCGGTTGCGATAATCTGACAATGAGATGCCTTATTTGTTTGTTAAGATTTCCTTCGTTTCGCTGACGCTTGTTTGCGTAATAAAGCGTAATATATTTTATACGATTATCGAATGTTTTTCAGTTATAGATAATAAAATTGCGCATATGTACGAAATATTTGTGAGATTAATCTAAAAAGTCTGCTGTAATAAAAATCTCCTTTATATTGCTATGTACACGATTATTTAATTTAATTCAATCTAAATTTAACTTTGTTAAATTATTTTCATTTAGTATCCCAACATATTCCTATTGATATTATTTTATTCTTTCCTTCTGCCTCACGCTAAACATTATTCCTAATAAATAACATAGCAATCAATATAACGACATAACGATAAATATATTTATAGTTATATATTTATAACAATACCTAACACATAAGATTTATACGAGACTCAAGCGACGAAAACCTTATTTATCGTCGTATTATTCCTATTGATCGGTGTTTAGCATACTTCATTATCGCGTATTTTCTCGCAATATCTGTACGTATTATCCACCTTCTTCATTTTACTCTAGTTTTACAACTGTGACGAAGCTAAGCGAAAAGTAGTTACCCACGACCAACAGTTTTATTTCTCCGTACGAATCGTCGTTGTACGTTTATTCCACTTTGCACCACTTTCTCTTTACGCGGATTTTCAATATTTCAAACTTTTATAGTTTCTTACTGGACGATGGCGTATTCGCAAGTTTCTTCAAACCAATTAAAGCTATAACCCATTGTCGAAGTTTCTCCCTTAACTCGTCGGCTGCGAAACGGCGAAAAATCAACCAAATTTTTAAAGCTGACGAAAGAAATACGATAGCGCTTAACCACAAGGGAGCAACAAGGCGCGCCTGCTTTGCAAGCGAGAGACGTTACGTGCAACGACCATAACCTATGTATTTTCTCTGCTTTATGGTTATGTTCCGTTTCGTTCCATTCCGTTCCCAGCAAATGAATACAAAGACCAGAGGTTCTCAGTTTGTACATGGAAAAAGATGAGAAATTCCAACAAGTAACGAGTTGAATCTCTGTTAAAAAAGTGTATCAGATTAACTGGATTAATTTCGTGGTAAAAGTATGTGACGTGCCCCTTATAAGTCTGTGTAAAAGTCTACACAGTGATTATTTATTCGCCAAAGTATTCGAAGATATTCAAAATAGAGTATTTACTGTAATATTTAGTTGCTGAGATACTTCTCTGCTTATTTTCTGTGTCTTTAATTGTTTTAATTTATAGAAATATCATTTAGCATAAATATGCGCGGTTTGGTAATTATAGCGATTATAATAGTAAAATTTGAAAATTTATATATATACAAGTTACGAGATACTTTTTGCAAACATATACTTCGCCAAAAATTAGTATACAGAGCGAGTAGTGGTCTTAAACATGCGATTGGAGCTAAAAATGATCTCGCTACGTATTGCGGGTTATTAATACAGCGAATAATTGATCGTTCAAATACTTTGATGAACTTTTGCGAAGTATTTGCTTCTAACAAATATCTCGTACTTCTATGCACATTTTCAGATCCGTTTCAAATTTTACACATACGATCAGGATGCCTCGTTACGGTGCTAATGATATTTCAAAATATTCTAAATTTATTTTATATTTATATTTATGTGCATATAATATATCTACATATATGTATATGCAAATCATTTTTCACTAATCACACGATTTACATCGATGCAAAATATGAAGCCGTTTGTGGAAAATATTATAATATAACTGCGTTTTTTCGACGTGGCCACATGTTTCCTCGACTGGAGTGCCCTGATAAGAAAACTGAATGACGTAAGTGTTCGTTATCAGATAGTTAGAAGCGAGTAAGGGCTTAGTCTCAAAACTTGTTACGTACATTCTGCAATTTAAATATTCTATTCTCGTATTAACTGTATCTGCGCAAAGTCAATCTAGTCTGTAACGATACGTCTGAACAAACTCATGAAGATCCTTCGTTCGTTAAAAATTTGGTGTATCACGCGGGATTTACTTTAGCTGTACACAGGTACAAGGTACCAATACGTATATCATTACTCAAAAAATTTCTGTTCTTTATTATTCAAACAATAAATAATTCAAACTTTTCCATTACGAGTAGAATTTCCGTATAATAAAGTATTTTTATCGAAGCTGTAGGAACTTTCCCAAATTACCAAAACGGTAAAATATCGTATTAATTGAATTTTATTAAGATATCCTGTTCTTTATTATATCGTAAAGGTGGAGCGTGAAACATTGAAGAAAATATAATAGATAATATAAATCACACCATGTTAGCGAAATTGCAAATTCTAATTAGGAACGGAATATATAATTCGAATCTTTTTGAGATAGAATAATTCGTACCTTACTGTGTATTTTATAAATTATGCAAGTATCTGTAAAGTCGTTAGTCAGATTTTACTGACGATAAGTTAACTTTTGTTTCCATTTACTATTATTATACCCAGAAATTTCTTTTAAATTAAATGCATCTTTTCCTTATCGTTACGGTTAAATGGCCAATAAATATTAATATCCATTTATTCATCCACCTCTCAATTCGATTAAATAGTAGAATTATTAGCGAATGTCTCGTAACCAATAACCGCGTTTGACTTATTACCATTTCATTATTACCGATATTATATTAGGTTGATCATTCGCTTTTTTCAATCAAAAGTTTGATGAAATTACACAAAAAAATTATTCGATTAATATAAATATTCTTCCACGTTTTCTACCGCCTTTTTCCATTTAGAAACCAACTTTTCCATTCCTAATTTATAGCAGTTTGGCGATTTGCAATTTGGTCGATGTTTTCCTATCAAAAGCCATTTTTGGCCTATTTGTGTCGGTGAAAATACTCGGTTTCCCATAATTGTACGACGACTTGAAACATACGTGTCAGGAAACAGCTGATTCTTCGGAAAAGCAGCAGCTGCAGTCGCATACGCGTGTTTGCCGAGCAAAGTCAACTCTGTTTTTTTTTTTTTTTTACAAGATACTGACTATAATTTTACGTTAATACAGAGTCCGTTATACAGCCCCGTTTAACATGTGCAAGCTGACACGAGATGATTCCCCGTGAAACCATACGAAGAACTTGTCTTCGACAGGTATACTTGAACTTGGCTAATTACCGAATTAGTATGTATATTAGTGAAATAAGTCAGTTCCAAAATCGTGGAGCCAAAAACGAGCGAAAAATCCTCTCAATTTTGGGCTACTCTTTGAAAGATAACGCAAAATATCGAGTACGTACTTAGTCCGTGGAAGATAGGTAATCGATAATCGAAAAGACGACTCACTGATCCTTCGCCTAGTTCCTTTATCGATGATAATCTTCCCGTCGATCGGTTTTCTCGTCGATCGAGGCGTCTGGTTGGAATCGAGTGTAATCGTGTTGGCGTGTGCCACACCGGAAAACAGCTGACTTGTATTTTTTCGTTAGGGAAGCAGCTGGCCTCCCAGCCCATGGGCCAAGAGTCGTCTGCGTTCCTTATACTGGGTGTTCTTTCGATTAACGATTCGAGGCACGCGTTTCACGTACTAGTTAAATTTGAAACGATCTCGTAACAAACGATTATGCAACCTAGAACAAATGGAATTAAATAATACGAATGTTTGTTATACGAACTGATATCTTTACAACACAGGGAAGAAATAGAAGAAAAGGAAACTTCACTTTATTTATATGACAATTGTGTAACCACTTGTGCGCCTCAAAGAGAGAATTAAATGATAAGAATGTTTATTTCAAGAACCGATATCCTTACACGCAGCTGCAGAAAATAGAAGAAGGAGAAATTTCACTTTATTTATACGACAATTATGCAACCTAAAGCATATTTACATACAGCTGCGGAAAATAGAACTTCGTTTTATTTACATGAATTGAATTCACCGTCTATTTGATAATTTTAATCAGTGAAAATCGATAGAAGTCACGATCACCTAGCATAGGAATTGGGCTATGCAAATGATAATATCAGTAAATGAATCCGTTAATAAAGCTAATCCAGAGTTTCTAGTTGCACAATGTGAAGCGCCGTAACGAGGGTGCACGCACCGTTATAAGCTTCCCGTCTAATTTTAACATCCAGGTTACATATTATTCCCATAGCGAGAAGTTCAGAACGTTGCATGCATAGAAACGAGAGAAAGAAGCAATAGAAATGCCATTCAGCTAGCCGATAATTACGTAACTTTCATTTTCAATCGTTACTTATACGCCTTCCACTTCCCTCTGATTTATTTTGTACTTTGCATTTATTTAAATACGAAGAAAAGATGTCGAGGAATTCCATTGATCCATTAAATTTATTCCTATCGAGATTGAGGTAAAAATATAAGAAAGGAGAACGTTAAAAAATGGCCACTTTTACAGACCTGCTTGCCATCGAAAAATTCTTGCAGGACATTTAAGAGCATTTCGAGAAAGTTGAAAAGAATGAGCGCAAAGATGAAAAAGCGGTAGCGGCTCGATCTACCCATTCGTAACGCTCGATCATGTTCTTCAAATACTGATCCATCAACGAAATAATTGTTCGGTAAATAGTCAATAATCGAAACAATAATTGTTGCTACGTGCGAACAGCGGCCAACGACACGTTCACCAGCTTACAACCCTATGCGAGTGTTATAGTGACTTCCAATTCGGTTTTGCTCTTGTCGATTAATACGTTAACAAAATATTTGAAATTATTCGAGTGTCTAGAATGCAATTCTACTTTAATAAAGAACCGTTATCAGATTGTATTTCGATTTGGTATTTTTGCTGATCAGTGGAATTGGACGCTATCGCAATTTGAAATTCAAAGTCGTCCCTTTCAAACATCGCGGTCGACGGTTGCAACGAAGAAAAAGTCTTATCTGCTTACGTCTTCGAGCTAATAATATCTCTGATTACTCTGATCCTCTTCGCACTTCATAATTACTTCAAACGCAAGTATCTTACGTTAATTCTGTTTCTAGACCGAGTGCAGTTCCTTCATTATGACACACGGCACATGCATACATATGTATACAAACTCGACCAACATATTATTGGCCATTATTTTCACCTAACGATAATCTGGTTGTACCTGAGATCTGCTGGATTTCAAACTTCGATCGATTCATCAGCAGAATCTGAAAAGTTACAATAGTATGTCGATATAGTCGAAAGAATGAATGAATAAAGAACGAACGAACATCAACTGCAACGCGTGGGTAAAATTCACCGCCGCTACATTTTTTAAATTATATAAAGAGTCCTATCTAAAAAATTGTATAGTAATCGTTGCATACTGTAACGGTTATATGGCATGCAACGTTTCATACAATCACAAGTTCAGAAAAGATAAAACAGGAGTTAAATATGAGAAATTTAAATATTGCAGACTTTTAAATATTAAAGAACGCACGGCTCAGTTCGATCTTCACGAGAAAGTTTCGAATTGCACACTCCACGTTTTATTCCACCGGAAAGCCGAAGCAATTTTAATGAAACTTGTATTTAATACTTTACCCATAGTGTTATGTTTAATTTATGAATTAAATATACTTTTGTTTATAACTCTTTAAGAAAAAAGGTATACATAAACGGTAGATGTGCATGTAAAACTCACAGTAAGGTATTATTGACAAACTGATGAATGATCATCTATTTTCTCTTAAGCTAGTCACTGTATCTCCATAGGACTTATTAGTCATTATCTATCATCATCGGAAAATCAATTAATTCAATTTGTCTTTTTATATCCTATTCTATATATATATATTCTCTAAAACAAATTTTATAGGTAATCAGTGAAGGAATCGTTATGATTTACTGAGGTAGAAGATCGGCTCGTTAAATTCTTGAGGCGATTAAACGCATCCTCCCTATGCAATCCGCTATACTTGTATATCCACTGCTAATAATCTTCGTATAACATAGCAACCGTACAGTTAAGCGCACAATTATATTTTTCAACGTTCACGGTATTGTATGTTTCAGTAATATGCGTGAAATGTTAATTTTCTAAGTCTTTTTTTAAACATTTATTAACACGATCTCCTATTCATTTTTAGACCTCTTGACAAAACTTAAAAGATATTGTGAAAAATGAAAATTGATAAATATAGTGAGAACTGAAACCTGGAAAATATAAACTATATTAAAATTATAAACTTAAAATATAAAAATAGAAAAATATTATAAAAAGTAATATTTGAAAAGGATCGCATAAGAAAAGCAGTAAATTCCTCGCGCAACAACACCCATTACAAAAGAGCTAAAACAGCTAAGCAGAGTAAATAGAGAACAGTATATAGAAATGAACCTTCCAATTAAATTCCAAAGAGAAGCCAAAGCACAAACGAGGCTGGCAGGAAGGAAACAATGGCAAATCAGCGGAATAAACGAAGTATCACAACATGTAAATGAAGTAGAACTAGGTCAAAATGTGACAAGAAAAGCTAGAATCAATGGAGCACGCACTAAGAGAGTGGCCAGTGTATAGCGAACTTAAATTAGAAATCTAGACAAATAAAAACAGCAGGCTAATTAATTATAATTATGAAAGCGAACACTAAAGAGGTTGTAAAAAAACAGCACTGCTTCGTACACGGTGCAATGAGAATTAGAGCAATTTGCCTGGATACTACTATGATAGCGTACCTTCGCTTGGCACAATGTGATATTAATTGCTAGTAACAAGGATAGGAATGAGACTCAGAAGGATAGCACCAGAAAGAGTGTTAATAATATACGTACTCATATATTTTTGTAACATTGTTACTTTAATTGATACTCATATTTGTAAAACTTGCTTACTACCTAAGCTCGTAATAGGCAAAAACCTAACACAAGAATAGTAATAAAAAACAATAGAAAAGAAATGGTTGGTTTTTTACGATATTATTTTATGTGATAGTATTTTATGTAATATAGGTAGATTCTAAACAAGGAAATAATCTTGAAGAATTTTAAGGACGAAGATATGTCCATAAATATAGAATCACTAATAAAAATAGTAGATTGTTTACATTTTTACGATCGTCTAAACACTGGCAATAGGATCGTTGAAGATATAAAACATTTCAGTGTAGTAGAAAGCTTTTGCATGAATGGTATCGAAACCGAACTTGCTGAATAGTGCCAACTTACAAAGAGTAAGGAATATTTCAAATAATATTAATTATACGGCTATAACATTGATTGCACGATATTTCATAAGACACAACATTCTGAAACAAGAAGCAGAAATAAAATATACCCAATGCAAAGAAAGCTGGTATAGTATATGTATGCTATAATTATATATATATAAAATATACCCAAATAATTATATTATACAATTATTATATTAATAAATATATAATTATATAATATAAAATATACCTAATGCAAAGAAAGCTGATATAATATATGTATGCTATAATTATATATATATTGCATATATATTCTTTGCATTGGGTACATTTTACTATATATATATATATATATTATATATATATATAAAATATATAGCAGAGTATAATATAATATAACATAATATGGTATAGTATATATAATATATATCAGATCATATATATAAAAGGAGTCATAAAAGAGTCAAATTAAAATTACCCCCCTAAAGAGACAGGTCTATCGCACGGTGAGAGTGAGAGTGTTCGCGTTGCTTTGACGATTTTTCTTGCGGTGAAAACAAACCAAGGTTACAACGCTTTGTTGCGTTGTCCGTGAGCTCCAATTTCTTGTGTAATTCGTTCTGCCGAATAACCATTATAGACAAGTTTTGCGTAATTTCAACGAACATCGAATGACCCTGAATTTTGCGTTTTCTCTTTAACCTTCTTTTTTTATTTTCGTCAGTCTTTTTTTGTTGGTCTGTACAGTGGCTCACGAAAGTATTCCAACACTGCTACAAACTTTTTATGCATCTATCATACAGAACATTTAAAAATCTCATTAGTACTGTAACGAGACACGACTATCCTGATTATATTGGTACAATTCAAAACGCGTCTGAAAATGTATATAAAGAAGCTAAAACACATTTGTTGGATACACATACTTTGGACAGATTACCAAAGTACAGTAGAGCCACGATTATCCCAACTGCTGTTGTCCAAATTCTCCATTATCCGAATAGTTTTCGCGCGTGAAAGATACAATCCTCCATGATAATTTTTATTGACGATCAACGACACTATTGGCGAAAAGGCGACACAACTTTACAAGCAATGATATTTAAAAGATTGCTGTTACGTGATGGCATATGCTTGGTTGGTACTGAATGTGTAGTACTAAAAAGGGCTTGGTAAAAACTAGCGAGTTAGACTGAAGACACGATACAGAAAGAAGTGGAAGATAATACGACGACAGATGTAGAAGAAACTCTTTCTGCATCGCACGCAATACCAAGTACGGTGATTGTGATAACGCCGGCATGATAGAATGGGTTTAATGTGATGAAACTTCGCCGATTGACCATGGTACTAATGTTCTTGTGTGCTTCGAATAACGAACTGGAACATCAATATAATGGCAATGATGATATTCCTTGACATTTTGAAGTATTCGACGCTTTAGAAATAGAGTTAAGATGGTAGAAGGAACGAAAGAAATGTAATTAAATCTTACCGAAGTAAATCTGCTAAACAAGTTGTTGGATTCAGCAGCTAAAAGGATTTGCGATTCATAGATCTTTAATGAAATCACATTTAATTTCATTCTTGCTATTAGTAATCACTTCAATTTATTAATATTGCTATTAGAAATTACTATATTCTTTTTCGAAATACACACACGAGGAAGAACATCAGGAAAGTGCTCTTGTGGCTACGAAAGAGAATTCCAAAGATTTCTTCGATATTTTTCTCGTCGCTGTTTCCTCCAACTGTATTTTACGATTTTATGAAACATAACAAGAATTGATGTATTATAACGTTATAAGAAACCACTGCTTGGTCTTTAAGAAGTTAACCAAAGATATTAACTCTTATAGCGTAACTAAAATTTATTATAATTTAAAATTTGTCTTATCGCCTAGTTTTACTCGTATGATATTTAATTGGAATACTTTCCCGAGCCACTGTATGTACACGATTTGAGGTGCATAAACAATATTGAACATAATTCTTTATACAGGATGCTGGAAGTTATATAGAAACGGGGGCGAAACAGTTTCTTGCGAGACAAGAAGAAAAAAATATGGAATAAGATTTTCTTATGGAAAATTCAGTTTTCGAGAAAATTGGGTTTAAAAGTCCGCTGCATGCATATGCAATATGCATATACGACTAAAATATAGCAACATACCGTTTATTAAGGGACATACAATGGCCATCGTGTTCATAAACAATATTACACGACTTTGTTTAGTGTCTTATTTACATGTTAGTCTTGCTACCAGCTGATGTAAATAAGATAAACCACGACAGCCATGTACATGCTAACAGACAGTATCTCAATACATAAAGATGAATGCACCAAAATGAACTACCTATCCACAATTTGGCGTATTCGTCATAGCTAAGAAACTATTAGAAATTACAAATTGTAATTTACGGTAAACTCTGATTGAAACGACCAGCGTATTTGATACAATTTGTTTCACAGCATACCGTCCACGATATGTAAATTCTATTTGCAAGATATTATTAAGTGATATTAAAACTACAGTTTATAGTAAAGGCATTGAAAGTTTGAATCGATAAAAAGTTGAGGACGTTTTTCAAGATATTCCCTTCTTCCGATGACCGCATTTTCATGATTTACGAACTTTATTATACATGCCTCTAAATTATCAATGTTCTGCTGCAATAATTCTGTCAGATACAAAAGAGCTAAACGGAAAAAGAACATTTCTCTTTGAAGACATTTTAGCTTTTACGAAATGTCGACAGAGAATTTTTATCAATTTGCATCTTAATACTTTGAAGTAATCGTGTATTTCTTTAAATCTATCTTTCGTAGCTTTAATAGTATCGATAACTCCGATGCGTAATGCATTGTGAATTCGCGTTCAAAATTAATGCCCAATTAATTAATTACAAGGAATTATCGAAAATTAAATTTTAATACACAAGTGGTTTACCAAATGTTTCTTCCATTATTGGCATAATTTGACATCCAATTAATTAAACTACAAATATAATCTCTCTTTCAAAATCTTTTCTTTATATCTATATAAATATGCGTTTAATGAGATATTGTACACGCGTAATTACTTTCAATGTAGTAATATAATGAGAAAACTGGATATTCGGAAGAAGGGAGTCCATAATCCTCTTTTGAAAGCTTTGTCATTTTTCATTGAAAGCAAAATAATCGTTCTTTTTTTCGATGTCACCATTCTACAGGTTGTTCAGCAAAAATGGATGTACATTTTTCAAGTATTTCCGATAGTATAACCAAAAAGTGTTTCAAACAAAAGTTGATGTGTTTTGAACCAGCTACAAATTGAAATATTTAAAATCGCCAGAAAGATACTTCTTTCTATAAAAAATCAAGATCAATTTAACCTTTTTCAAATGGCATGATGTATTTTTGATTACGTAGAATTAAAACTGATGTGAAGATGAGTTCAACGACCTGATACTATGATCTTCGGTTCAAAAATTGTAATATCAGTTTAATAGCTCAGATCAGTTAGATCAGACGTTGATAATGACGTTTGTGTCGTCAACAATTCCTATAAATGAAAGAAAATGTTAACTTTGAATGTCTCGAAACACGATTTTGGCAAATACGTCAATATTCCAAATAACTGCTCGACTACTAGAAAATATTAATTGCGCGCTCGAAGGTTTACAGAGTTAAAACGTACTAACGAGAATACATGCATAATTAGATGGGCATAGCTTTACATATAGCAGCGAGGATAACAATTTCAACCATTCTGTAATAAAATTTATCTAGTAAAATATCTTCTTTATGCGTCCTTGAACTTGTTAACTCGTAACTGTTACCGAAGACATTGTATATAAACGCGATAGCCATTATTATGTATATATATCGCTCGGCAAACCGTATCTCACGTAGTCGTCACTGCAAATGTGATTTTTTCGAAAACTGATCATAATTTTGTCCTTACTTTTGTAATCGTTACTTCGTCTAGCTTCGTCGTTTTTTCTTCGATGGCAGGATAAGTTAAAATTTACGAATTTAAATATTTCTGACGAAAGCTATACTTGTAAGGCTCTGCAATATTTTTCAGCATAGTCCGTTTTAAAAAGTTTTACTAATCAATCCTGCAACAAATTTGTAACAATGACTTAAAAATTGCTGAACGAATTATAAAACGATAATATTTATACGAAATATTTATGGACCTCTTATCACGTACTTTAAATATCTTCGACTAACGCCCAATATTAGTTTATTAATTAATTTATTCGCAGGGCTGTTTAATTAAATTCGCATCTTTAATTAATTTCTATGTTTTCCCTTCGTGTGATAATTTTAATTTGTTTATACTTGATTTTCACTAGACTGATATAATGCTTGTTATATTGAGTTATCATTAAGATGAAGTATATACATTGTACATGTATAATGGATTCTTTTAAATATGACTATCCTCGTGAACATTCCAGTGGAAAAAGCCAGCATGTGGTTATTTTTTATCGAAACAAATTTCACGGCTACAGTAGACTACATAAAAGCACAACAACTGTGTAAGGGAGAACCGAGAGATAGAGCTTCAGAGAATCGAACGTTTTTTGCTTCTGGACATGTACACGAGGCTAAAAGCTGACGAGAATAACGAGAGGAACGTTTATCGCCCTGATCCGTCACCTCCGGCGCACATGCTGAAGAAATTAAAATTTTTTGTCCATTTCCTCGAACGAACGACCAGTCACCATCCACGGCAGACCGTCGTGGGATTCCAACAAAAAGAAAATAAAAACGAGAAAACGAAGAGGCGTCTGACGCCATCGCCGCGCGATGCTTCCAGAATTCATTAATGGAAATTCTACTCACCGGCATCGTTGTCTTCGATAACTACTTCTATCTCACTCTCTTCCGGTAATAGACGGTAAAACTTTCGAAATTACAGAAAATATGATACGTACCTGCAAATAAAAGGAAATAGAAAATCAGTGGAAAATGCGTTAAAGTTTCTACAATTGTTCGATGTAAAATGATATGATCGAATATTCACTACAGTTTTCGTAACTGGCGCTTTTCAATCTCGTACCGATTTAATGTACATTTCGTATTATAAGCTCGTAATATACGGATAAACCATTAGTAAAATCGATAAATCTCGTCTGTCGTAGATTTCGAGTTCGAAACAATTTCACTTTGAACAAAACAGTTTCATTTTTTCCAGATTCCGTTCATCCTCAGCATCGGCTATGGTGTACGTTGTTCCAGCAAAAATACGCTCATAAAAAGGATCGTAAGTTTCACATTACATTCATAGATTCATAATTATTGTGATCAAATTGGTGCTATATTTTCGTTTTACATTTAAATACTCTCAATCAGTGTGACACATACGTATTGCACATTTTACGAACATGAAGCGTGAAACGATAAACCGCGGTTTTACCGTGGAATTGCAATTGACGTATTTCCGGAGCGAAAACAATCGCCCAATCACGCCTTAACCGTCGATGCACTTCCGCTGTTCAATTACTCGATCACTGGGCTTTAACAAGAGATGCGAACACCAGATTGTTTTGGGAACGGTGAAATTTACATCGAACGAAATGAACGTATGTGAACGTACATTTCTATTATATTTCATAAAATCAAATTCCGCAAAATACAACTGCACGTTCATTTTTCACATTTAACGTGTAATACTAATAAGCGTTAGTAAATCACAGACTGTTCGAACATAAGATAAATTCAGATACGCGTTGATATGCTATTAAAATGTTAAAATCAATGATCTAAGTCTTACCTTATGTATCGTGTTACAACAGTTGTCAAACGAACCGGTACTTTGAATGTGATACGCTTGTAGGTTAGGTTTTTGCCGGCTCGAGTACACAAATGTATATTTCTTTTAATTCGCGTTTTCCAACTTTAGATCGCTACAAACTATTATCTTGTATCTTCTAACAAACCGATGAACGATATTGTACGCGTATAATATACATTTTAGTCGTAAAATTACATATCAGACTCCGTTTCACGCTACGTGCGACTCGATGTTACTCGCAAACTCTCGTTTCGGACTCGTGTAACTTCGTCGTTGTTCGACCAGGTACGTATCTCGATAAATAGGGAGCTACGGTGCGAAAAAGATATATAGACACGAGATTTCAAGAAACGATCCGATTGTTTAAGTATAATTATATTTTTAATCTACTATGGATTATTATTTTTATATTTCCTTATTTAATATACAAAGCTACTATTCAAATAGTAAAACTGTTCTTTTAGCAATAATAATTACGAAAATATGCCGGTTGTAACTACAGATATTGAAATACTTATATACAAGTACTTATATAGTATAAATATTTGTATATAAATATAACGATCATAGAGGTATAAAGTAAGAATGTTTCTCAAAATGCTTAATATCACAAATACTTAATATCAAGTATAGTAACATGTTTTAGATATGTAAATGTATACATATACAACGATGTTAGAGAGGAACACGATACCTAAATAATTTTGAAAATCAATTTATATGCAGTCAATCAATCTAAATCCAAAATCGACAATTTTGCTTACGTCAAATATTTCCGAATTTACGTTACGATATAAATGCTATATAGTATCGATGAAATACACCATACTAAAAAATATAGTAAAACCCATACATATCCATATACATACACATATGCGACCACAACCCATACACACATTACACGTATAATATTATCCAATTTATAAACTTCATAATACAAACCTTATCTCTACCTTAGCTCTAAATTCATTAATTTAACCTACTTCTGATCTACATGTTAATCTTACTCCACCTACGATTAATATATTACTAGTTAACTGCCATCTTATTTTTCTAAAAGTCTGTAGTAACAAATTGGTTTCGCTTATGTTATACTTTTACATTTATATGTGTATATTTTTTTTTAGGAAGATGAATAAATAGTTAATAATAATTAAATTTATATAATCAATAGAAAGTAATAATTGTTCAGTTTGTGTTCCAGCTGAAGACTGAAAGAAATAACAAATACAAACGGAATAAAGACATTAGAGAGTGAAACAAGATTTCAGAATACAAGAATCGTTGATCGGTGTTGGTACGACACATAATAAACGGGTTTTCCTTTCGCGCCAGGCGAGAGTAAGAGTAATCCTGCAACTTTCATTTGCAGCACTCGTTCGGCCTCGTGATGTCATAAATATAACTCTGTATCGTAATCCGAATCCGTGTTCTCGTGGTGAAAGGTTCTGATCGAGAAAAGAGGTTAGTATCGTGAGGTATAAAAGCGAACCACAATCGACTAATTGAAATTACATAAATATAGCATTCCAATAAAAATTTGTAGTCTTAGTATTCGTAAAATATGACGTTGTACGTGCGTGGGATTGTTTCGCGAATAGATGCTGGTGAATGTTTGTTATATAAGTATTTCCATATTATCGTATTATATCAATTTCCTTACCATTTTTAAATACGACAAAAGTTATGACGTAAAATTAGTACGTGAGAAGGAAATAAGTGCATCTTTACGGCAAAATAGAGTACTGCGTTATATTCTCTGTAATTATGTATATATGCGTATATGTATATTTAAATTCAAAATTCAAGGATCGCTATTTCTATGGGGAATTGTCGATCCTTGACCTGTTATAGTTGCCTAAAAATAATCAATCTGAGTTCAGTTTGAAAAACACAGCCTCTTCACTTCGCTAAGTTCATATTTCTCAAGGATACTGTCATACGAGAAAATTAGACGGGAAAGCGAAACTGAACGTTTTGTTGGTAATTTTACAAAATCAATTACTTATATCCAGCAGTTTGTTAACTTTTGTTCCCGGCTCAAATTACCTTGCATTTTAAGGATAAAACTTTTTCTTTACAACGATCGCTTAATCGTGGTGCTTTATTTTTTGTTGCAGTTTTATAGCATTTATAATAAAAAATATGCCTCCAGCGGTAAAATAACTCAAAGTACACCCCGAAGAAATTGCACAACCAGACTTGTGCCTTACGTGCTTATGTTTAATGTGTATCCTCGGTGAATGTGTTTTAGTGTGTATGCTTGACGTCTTCTTTATGCGTGTGTATTCAGCATGCATGTTTAATGTGTATTCGGTGTGGTTTACGTGTTTATATACTTACAGTATAGACTCACATATTGCGGATAAGCTATCGTAGATATTTATTATAGCATTTACATCTTGATCAATTAAGCCCAAGTTAATATCAAGTTTCATATTATTCTGTAGTACGTATTTTCATATGAGTTCAAGAACGTGATACTATGAAAGCGAAATATGCAACCTGATAGAAAAACGCTCCTTTGGAAAATAAAGTTACGTACAGTTACTTTTTGTAGCCATTGTATTTTAAAGACACGAGGTACAAGTCCGACCGTATAACCTTCTCGCGGTGCGAGTACATACCTTGTTGTTATTCTAATGCTAGCAGCACTCTTTTTAAGGGCAATAAAACAGCGACAAAAAATCATACAGCAACTTTTAAGGAATCGTTGTGAAGGGAAAATTTCAACCCTCGAATGCATGGTAATCTGAGTTGCGAAAAAATTGATTACGATTCTGTCGATATACTCTTTTCTATATTTATGTTCAATATTGGTGTTAATTGCGTTTTACGATTTAGGGAAAAGATTATTATCCTTCATTATATACATTTATATAGTTTCATCTGGAAATAAAAAGAATTAGACGCGTGGCAAATCACAACCCCGGTTCTTTTTTGTATAAGCAACCTCCGTGTGAAAATTTCTAATAAATGTTACTACGATGCAAAATTTATACCAAGAAAGCTTACATCAAATACAAGCGTCTGTATAGTAGAAGCAAGAGAATTTTACAATTATTTTGTATATTTATAATTATCGTACATTTAGGATATTTAAAAATTATTGCAAAAATGATCAACATAATATATATTTCACTGTCATTTACTAACCTGCTACGTTATGAAAGAAATTATACGTGATAGCTGTGTTGGATTGTAAATCGAAACGGTGTAACTCGCAATTCGATTTAATAATTTCCTCGATGAGAGTACGTGTATCGTATAGTGCACATTGACTACGTAAGAGGCCGGAAGTTATTCAGTACGTAAAATTTCTATCCCCGGAAACCGCAAAGGTGAAACGACTATGATCAAGGAAGCACTACAGCGTCTCTATACGAGCAGATGGTAATCAATTCTCTTCTCTGCTGATACAATTAATACTCTTTATTCTACATTCGTGTTTTCGATCGGAGTTTTTAACGTTTAATGTTGCTAATATTACGTAATAATATGTGATGATTGTTTTACCGGAGAGAGGAAACTTTGAAGGCCGCTTGAGCCAATTTTGGAGAATTTTATAACAAGAGATTAACTTTATCGTCGAAAAGGATCCGCTTAATTTAACAAGATGCGTTTTAATTTTAAAACGAGGAATAAATCGGACTGAAACGACTTTGTATTATAAAGCGCTGTATTATAGGCGAAGTAAATAGAGAACAGTATACAGAAATGAATCCTCCAATTAAATTCGAAAGAAGCCAAAGCACAAACAAGGCTTGCAGAAAGAAAACAATGGACAATCAGCGGAATAAATGAAGTATCGCAATATGTAAATGAAGAAGAACTAAATCGAAATGTGAGAGGAAGAGCTAGAATCAATCAAACACATCGTAAAAGACTGATCAGAGTGTACTTAGTGTGTAGTGAACTTAGATCAGAAATATAGACAAACAAAAACAGCAGGCTAGTTAATTATAATTATGAAAGCGAACACTGAAGAGATTGTAAAAAGACAGTATTATTTCATACACGGTGCAGTGAGAATTAGAGCAATTTGCCTAGAGTACTATGATAGGGTACCTTCGTTTAGGACAATGTGATATTAATTGCTAGTAACAAGGATAGGAATAAGACTCAAAAAGATAGTACCAATTAACACTGCAATTAATGTTTTTATGACACGTATTATTAGATCGCGAACGCGTAACTTCGAAAGTGAAACGGTAAAAAGAACGTTAAATAGGGTTCGGTGGAGACGTTGCTAGCAAAGGCTGAGAAAAACTCTCGTTCACCAAGATTATAAGGACGTAATATGGAAATGTAAGCATCGAAGTACTCCAAACCAAGCAAAACGAAGTTTTGCTTCAGCGAAGATGTAACCAGAGCAATACTAAAAATACTATTTATTTCTCTACGTCTGTTCGAAATTTTCATAATCGCGGAGGTGTGTAGAAATACGAAAAGTTCGAGGATTCCGTGCACTTAGAATGGAGGATTAATGTATCAACAGCGTATCTGGGCCAAGTAAAACTGGTTATGGAAAAGCCTTGCTACGACGGGACTACTTTTCTTTTGGAAGATGACCAAAACTGGTTTTGACCCTGTCAGGGATTTACCCTTGACGCAGATCGCCGATCCTACGTTAATTCTGTCAACTTTATATAAAAAAAAAAAACGCGACGATGCTTCGATCAATAACCATAGAAGGATTCGACGACTTTAACAGAATTCAGAAATCGTAATTGCGATCTTATCGCGTACGAAGATGTGAAAAAATGATTGAAACATACACTATTACGAATCTATATCGATATCGATATCTGTTACAAGATGGGGGTATAAAAGGGGGTATAAAAGGGAGTATAAAAGGGAGTATAAAAAGACACCACAATTTTACGTAACAGATATGCATTTATTAGGGACAATGAATAAATGTAATACGATAGAAGATTTTTAGTACGAAAGTTCTTAAAATTTAGAAATGAAATTTCCTTTTACCTCAACCGTAAAGTTGAAAGGGAAAAGAAGATATCTCGGATACGTTGCGTTGAAATCGAAAAACAATTGCAAGATCGGTTTCACTTATGGAAGTGGAAGGACAAGCTTTCTTTTATCCGGCCCGTTATTAAAGATACGCGTATAGTAGCATGGAAAGTCCTGGAAATGCGTTAGGGCACTGACACGTCCCGGAGGAGTCGAGGTCGACTCCTTTGGTAAGATTAAACAGCCTGTGCCGTGATATACGATGGGTCACCATATAAGGAGAACAATAATTTGAAGTTAAACCATAATATCGTCTGTGAGTTCAGGCCTATACTGTGGGCTTCCTCGACTCTGAGCAACAGACTGGTAAAGAAGACTGTGGAGGTCCCGATTCGTGGAAGTCTCGTACGGCTGCAGTACAAGAGCACCAGTCCGTTTCTTCCTTTCCTCTCTTTTCTCGTCACCCGGACGGTCTCCTCCTTCTCCTCATTCTCGTCTCCCTTCTTTCTTCCCATCGTTCTCTTCTGTTTCCTCTCGCCAATAGCTTCTTTATTTTTATCCTTATCGCACCGACAAGTAAGTCATTCATCTTTCTCTCTTCCTTTCTTTCTCTCTGCTACTCGCCGATCCCTTTTCTCGCCCCCTTCCGTCTCGTTTCTCTCATACCTTATCCCTTTTTGGATATTCCTCGCGTCGCTGATCCTCGGTCATCAGTCCCTCTATGCTCTTTCTCGTTTCTCTTCTCTCGTCCGTGGATTCACCCTTCTTGCCTTTCTTCCTTCCTAGTTTCTCTTTCGTATTTCTTCTGCATTGCACGTACACTCTCGTTCGTAAGTTCGTTTCGCGTAACAGGTGCTAATTGATTGACGTTATCAGGAAAGATGACCCAGTAAATTCGATATGCAGGTACTGAAGAATTTGGCGAATTAGCGTTAATCGAATCGATCGTGACTTTGTATGTATTTACGTGGGATAATGACGCAAGGATTCGTAAAAACTCTTGCGAAAGCCAGAGGAGGAGCATGATGAATTAACTGTGTTCATTGTGTATGACACGTGTTCGAGTTTCGTACGTACGTAAGGTAAACATAGAGTAAAGTATTGTATGCGTAGAAGTTTGTTAGCGTAGATTGCGTAGCATTGTAGGAAATGAAAATGGAATCTGCAGTGAACGTTTTAATCTCTCGATTCGAAACTCATTGAAAATTTTATTAAAACACCAAATTTACGATCTTTCATAATCCGCAGTTATTTTGTACAGACAAATATCAAGAGCTGGATAATAATTCTTAAAGGTTTAGCAACGGTTTTATAATCATTCCTCGGATTTATCATTATCCGTCAATGGCTAAACACTTACAGGTAAGGGTATGCACATATACATCGACTCCACGCTCTCTCCACATTGCATCTTTGTCGGTTGCAGTCTACCTGGTCACACGTTGCTGTATCCATCGTTGAACGTCTCCTTATGGATAGCGTTACGTTTAAAATATTGGTAAAATTCTGTATCGTCAAACGCCCATTTTATCGATCTGCCAAATACCGACGAGCATAACTATTAATAGATCGGCTAATGTACGCCTAGGGCAAATTAAATGCTTTTCGTCGCTGTTATTTTCTAGTTATGTATTTTATTATAAATGTTATTACACGTACAGTATATGTATCTTTTAATGTAAAATGTTGCACGAAATAAAATTTATCACAGCTTCTTAGTAAATAGGTAGGTCCTAATACTTATGGCTGGCAATTTAAACGTCGTTAAAAAATAAATATTCGCTTTGAATATATCCAAGTGCGAATTGCCTTTTAAAGTGAAGCGAGGCGCAGTCAGTGGTATATGAACGTGAAAAGAGAGGTTGGGCGTATAATTAATCGTAGGCACGAGTAACTTTGAGTTTAAAGATCCTTCAAATGTTGCAAACATCAAGTTCTCGTGTTCATTGCGAAGTCCATGCTTACCTGTGTTCGGTGATGGTGTAAAGACAAAAAAAAAAAAACGAATAAACAGCAATTTCCAAAGATCTTTTTTAATTACTTTGATGAAAAGTGTGATTCTTTCCTTGTAAACTACAAACATTTCGAATCGATTGATACAATACAAATATTCCTTTCGTTAGAAAAAAAAAAAAGAAAAAATAAAGCTATGTGTTCTTTTTACCAAAATTGGAAAGATCGAAAATATTTAACCAACGAACTTAACGTTCCACTCGTTCATTGCAATTATACAACCTAGTCGATTTATCCCGTCCCTTCAACAGTGCCATGGATATTTTTCCTGCACAGGAAGAAAACTTTTTTCTCTTAAACCAGCTTTGTCAAATGTAACCCTCGCCCAACACGGTACAGCGAAATTACAAGGACACCTATTTTTCAAGCTCCGGAGAAACCTCAATTAGTATCTCTTCTTTCAGAGCAACCTTGACTAAATTCCTCGGGAACTTTCACCCTCTTGGGACGCTCCAAAATATTCGATTCTGTCGTCAGCAGCGTTGCTAGAAAGCTACCACAATGGCAGCCATTTAAGTTTAGTTTTCCCATCGAATCGGAAGAATCTCGTCGACTGCCTTTAACAATCGACGGCAAGATCGTGAGATTCCGTTTCTCTTTTTCTTGACGTGTAGCACGGTCGTAGTTTGTCATAAAAGAGAGGGAGTAGAATGGCTTAAGAAAACGTTGTGGAAAATTTTCGAGGCGGTGGAACTTTGGTTTTCTGATTGGCGGGTACCAAAACCGTCACTGGGCCTTGGGACCCCTCTTGATCGCCATTGGGGTTTTGCCAGGGACAATAGAAGACCGTTAGACGTGCCATGGGTTAAGGATAGAGGCTCGAACCAACCATGGGAAGCCCTGAAACGAGGGTAGACACGAAGCAACAGGATCTAAACCGAAGGACCCGTGAGCAAGAAGAAACTGGTTTACCTGCCTCGTTCTTTCTTCTTTGCTCTTTTCGCCTCTGCTTCGATCATCCACCGTGCATCACCGAAGAAATATCTTTTCACCAATAAGCGTTATCTTTTAAGTTTTGTTCTTATACGTTGAAGCGTAATGCGCTGATTTATATACTTCACCAGGGAATTAATTTGTCGAAGAGAATTAATTTTGAAAAGAGGTGCGATTACATTTACTTTTCGCAGAGGCGAGTTTAAGAAAAAGAAGAGCCGTACCCCAGCTCGAAGACGAACTTTGAAATTGCTAAAACGTACAACAGTTGTGTCGTATCGAAGAGCCAGCAAAATTGCATTTAATTGTATTTTAGTAAATGATCATTTACTATTTGCTATTATTTATCGTATCGTCGTATTGTTTGCTATTTTGGTAAAGCGCATGTAGGATAAAAGTTTGTATGTAACGTAGTATATGATATTCAGTCGATAAATCAACAAATTTTCTCTCCCATCGCAAGCAAGGAGTTTATTTTTAATAGTAATCGTAAAACGAAAATACACCCTGTACAATGACAACTAAATTTTGCTCTACCGTTGCAAATCGCATATTGTTCGATGTCAGGTGCGTAACGAATCCTACAGATCTTTTTAAGCTTTCGTGTTTCAAAAAATTCCACAAGATTCTCAGGTACTTTTCAAAGTTTCCAGAATATCAACGTTCCTTACTACAAGTTACTTTAATCTTTTCAAGCAAAGTAAAATTTAAACAAAAATACGGAAACGACGATAGATCGCTTAAAATTATTAGTCGAAAACGATGCAATATGCAGACGGAGGGTTAAGATACGCGGTGCGTGTTATAAGCTAACAATAAGCGTATTTACACGAAACGTGTCAAAATATCTTATTCAGTTCCCGAGACAATTTCACAGTCAAGAGTAGATTGTTAGGCAAAAATAGAAAGATGAGAATTGACTCGGAGAAGTATAATTTCGAAATAATTTCAAAATTAACTCTTATTGATTCTATATCATTACGTAGCTGCGGTTCGGTGAAGAATGCGAAGACCGAGGTGCAGGGCCTTGCTTCTTACGAGCGAGAGAGAGACAAGACCAAAGGCAAAGAGAAAGAAAGAAATAGAATATGAGAGAGGAAAAAATAGAGGGGCGAAAGAGGTTCGGAGGACAATAATCGTCCGGATATGCTCGCATTTCATATTCGTTCCCAGAGTATGTTCGATATAAAAACACGTGATAATGGAAATGGCCTATATATTTATATACACGTATACAGGGTGTCTGATTTTCATCGACCCATGTAAATATTTTCCAAATACATTGTTGGAAGAAGTATGTCAAATAAAACTTGTTCTGTCTCAAGGGCGACGTCTCACGATGACCACCAGATTTGTCTAGGCGCGGGCGTTCTCGAGATCCCAAGGTGACCTTCGTTTCTTTAAATGGAAGTGTGCATCCTTTTTATACACCCTTCTATTTGTATTTTTTAGTTTTCTACAAAGTTCTCTACAAAACGGTATCGAGGTATTTGTATATGAAAATGCTCGGCTCGAAAGATATTTCAATGTTAATTTTATTAAATCGTATCGAGTGTATGAAAGACAAGGGAAACGTAAACATAAAAGCACAGTCTTATCTTTCTTTGTTTTTCGTACGATAAGTTTTACGAGATTAAAGTTAAAATACTTTCTTCAACTCGTCGCTCTTTTGTAGAGAATTAGAAAATGTATCGAATGGTATTTAAAAAATGCCACAAAAGATGTATGTTTCCATTAAAAAAAAGCAGGTCACCCTGAAATCTCGAAGTCTCGCCCATCTGGATAGCATTCGTGACTATCCCAAGACGTTCCCCTCGAAACAAACTTCTATTTGAAACAATTTTTCCAGTAATGTATAGTTTATGAGGTATTTGCGTGGATCGATTAAAACGAAACTACCTGTAGATTGTACATTTGTTTCAACAATGACACAACTCAAAAATCTCGATTTTAAAGGAAAACGAGCTTCGATGCTCCGAACTGTTACAGTTTCGTGACGATGCAGTAGCACAACTGCCGCCGTGTGATGAACTTTCAAAGTTCGCTTATGGGACTTTACCCATAAAAAGCACAAGGAGCAACCGCTTTCTCCGTACCAATAACTCCAAAAATACAAATTATCAGTTGCATCGTTGTTCCAGCGAGTGAACGATACGTAGATATAAATATATAAAAATGTAATATACGATAAGTTATACAAATATATAAAATTGTTTATAAAATTGTCGATCATATAAGCTTTCAATTCTAAGCCACATATAGAAGAAAGATAAAATGCATAGAATATTACCATGGATACAATTTGAAAGATACAACTACATGTCTGTTTTCGAGTGTTTTATTTAATCGATCAATTAGATAATTAGAGATATACGTACTTTATTTCACTTTCGCGCTCCACATTCGTCGAAGCAAAAATTGAAACGGTTGAAAAACATCATTATCTGTTTTCGATTTTATTTCGATGTATTTAATCGACCGTAGTCACAGGTAATACGCGTTTCATTTTATTTTCTTATTCCACATACGCCGTAATTAAGATTCGCACATGCCCGCAACTGACATTACCCGTGTCTTATCGTGGCTGTTCACATGTAATTCTGTAATCACATGTTAATCAGACGATACGTAAGCGTGTAATGGGACAAGCGATTTTATTTCCCAGCTCGAATGTCCACCTCGATAAAGATTGATCGTGCGTCACGTCGTAACTGAATTTATAGACCTTATCGGCCAAACCGAATGCTTTATTGCTTATCAGAATTACGTAAAATGAAATTTTGTAACTTATTTTCGTTGCTTTTACTTGTGGTTATTCTATGTGCTAGAATGCGCGTTACGTGTTTCATACCTCTACGCACTTCGCCTTGAAAAATAAACGATTTTTAAAAACGGACTTTTAAAATAAACGGTTCAATTCATTCAATTTTCAACAATTCGTACGACGTAGGATCTGTGTTGTACTGATCGTATGTCAGCGAAGCCTCCATCCTCGTGTTCGAACATGTGCATCGATAAATCTGCTTTAATTATTCCATCAAGTAAGAAAATCTGTCCTGGTACTTGCAGTCTTTTCAAGGAAACTACGTAATGGATTAACGAACTACATTATCATCGTTCGTATTACGTTCTTCTTTAAAGAGTAAGATTCTGTTCATGGTTAATTAACAGGTTGAAATATTAAAATAAAAATATTGTAAAGTTATATAAAGTAGCGTAGTACGCGTATTTACTGTACTAGTACAGTACAATAAATCAGTTTCGTTTGCATCGTTTCGCAAAAATTGCATTGCGATGCATCGTTATCCATAAAACTTTAGTTTTCGCACTCTATTTACTTCCTCTCTTCAAATTGGAACATTTGAACGAAGGATGTAAAAAGAACAGAGAGTTCGTGATGAAAATACGAATGGAGGATATTCGAATTTGGAAGATATCGAGAACGTCAGCTGTAGACCGCGTTTAACCACGCGTACACGCATTTTCCGGTTCTATCTTTCTCTTTTCTTCGTTTATCCAGCTCCGAGAGAGCAGCAGCTTCGTCAATGGAACAGACGTCCAGCGTCAGGTTGAAAGTTCTTGGTTTCGGATTTCCGTGTAATAGGAGCCTCGCTTGGCACATGAAACGGCCAGACTCCCAACGAATGATATATTTATTATCCTACATTAATTAGAGCAAATAGTATAATTTTCCACCGCTGTATGCATTCCGAGCGGATATTTTTCGATTATCGTATAATGCGAATTTTTCCGATTACTTTTGATTTTCGTTGCTTTGCAAAATCCTCAAAGCCTCTCGATATCGTCGGAATAAATTACACGGACGAGTGAAACGAATAACTCGGAGTAATCTCTAGCGTAGGAGGTAAATACATATTTTCACCAAGACTAATTCTTCACTCAGATTAGAGCGGAATGTGAACTCATAAAAACTTACGTATTCCATTTTCATATCTTAACGTTTACCTTTGCGGTGGAATTGTATTTACGCGAACTTGTCGAGGGACGAACAGTTTATAATTGAAATTCGTATAATAGCAACTGGTTATAGTTTTTCGCTCACGTAATAGGTGCGCACGTTCGGACAAGAGAATTCAAGCAACAAAAATTCGGCTAATCGAGCGAATCGTTTAATCGATTGAAATTTCGTTCCAATAAGTGTAGTTCGGATAAACGGAATCCCACTGTATGACATTTTAGTCATTATTCGTCTTTCATGTATTAAAAATATAATTTTTAAGTAGATTTTTGTTTTCATAATTCGATGGCTATTTAGCGTTTCGTCGTTGCATTAATTATCGAGATAAACACATTCGATAACCACAAAGGAATATTGACAGAATTCATTTAGGAGAATCGCACATGCAGCAAATTACCCGTACAGTTTACAAATATATGTACGTGCTATATGTATTAGATAATCATGGCTACTGTATTTGGTCATGTTCTCGGTCAATAAATGCATCTCATATTTATGTATGTATCTACCTCGTTAATATTCGAATCTGTGCTTCTATTCGTATGATTTTTATTGCAACAACAGATATCTTGCCTTGTCGGATTAGTAATAACGTTTAAAAAACGAGTATTGGAAGTTGATACATGATAATAATAAGAATCGTTGTCCATTATAGTTAGAAATTGCGTGGTAAAGAATTTCTTTCGAAATTAAAAAAATCGTACAACGTGGAAAAGTAAAAAATATTATTTCTGAAAGCAAACATTTACGAATCATCTGATGTTCGTATTTTAACATTAGCAGATGGTGATGTAACTTGAATGCGTCCTTGATTTTGAGAGATAGAATTCTTGTAGATATATAATCATCAGTTTTTATACCACGTATTCCTTAATTATAAAATTTGTATAAAAATTGGGCATGTAATACTAAGAAAGATGAATATAACAGCTGGTTGAAAGAATCAATTAACGGAAACCCGATGACAGTTGTCGATAAAAACATTTTTATTGATACGCTAACTGAATCGATATAAGGTTGAAGCAATATTAACGGGTAAAATTTGTTTTAACAATTATCGTAAAATTTCATGTCCACTTTGTCTCTTTGAGGAAAAGTCCCATCGGGTTTATCCTTTCTTATCGAGGGCTCATCGTTAACCCCAGGATTATCCGTTAGGAAGATATTCTCAACCCGCTTTTCTTTTTATGATATTTCTATCCCTTACTTAGGTCGGCGGAATTTGTTCTCTCAATTTCTATCAACGATAAATAAAAAGTACATTTTTACAACACAGTTCGATATTTCATTAAAATATGCTTACCCTAGAATGCGACGTATAATAACAAATACATTTTGCGTTCGGTAGAATTTCGGTTTTCTGGTTAGTTAGCTTTCATACGTATACTACTTTTTCATATCGCGTCACTCTGTCTCGTATATTTAAGAAAAGAACAGAAATAATTTGAAATAATTACAACGTCGTTAGATTTTATTTATCCTTAGCAGAGAATAACAACGTTGGTATGAAATTCATCGTATCGATGAAATTTCAAATATATATCAAAGCTCATGGTTAGTTCGTAATTGTCTTCTCGCTAACACCTTTAAAGTACCGTTCAAAACATATTTCGTCGGATGACTGCAAATTTTTTTTTTTTTTTATTTAATTCTTTTCATTGGCAATCTGTCCAATTCGGACATTTGGTAGAATTTTTTAACTGTTTGATTATGACGCGAGTGTCTACCCTTAGCGGGATGCCATAAACGATGACTGCAAATGACAGAAAAATAGCGGAGTCGCGTTACGCGCAGCGCTTTGTACATTTACTTACTTCGCTCACGCTCAGGAATCATCGTTTCATAATTGCTGGTAAAGTACCCGCGGGAACAATCATTGCGAAGGCGTTGCGATATTGCGATCACGTAACCTTTACGTACGTATTTCCGTGGCAAAAGAGTATGCTTCCGTGAGTACGTGCCTGTACAAATTACGATGCATTGTGATTTCTTACATGATATGGTGTACACGCGTGGAAATTGGATTAACATTCGTAATTTATGCGCTCCTGAAATTTCCGCAATGCGACGACCTAACTCTTGTCTTGCACGGCCTCGAAAGCAGCTTTCTCTTGTACGCCGATTACACGCACGGTGATGTCTCAGGTGTTTCTAAAGGTTATCTAGTCGAGGACATATTTATTTCTCTGGACTGGAAATATCCAATGACCTTGAAATACGATGCTCATTTACAGCCGCTAATCGCGCCCAAGTTGAATACAAATGTACACACAGTCATTCACATCGGTCTTCGGACATAGTACTATGTGTGTACTCGTTAGTCTGTACGAGACAGGATGGAGCCAAAATCCATCGTCGTCTGATTTCCAAGTGATTTAAATATCGTGTTGCTTCTTCTACAAAAATATAAACCAACTATAGTAGCTAAAAGCAACCCCTAAAGTCGGTCTTTATAAATTTCCAGTCGCATAAATAAATCTTGCTAGAAATCCTGTTAGATTAAAGTGGAAGAAGAACGTTCGAGAGAGAACGAAAGAAACAAACAGAAATTACTATAAACACGATGTACCATTTTGAAACGAGACGCTCGAAATGGCGCAGAAACATCAAATTATTAATGTATGTATAAAATCATTAATAAACCTACATGTGTACGTTATTAAACCATAGTTAAATTATTATTAAACCACTATTAAAGTTTATTAAACTTACGCGAACAGATTACGAATCCGAGGCACCGCGGCCAAATCAAACGCAAGAGAAAGGAAACAGGAAACGCCGAAAGGATCGTCTTAAGATCCTAAACGCGTCGTGGTTTGTTAAAATTGTCAGAAACGACGATAGAAAGAAAACGTTAAAAGTTCCCACAGCTGAAGAAAAAATTACAAGATACGCCAGAGCACACCTAGGTAGAATAAACAAACGTACTCGCTAAAAACTGTTACACAAACTTACCAAGAGGCATCTTGGTAAGAGGCTCCTTACCGCTCCTTATGTTTACTCGTGCTCACACACCGACACATTACACATGAACACACACAACGACACATAGAACACATAGAATATTTCAGCGATTGACGATAACCGAATCGGATCACACGCGATTTTCTTTTTAATCTCTTTAAAGAAATATAATTGATTGTACTCGACAATTGGGAACATTTAATAAAAGGGATAAAAAACGGTTATCGCAGTTCGAAGATATGTAAACAATTTCTTCCCAATAATAACGTTTGATCGTATAAAAATGGTAGATTCGTTTAGAGTGGTTGATTTTGTTCGTAAGTATCAAAACAGAAATTAACGATGGAAATCAATTGTGAGAGTGAAACGTTTCGAATGTTGGCTGGTCATTATATCGATATATATCATATCGAAATAACGACAGCTTCATTCTTGTCTAAAATTATAATACTTGGCAAGTAATAGCTTTTCCAACGTGCTGCAGGTACCAGCATCGAATGCGTACATTGTACGTTCGAAAGTGAAAGCCACGTGGAAACGGGCATCTTTGAGGAAAAGACGTGCATTCGTAGAAAATTTAGGGAACGCGTTCATACGAAATTATATTACACGAGGAAGAATATTAAGCGCGGATGTAAGCTGCAAGAGTATGGTGGAGCCTTATAAATACGTCAAAACCTTCGACGTACGTCGGTTGAAGATGCAACAGTTTGCAAAAAAGGGACGGATGCGCGTATGTATCGAACTAAGAGATTGGAAAAAAGACACGAGTGGCAAAAATCTGTGTGTCAAAAGCTATTACCATGTATGTTGCAACTTGCTATAAATAAATAACTTTGATAGAAGGCATCAGCATTTTTGGCACGAGAGGTATTACAAAAGATATAGCAACGTGTCGTTACATTTTCTCGATCCTTCAGTTAGAAAATCAGATAAAAATGCGAATTTTAGGACACAAGGATCGCTTCTGTCCGAAGAACCTTAAGCGTAGTTGCGTAGTTGGATCGAGGACCCTGGCAGAGGGATTAGACGAATGAAAGCGTCTTTCATTAGCGATTGAAGCGTAATTAGGAGGCGTATAAGCGTAGTAGATGAACGAGACAAGAAGTCACGCGATCATTGACAGCGAAACAAAGGACTACGTTCGTCCGGAATTTTGGCACGACGCTCGAGGAATTTCGATTCGAGATCGTCTCCGCTGTATCCGCGTGTGTCTGCGCGAGATGCATGTGGCCGCGTCTCCGCATGTTCTTGCGTGTGCAGTAGTGTGCAGGCGCGGCTGGTATTCCAAGCTAGGCGTTTTGCGGTTGTAGTCTGCTGCAGTTGCCAGGATCCTACAAGTGGTTGACCCTGGCCGCGACAGTCTGCCAGCCGACTGTCGAGGTCCGCGCCAACAGTAAACCATGTCCCGAAGGCTTTTTCGAGATTCTTCCCTTCGTTTCCGTTTTGAACAGGTGTACGCGCCACGGACGCTGCTCTACAAACTGTGAAACTAACCGAACAATTAGAACCGTTCCATTACTGCTTTTTACTCGAGTACCGCTCGCGTTTCCATTCCATACCAAGTGTCTTTCATACCCTTTTCTCTTCTTTTTTCTTGCGCGCCTTTATCGAGACGGGCATAAAAATTGATCGTTATAGTCGAAGTTGACAAGCCAATTTTCTTTTTAAAATACACGGTGACGGACGAAAGAGAGTTTGGAACATCTCATTTTAGCATAATTTTACTGTATTTTTAGAAAACGCAATTCTATTTAACAGGAGCAATTAATAGACGCGATACATAAGCTGTGAAATATACTTCTCGTGTTGTTTCACGAAATTATATAAGGTTATGTAATGTTAGGTAAATGTTAGGTAATCGATTTACTGCCTTGGCGCTAAATTTCAAAAATGTCATGAAACGGAGGTGACCACTTTCGGTCTGTGAACGTTTCGTACGTCGCGTATATCCGAAAATACGTGATCTTTATACAGCTACGAATAATACAATCATAACGAAGTATGTAATACGAAGTCACTAATACTCGTATGTAAGTTGCAATCTTAAATTTTCTTTTACAGGCGTGCGAGAAGCCGAAATTTTTCCAGATCCGATCGGTACCCAAAAGTATTTCGAGACACGACGATATCCGGATTCTCGAAAACTTCGAGAAACTGAATCGCATTTTTAGCTGTCAGAAGTTTTCTTTTTATTATTTAACTTGTACTTTACAATTTGTCCAGCTGGACATTTGGTACATTTTTCTAACTTAATTGCTAAATAACATGTGGATGACTGCCCCCAGCGAGATATCATCTTCCACTTTGACCATTTTATTTCTTTAGTCAGGTCAGTGGGGTGTTTTCTTTTTAGTCTTCTTTCTATGAGAGTTAGCTGTCAGAAGTGAGAACGTATTTTACACCATATCGTAAATGCACTTAGATACGTCGTAAACGCATGTATTATATGTCGTTTTCGAGATCACGTTATACGTGTCAAGCTATTTCTATTATTCCATATGTATTTCTTTAAATTTTTCATCGACGTAGCTTCATTTAATTTAATTCTTTTTCGATCAGAATTACGATATTAATAAATCGGCGTTAATAAATTAAATTTAAAACACGTTTCATGGGATAGAAACAAGTTATACGTATATATATTCATTCTAGATATTACATCATTTACGACACATTTATGACATTTACGATTTACGACACGAACTACATTTAAGACACATGTCGCGCGTATAAAATGAAAAATTCCTGTCTTTACCCACCTCTGCTTGCTCTGCAATGTCTATCCATTTCATAACATTGTCGTATCAATAAAGCCAGTTTCGAAATGAAATTTTCTTCTCCATCCTCGCTCGAAAGACATTTGTGATTTTTCTTTTCTGCAAATGTCTTATGATTCGGTTAAGCCCAAAGGATGTTGTTTCTTTAGCCGTTTTCTGTTTAGTTTGTCATCAACTTTTGTTGTCAGCCGATTGGGTGTTTTTCTATTTTTAAAAACGGGTCTTTTTCGGTATCTTTTTGTGTAATTTACTATTCCTTCGGGCACACGCGATATTTTTAAAGCTTTTCGTATATTCTCGTTTCTGAGATACCATGGTGCATCTATCGTGGATTTTACTCGGAATGCTTTCATCTTGGCTATATAGCTTTTTACTGGCGTGCCCCGTAATTGTACTCCAATTTAGATCCAAATAGGTTTCGTTGTTACTCTGTTTATTCGCAGTTTATTTTCTAGACTCACTTTGGACTTGTGACTGGTTAGTCGCCACATTTTGCGACTTTGGACTTTCATAATTTCGATACGATATCCTATTGATTTTTCCGTGTCGTTTAGCTTCATACGCGCAGTGTCGTGTTTTCGTAGTGTAAAAATTATGAAATTGCGTTTGTCTTTATTGGTTTATTTGCAAGCCGCGTTCCTACCTTTGAAACGCGATTTTGTAACGCTGCATTTGCTATTTGGCTATGGTGTTATCCACAGATGTACATATTTTTTGTTATTTGATGCGGCCTTTTACTAAAAATTCTCAATGAGAATTGATTGTAAAATACTCCCAAATGAAAAAAAAAAATTTGATGCGGCCTGGCGTTCTCGACATCGTCGAGAAGCCCGATATTCTCGAGTCTGGAAATACTTTCGGGACCCGACCCGACCCGACCCGATCCAAACATCGGCTTCCCTCGACATTTTCGGGATCTCGCACACCTACTTTCCTTCGTTCGCAACTGTGCCTTTCAGAAAGTTTTACTACTGCCGTTGCCTTAATTTATTTGCTTTCTCTAACAAGTGAAAGCTTCGGAATTGCGAATGATCCAAAAGTTACGCAACGGAATGCGAACTACTCTTGCCACTGATCAACGAAAGATTTATGTGCGCTTGCCCTATCAGCATAGTTCCATTCAAGTAAAAACATTTACTACACTGTCGTTAAACGGTTTGTATCCAAGGGCGCCCTATGCAAGATTTCGTACGCAATAAAAGTTATCGTCGACCTTTCCACAATTTCAGTCACCCGTTGTTTCTGGTGCTATAACTTTGATGGGAATTGCTACCGGGTGACGCGCGGAATAAATTGAGTTTTAAACGTCCGCATTAACGTTATTAATTTCAGATACGTTTCGGTGGGAGGAGTATCATCGTATTAACTTACCAAAATGTTAAAAAAAGTTTACCAAATGTCGGTATATCAAATAAATTGTAGACTGTCAGAGGTTGTAAAAGAGAAATCTGTCAACTATGCATAAAAGAGGGCCTCGTCTCCAATGTTCTTTATCTTGAGATACGTCGTAGAGGCGAGCACCCCGAGTAACATGGACTTTGTCCGAGGCGTGGGAGGATCGTAGTTCAAAATTCCGTGGAAATAGATCTAACCTAACCTAACCTAACTATGCCCTACCCTTGTCAAGGTCGCAGTTCTATGCAAATATACATGCAGTTTCATTTTTAACTTCTTATGTCGGAGTAAATGTAATGCAACAGGCATCATTTTCTTTTCGTCGTAATTTTTCAAGCACGCAAGATGATATTGCTGTAAATTCGAAGCGAACTTCCGGTTACTGAGGAAGAATTGTACAGGGCGTTTCGTTTATCTTATCCACTCGAATATTTCCGTTATTTTTGCAGATACGAAAGAAGGTACGAGGAAAAGGTTGTTTGGTTTAGAACTACGAATATCGTGGTTCGTGCTTTCCCTTCGAGGTCATTTTTTTCCAGCGTTTCAAGGTCGTCGACGATTTTTCACTAATAGTGGAATATTTATCGTCGTTAGATTATATCATCGTATTATTGTAGTTGGTAAAAAATGAATTTTAAACATATAGATACGCATACGGTCAGTATCTACATGTGTTTATATCTTTTAGCGTTTAAAACATTGGCAGTTGCGCGAGGTGGTTATTCTCATTCGTGCAGAAATTTCTTTCTCCCTCGCCAATATCCTATGCGACTTTGACTGCGTACGTTATTAATTGTAAAAGATTTTTTTTTTTATTTGGATGTATTTATGGCGGCACTCGACAAACGACTACCACCATTCAACACTAACCAGCGGTCGGACGATGATAGCGTAGTGGTTAGCGTCTTAGATTAGGAACGTTCGGGACTGGGGTTCGAATCCCGGCGCCCGTTTACTATTTTTCTTCCACGATCTTAAAATAAGGAAGAAAATATAGCAGTTCCCCAGCAGAGCGCCATCTACACCAGTGACGAAACATATCTCAGCCTCTACACTACACACTCAGCTAGCAAACAACAGCCATCACCACAACTACTAATAAACACCTCATATTTTATAATCAATTTTCATCGAGAATTTTAAGTAAATGACTGTAAATGACGGAGAAAAATTTCTTACCGAAGTATCTCGTGTTACTAATTGTAGTCCAGAATCTGGATACGTCGGAGAGAAATGCGTGCGAGTGAAGTTCGAAACGATATTGCTACCACTAGTAGTAGAGCAGCAGGATGTGCCCTTAACGCGGTATCTTTGACAGCCGTTAGGAGGAAAAAAAATCCCTTTTCAAGAGATCTTCCGAGAAATGGTTCTTGGAAGAGGAAATTCTTATCCGGAGAAAATCCTCCGGTCCAAGTCCCAAACGGTACGAACCATTCCGTCCTCAACGAGGGTGGCCGATTGTTTAGGTTGGAATCTGAAGAGGCGTGGAAGGTATTCTGGCTGTGTTGGCTTGGGTATATAATTCGGACGTGCAAGGGACAACGTTGGGTGTCGAGTTTTCAAGGATACCTCCGGTTCGGTACCTCCGGTTTAAGCCACGTGGAAGCAAAGATAATAAATCAAACTTTTCCCAAAAGTCCAGACAAAGTTCTGTACGCATACCGCATAATATATTGTATAGTTTTTTCGGTACAGGTCATTCAGTTTCTCTTCAGTTTCAGATCTGTTCTGAACAAGCGAACTGAAATATCGAGTGAACAATTATGCGAAATATGAAATTTACTTTAAAATGCTAGCTTTATTTTTGACAGTGTATTAACGTAACGCATTTGTCTCCTCCGTTTAAATAAGATTAGACTAAATTTTGTTATCAACGGTATCTAGACTAGAAGAAGAAACATCCTTTGATGAAAGTATAAGATTTCAAAGACCTGGACATATATATCAAATTAGTTTTATCTCTCTTTCAACGACTGTTGGAAATATGTATAGAAATTGCGAGAGCAGAGGAATGAATTTCAATCGTATCGATATCGCACAAGTATGTACGTCGTTACAGAATGTCAAACATGGAAATATTAGTGGAAAAATAAGTACTAGTAATGACATCATCTTGATGCACGTGTAACAACTATGGTACACACCTGCGTCACACTTGGCAGCATGTTTGCACGCCGTCTACGACATATACATTCCATTCTAAACGACGTTTATCTACCTTACTCTTGTCTGCTGTTCTTGTCTGTGTTGGTTACGTCAAGATTTTCTTTATCTATTAAATAATTAATAAGAAATTAAAATAATATCCTAGTTGTGAATAAGAATGAAATTTCTTACTTGAATAAAAGTCGTCTAAACGATGTTAACAATAATTTATTTGTTATTTCTTATTTGCAAATGAAATTTTATTTTGTATAATGAAAAATATCGTTAACTTAATACGCTTATTTTCCAATAGACAAATCACATTTGTAATTTTAAAATTATTCGTTTTTCGGACTACTTGCCCGAAAGTCTATTTGACTTTCGCGTATTCTTCCATTCTTTATCCGACAGATATTATTAAATGTTACAAAAAATAAATTTGTTCAACGCTCGACAAATGACAAATAAAAATAAATAAAAAATAGTAGATACAAATTAATTCTTTATTCCTAAATAACGTAATTTATTTCTGTTTTTTATTTGAACTCGCAATAATAAATGATTCTCTGTTCAAAGAATTATTTAAATGAAATTTTATTCAATAACGATGGTTATAATAATTTATATAAAGTAACATAGTAAGGCATATTTAACTATTCGAATGTGCATTGTATAATATTTAGTTGCACATGCTTTCAACATACGCGCTTAAGAATTCCATATGCGAATTAATTCTTTAGCCCCGGGCGATTTTCATATTTTCCTGTCGAAAATCTCGGACGAAAATATTTTGTAAGTACACACTACCGGCTGTAAACGATATTACCACGTTTACTGGTATTTGGTGCAATAGGGATGCTTTCCGCTGCATTTTTTAAAGGTAACATAACTCGTAATACAGTACAGCAATTGTATTATTATTAAAAAGTTTAGAGTTAAAGTCTCTTTCATTATAAACCGTTCAACTGCTTTTGCGAAATGTCCAGCATATTTTTAAAATTGTCCACTATCTACAAGGTAAAAAATAACTTTAATAATATGCGAGACAACGAAGCAAGTGGCGTATCCATTAGGCGATATGTATCAAAAATAAGTATTTCGTAATCGTGTCTTTCACCTACAATATATCATAAACATAAGTTCAAAAACTCGTAACTTATGAATAATTATATCGTATTTACAAGGGAACTCCATTTATGTGAACTTGCCGGTGGACGAACAGTTTGTACGATTAATTGGAGTTGGTGTAACAGGAGCTCGCAATTACTCTTCTTATCTATTATTTTTCGTTGGATTATATTTTCGTCCTCGTAATATTAATATATATTCAAGCAGCAAAAATTCGGTTAATCGGGCGATAGTCGAAATTTCGTTGGAATAAACGGAGTTTGGATAAATGGAGTTCTACTATATGACGTTTCAATCGCTGTTCATGTTCGATGTATTCAAAAATTATATTAAAAATTAGATTTTTATATTCGTAATCCGATGGTTATTTAGTTATATATCTATTTTATTATTATATTATTTATCGAGTTGGATATATTCGATGAGTGCAAAGGGATATGGACAGAATCATCGAGGGAAATCGTATATGCAGCTAATTACCCGCACAGTTTACAAATATACGCATGGTCATGTTTTCAGTCAATAAATGCATTTCATATTTATGTATGTATTTATCACGCTACTATTCGAATCCATGCTTTTTTTATTCACACTGTACTTTTTTTTACTGTAGCCTTTTTAAAGCGAGCGTCAATTACAAAATTTTGTTGCAATAAACGGAGTTTTACTAAAATTGCGTAACTATCCCAATATCATTTTGAGTAATTGAAAATTGCTGCTTCGAATGTAAATATATATTGGATAAATTCTATACTTTCCCTTCCATGTGCTCGTTTAAATGTAAAAAATATCACATTTCACAATTTTTTATTTGTCAAATATTTCTAACATATTTCACAACAAAAGTGAAGTATCTAGTATGTCTGAGTTTGTTGATGTTTCACGCAATGATATTGTATTACACATGGCCAAGTACGAAATCGCGAATATAATCTAATTTTTATCTTTACGATAATATCATTGTAAAACGTTATATTCGAATGCAATTGAAGTATAATTATATATTATTATAATACACATCATACGCGCGTCAGTTTTGTTAGCTGCTAAAGAGTCAACTCTTCGTACTCTCGTTGTATTCTCACGTTTCGATTATTACAATACATCGTTGCAGCTACGTCAGCACTTCAATTTGTATTCACCCGATCACGCAAACTGAATTTAATTAATTTTAATAATCAATAAGTAAATACGTGCATATACATTAATAGTTAGCAGCAACAGTATATATGTAGCTACGTATACAGGGTGCCCCAGCAATAATGTTTCGGTTAGGAAAAGCTGTAAATTTGTAATTACCATGACAGCAGGGATGAGCGTAACATATAATTATGGATAATAGAATGCGTTTCGAGATGCGTTTATCTCGAAAAGCTGCAAATTCTTCGGAAATGATGGATGGCTCTCGCTCTTGCTCGATTAACATAAACAAATAAACAGCGTCAAACAGGTGGAAGCCACGCAACTGTCATTTATTTCCTTCATCCTTGAACTACCGACAGTGCCATATCTTTTATATTTGTTTCCTTACTTACTTGTTGACTTGTCGTAGTATTAGATAATTTTAATCATGAACGTATTTCTTAGACTATGACAAATGTGCAGTACCTACTCGGCGAGGTGTTTCCACACAATTTGAAATTCAAGATCCATCGAGCTATGAATTTCTAACGATATTGTATTTGCATACTTTGGTATTAGCAGCGAATTTAAAATTTAACATCCAGATGGAAACATATCGCGTTTACGCGAAGAAAAGATCGAATGTCAAATGTAAGAACGAACAATACAGAAATACCCTAAACAAATGAGATTTCTCGTAAAAAAAACACGGCTGTATCCAGATCGCTTAATCGTATATTTTGACGCATTGGAAAGACAGTGAGGAGCTGGAGTGAACACACTGTTCCACAGTGTTCCACAGTGTTCCACCGAAGAAGATACAGGTTTAAATTGCTCGAATTCTTTTCAATCCTTTCTGTGTGGCCTAACCAAAGGACATGGAGAAAGTCAGCAATTAAAGTAACCAGTACGTTATCTACGCTGATTCCACGAGTACGCTTTCAGCTCTAGAACTTATCAACTCCTGAATAAGTAAAGAAAACTATTAAACTGATCACCGACGAGTACAATGGAATTTTGTTAATAATTTCTTTGTAAATTAGCGGCTCGTTTCCTATATTTAGTTTGAAGTGTCTGTCAGAGAGCCAGAATAAGTCTCTGCCTTTGATCATGTTCCATCATACGATCAGCGTTTCCATATTAGGCGAGAGTCTATATACATTCCTAGATAGGTAAGTGTTGTAACTTGCGATATCGTAGCGTTGTTGAATGACGTTGAAGAAGGAATACCTTTCCTTAGAACGAAGCCGATATATTTGCTTTCGTTGGCATTTACTCTAATTTTTCGTTCATTTAACTATAGTTCAATGGAGTAGGCAATAGACGGATAAAAGAATCACAAAGCAGAGTACAAAGAAAATGCAATATAATGGAGCAGAGAAGTCTGTGTTACAAGCGAAAACTAGGGGGAACCAAGCTATTGGCAACTGCGATGTAGCAAGAGTTGGCGATAAGAACTGTAATAATTAGCAACACGAGCAATCAAACTCGAGTATCTGGATACGGATCGTAGGTTAGAAGAATGTAGTATGAGATACGAAGCAATGTAGCCAAGTCGGTTTCAAGGCCAACCGGTTGAAATTAATAAATAAGCTGTTACTATAAAAAGAATTGATATTTAGTTAAAAGTTATCTATTTGGTATTGGCCGGCTATTTTGTTATTAGTAGACTTTGACCTTTTTTCCAATTTATGAGACATTTAAAAGCATACAAATTCATAGAATGCATATAATATGTAGAAGTGTATAAAATGTCCAAGGTAGACTACTTCTAAAGTTTATTATTTCTATCAAATAGAACAAGTTTCTATTTCAATTTGATTTCTTTAACTATGTTCGTAGAAATATAAATTTGCGTAAAAATCTAGCGATTACATATTTAGGTTTAATCGTAAGCGATTAGTAATGTCAATAAGTAGTAGAATTTTAAACGTCAAAATAGAATACTCTTATTCAAAAGCAATGTTTCAAGATGAAAGGTACACTTTTTAACTTTATTAATTCCAATAATTATTTTTTATCTAAATAGATTTATTCCTGGAATTAAGAAATTAAGTTTTGAAAGGAATTGGAGAAATTATTGCGCAATATCCTCTAATTATTCTCAACTTTATTATTGTTAATATTCTGATGAATAATATAATTAACAAAAGAATCATTTAATTAACTCAAAAAACAAAGGATTGCTACTGAAAAATAACTTTTTCTGCTTGAATATCACCGTAAAACGTTTAATGCTTTGAAACCATATGGTACAACATGTTACACGGAACTGTATCGTTAATTTATTTGCGCAAGCATAATGTTAATATTTCGCAGTGGAAGCGAGAACTAACTTTGGTTGGTACTGCACGCTACACTGCACGACTTTCTCCTCCAGCACGTGTTACGTGAAAATAGAATATCAAACGAAATGTTCAGTATACAAAGTATATTCTCACAATATTTTTACATAATTTCATTTGAATTAAATTCGATCAAACTTGAGTAAATTGCGGTAAACTAACTGGACTTTTTATCAAATTGAAGTAAATTTAACACGTATGTAAGATACATCGAAGGTAGATGTTAAGTTTGCCAAAATAAAAGAAAATAAAAAAGAATGTCAAGGTTTAAATCCGCGTTCGATCAAGAACTTCGCATTATCAGATCGTATCGTAATATGTTTAATAAAACGACAGAAAAGGATACTTTAATTCGATAGTTAATAGCAAAGATTTTAACGGGAACCAGTTAATAAAAAGAAGCCTTACTATTATTTCTAGAACACATTAACAGCGGAGTATTTATAATTTATCTTTTCATTAGCCTGGTTGCAGCGTGAACATTTGAGATTATCACGCAGCTTCGACATTTAAGCTAAAAGGCTTCTAAAAGGCATCTTTTTCGCAATGAAATTTTATTTTCTTTCGTTTCCGCTTCGGTCGAATAGGCACGTTATCAGAAAACTTGCACGTTGCCGCGTTAACGAAGCAAAATGGAAATCCCAAGGGATATGGACCGTTCGTCTTGAAAGTGTTGTAAGTCCATTTTTTCTTCGTTTCCACATATCGAAGTGTTTGCATTTCCATTGAAAAATCTTAATGAGATCCACTTAGTTTATCCATGCTTCTACGCATTTAAGTGCGAATTCATTATGCGGATATCTTTTTTTAAGAATTAATTAGACCAGTATCTTTAGTCAGAGTTATAAATGGACTTGCACACTGCTTTCAAAATTAGTAAATCGTATGATTAATTAAATATTAATTACTTAAAAACGATGTTCCATGCTTTCGTTTATAAATAAGAGCAGGAAATACAAAATACTGTCTTTTAATTTCAATGTCTTTTGTTTTTGGTTATTGGTGACTCGATTATTTGCACAAGTCACAAACTATAGGAGATGGAGTTGCATCGCTTCTAAAATAAATGATTACACGATTTCATCTGCTATCGAAATTTTGATCGATCAAAGCAAACGAATATTCCGAGATTTAAATAAGTTGAAGAAAACACTGCCAATGCCAAAGCTAAGAGTTCTTGTTCTTTTATTGGAAAATGTTCTACATACCAATGAGAATATTGTAGCGTACGTAAATAAATGTTCTTGTCCTCTTGAAAACTTTGTTTTTTGGCATCTACGATGTTTTCTACGAGCGCTTCTTACCTGTTTACAAATAAGAAGCTCGTATTAAAGTATATGTAAATTCGTCGTTTTCTAAATTTTTTCATAAATGAACTTAGGACATATCAGACGATGAATATTGTCAATATTTGAAGGTTCTCAACGAGAATGCAGTTTGTCGATAAATATTGACAATATCGTATTGACGATACATATTGATCGCCTTAGTTGTGAACTTTGAAATGTTGACAATATACGGTATCGATATTGAGCTGTCTGAAGACAGGCTTACGCTATAAAACATGTAATAAATGAGTTTTTTATTTTAGTTTATTTGGGAGTGTTTTACGATCGATTCTCATTGAGAATTTTTAGTAAAATGTACTAAACGAGTGGCGAAAATTTGAAAACGAAAGGCAACGCGACATTCCGATCTAAAAATCTAATACGTAGAAGTATGGTTACGTAACTGCAACAGTCATAACCGAAACGCAGGTATAACGTTACCTACTTTAGACCTTTGTTACTCGAATTTTATTTCTACCTTATCTGTATTTTATTAACCTAATCTAATCCTAGTACATGTATTAACTTAATCCTATGCAACTTACCTACCATTAGTATTTTTATTTTATTTTATTTGGGAGTGTTTTACAATCAATTCTCATTGAGAAACCATTGATACAACGCTAATGAACCATGCTACTTTCTTCGGTTTAGCCCTCGTATTCTGTAAGTCTATGAAATAAACGTGTAGAGTAGTACATTAAAATAATAATTAATAAAGTAACATGATAAAAGTAGGCGGTTGATAAAAAGAAAATCAATTTCCTGCGAGTTGGATGGTGACTTTCCTGAGAGCTCCGACGAGTAAAGAGGAAGCGGTCTGGCAGCAACTGTGAAACTAAAGTATTGGATTACGTTCGATTCTGACCGTACGGGGCAAACCTCTCCATCGCATGTAACCATTTCATCCGGTTGCGGTTAAGCCGAACCTATTGCTTCAAACGTGTTGGCCGCTTCCTTTTCGCAGGAAAGTCTTTGAAAAATCCTCTCACTACCTCCGGCCTCCAGCAGGCTTCTCACTAGCATCGCCTTTCATTCCGCCGGCTTTCCTCCTCTCGGAATTTCATGGCCACGTTTCTCTAATTGCATTTCCTGTGTTTCTGACCGACTTACCAGTCGAACTTTATTTCCAGCCTTGTCTCGAGGTTACATTATTTTTCCCTCTGCTGCTTTATCTTCTTAACGTATTCGTAGCGCGACAATATCCCTCGAAAGTAAAACACGCTGACATTCGGAAAGTTATATTCTTCCCGCGCGTCTGAGATATTCCCCTTTCTAGGAAGAAATTTCTTGCCTGTCTTCTTACTTTCTACGTGTCCATACTACCGAACAATTCGAAAATGGACTTTGTCCGTGTCCACCTAATCGCGAAAGAAGAACCGAGGTAGTGTAAAAATTACGCAAAAAAAGTCACAAAGTGTACACAAAAATCACAGGTAAACGTCTACCGATGGACGATAGATAGAGTGGCGAAAATTTCAACACGAAAGGCAGCCAAAAAGACAATATCCTTTAGACTTAAGCGCTAGATTCAATTCGAATCAAACACATTTTATACCTTTAATCGTGTCATAGTACCACGCCAGAAAATTTACTTAAAATTCTCCATGAGAATTGATCGTAAAATACTCTCAAATAAGATAAAATAAAAAGAAAGGCAGCCACGCAGCGTTCCGAGCAACCTGGAGACGATCCTGCATAAGAAGGTACAAATGAAACGACTCTTACAGTTTTCAAAAGGCACAAACCCTTCGTCTACTGAAGAATTCAATTATCATCTGTTAACCGAAGAATCTGTTAGTCGATTGTTAATATTGAAACCAAGTAAGATTTAGATAAATTGTTATATTTTGATAATTCTTTCGGACAACTTTAATCCTCTTCCGTGCCAATATTCCTGCACATAGCGGATTAGCCGAAAGTGGAACTGATTGCCAGGTACCTTAACGTCAATTAACGCTACCGAACGCGGCAACTAAATAAAACGCGACAGTATACATTTTTACTCATATCCTACCGATCTAATCGCAGAAAAATAACGACTTTGGTAAAATCTACTACGACTGATACGCGTTATCGGTATATAAACACGCTCGTTGATACAATATAAATACAGTACATATTTACGAGCAAACAACAACATTCTAGTCCAACTTTAATCTTATCTAACCCTAACATCGCATAAGTGAAATCGTGTGAAATACAATTGCGTACAATTGTAGTCGCCGATAACCCTGAGCGGTGGATGCGATTCTGAATAAATCAATAGAAACATTGAGAAACAAATAGAATGGTAACTTTGCGTTAAAAATATGGCATTTTGCGCGTCGATCTTACCGATATTATTTTTATTCGAAAACAGCGAGGTGAGCGGAAAATTGTTCTTTAGAAAAGGATCCTTTTAGCCATTTTACGCAACATATTAGTTTTTTAACAATTTTGCAAGAACGGTTTATTCGTAATTAATCAAAGTCATTTCTACAGCGGCTTATTATAGAGATTACGTGTTGAAACTTTCAGTTTCGAAGGTGAATATCTCCATTTTGGTAAGGCTAGGCTCTATAGTTTTCCTTTTTCTTATTTTATTTGGGCGTATTTTACAATCGATTCTCATTGAGAATTTTGAGTAAATTTTTCTGGCGTAGAACTATGACACGATTAATAATTGTTTATAGTACGTTTGATTCTAGTTGAATCTAACGCTTAGATCTAAAGGGTAAAGTCTTTTCAGCCTGCGGATCTGGTCCGTCGTGTCAAGTAACTGAGTAACTAGTGGATTTTGGTCTTTTTTTATTTTATTTGGGTGTATTTTACAATCGATTCTCATTGAGAATTTTAAGTAAATTTTTCTGACGTGGAACTATAACACGATTAATAATTGTTTATAGTGTGTTTGATTCTAGTTGAATCTAATGTTTAGATCTAAAGGGTAAAGTCTTTTCAGCCTGCGGATCTGATCCGTCGTGTCAAGTAACTGAGTAGTGGATTTTGGTCTTTTTTTATTTTATTTGGGTGTATTTTACAATCGATTCTCTTTGAGAATTTTAAGTAAATTTTTCTGGCGTGGAACTATGACACGATTAATAATTGTTTATAGTGTGTTTGATTCTAGTTGAATCTAGCGCTTAGATCTAAAGAGTAAAGTCTTTTCAGCCTGCGGATCTGATCTGTCGTGTCAAGTAACTGAGTAACTAGTGAGTTTTCGTGATTGTTAATTGTTATGTTATATTTATTACTGAATTTCGATATTTCTTCTTTAACTGTAGGTATCTTAAGGTCGCGATGTATTGTTTGTAACATACCAAGGTGCGTCTATTAAGGATCTCAGACTTTTCGATTGGAATCGTTGAAGAATTTCTATGTTGGAATTATTCGCTGTTCCCCATAGTTGGGTCCCTTAGGTTCAAACAGGTTTTAATATAGCTTTATATAGCAATATTTTACTCTACACGCTTAAGTTGGAACGTCTGCCAATGAGCCAGTAGAATTTTTTTAATTTTCTACGATGTGTCGTTTCCATGTCATTCTTCTGTCCAGAATCATGCCCAGATATCTGACTGAATCTTTGTTCGCAATTGGAATATTATTTATGGTCACCTGTGGGCTCTCTAAAGTTGAATCGCCTACAAGTAATATACTAAATATCGTAAAAATTTGAAGGAAATTGTAGGAAAGGCGGTCAGTGCTACAAATACGGTAGAACCCATCTTATTCCGAATGTTTTAGTATCCGAACGTAACATTAACAGATGCCTTTTTCCGTTTTAAGTAATGTGTTCAGCGTCACGGCATATTTCTGATAATGTTTTTTCAATTTACAGTCTCTTTCGATAAAGCGAAATGCTTCGCTTCGAAACGTTTTAAAAACGGCTCTAAATTTTTCACGTAACGGTTTACGTAATTTCGAACGAATTAGCAGTTTCCATGAAGTATTCTCTGTTGTTTTATTGCTTTTTTTTGTCACTTCATTGAGCGAGATAAAGCGATAAAGGGAGATAAAATAGCACCGCTTCGGTCGGTCAATTAAACGTTGACATTTGGGAAATCACGAGGCAATTCTTATCCATCGTTTAATCTCGATTGCTTTGGAATTTGGTTAATGTTCTTTAATTACATTGCCTTCGACATCAGCCGACAGTTCTCGATAATACGTGCAATCGATTTGCAAAAACGTGAAACAAATTCTCTATTTAATTACACGTTTTAATGCGATGAACATTTCTGTACCTTTAAATCTCTTTAACCGATGAAATAATTTATTCTCTTAGTTGTTCGCTTTTGATAAAGTATCGTAATGAACATTCGTGAAAGCTTAATTATTATTTTAAATTTGTTTTTATAACGCGATTGTTTCGTTATAACGTGATGCGGGTACTTGCAGTAGAAAATAATTCAATCAGTAATACTGCGATACTGCAATCAGTAAAAAATAATTAATCGTGGAGGTTCAAACGTTGACAAATTTTTATTTCATAATCCTGTTTTCCATTTCGTATTGCGTGTTAAATCAGGGCAATATGCTACTGAAAAGAGCCGTTTAAAAAGTATAACAATAAAATGTCATTGAAAATGCGTCGCAGACAATTCTAAATACTTTTAATTCCGCGCTAGAACTGAACTTGATCCTAATGCAAAACCCACTCTGAACTTTGTCGTTTTTAATTTAGGAATTCGTTTAGCCTGCAAGCACCTTTCGTTAATTGTTTTTAATTTTTTAAGCTTCTAACCAAATACCAAAATGTTTACCATGTCTCATAAAGGGATAAAAACATATATTTTCCAAATAATTTTCTGTTTCTCTTTGTACGATTCGTTACATTTAAAAAATATTTTTCCAATTTTTGCAGTCATTTAGAATCTGCTTTATTTCTAACGGAGCACGAGCACTTCAAATTTGTCGGAGCATCTCGTGGAAAATCATGTACGTTGCAGTAAGTAAAAAAATTATTTAATTGGCACTTGACATTAATACATAAATTACCAAGTCCAAAACTGACAAGGGTTCGTTGAAAGCAAGCACGCGTCCCGTGAAACAAATTGGTTTTCATCTCGTTATAAACCTCCTTTCGTTGTTATCGCGAAATCGTAAAATTAGCATGAATGCTCACGAATGTCGTTTCATCGTGTGAAAAGTCGATCGCTGAAATTTCACATCAATTGAACCGTTCTGTATCGAGAGTTTATCTTTTGTTAACTGATGAGAATTTAATTTATTTCGGACAATTAGTATAAAATAACAACACGATTGCCGAATCCTACAATCCAAGCCCTCGCTATCTTCAGTTCTTAGATCAATTACATTAATCTTTGTATTTACATCGCGTTGTACCTCACGTTGACCCACAATTTTTTAACGACAAAGCGTCGAATAAACAAACAACTTATTCGATGCATCTACGCAGGAAATATCGGTCTATTTGTATCTGTATGTAGTTTACCAATTTTTGTCTGCTGGCTATGAAATGCGAACGATTTACATGAATTTTGCATTCACATTCACGTTCAACCTCGATACACGCTAGATTATTGCACACTAGATCACCCTGTATATATTTACCGTACGGTTAGTTATCTTATTGAACAAATTAATTCACAGAAACTAACAGCAATTTCTGTATTGTATTATTTTTATACTTTTCTCGGAAAATCTTTCCTATCATCATACCGCACTTACAGCGGCACATGCTTTTCCTCTCCTCAGCGTCTCTCTTTCTTCCTAACATTCTGTGTATCTGTTGTCTGTCATTACCGGTTCTCAGGCATCTTTCAGTTTCGCCCTCGTACGGACAAACGCTTGCATAGTCTCACAAACACGCCACTGATACACGGCGCTTGACTAGGCACTCGAAAGTTCAGAGTAGATAGTTTGAGCACCGACTACTCTACAAGTAGCTGCTACTACATGGGTGAACGAGCACGCCGTTATTCCTCCGACCACTATCAGTTCTCGTCAAGTGCATTAGACCGTGGCATTTCCTATAAGAGGGTTTAGAGGGTTGCGTTCCAATATGCGAAATTTACAGTAGCAATTTGTCATTCTTTTTCACTCGCATTCATCTGCTTTTCATTTCCATATATATACAACAGCCATTCACGTTGCCTGATATATCCCTTTTTGTCTCTTTGCCTGTTATTGGCTGATTTTGCTGGAATATAATTATTTGGAAAGAATAAAAAACACGATCTACGTACGATGTATTAGGAAGCATAGGCATAATTCTAGGGGCGAAGCGAAGAAAACTTACGAATATATTCTTGTATACATTTGTACAAATTCCTTTTGCAACTTTTTAGAGTTCTCGGTTTAGAATTCTGTTTTCGAAGGAGATATTGAAATTGACAACTGTACTGCGGACTTCTATGCGGATAAAACGTATCGAAATATGCAAAAATCATGAAAACAATATATTAAAAAGGTGTTCATGTATAGGAATATACATAAGCGTTACTACAGGTAGATTTACAAAGGACTAGCTATTTTTCGTATTCTACTTCAATTTGCAATAGAATTGTATAATAATCGCGTACTCGAGATTTTCTACCGTGAAACGGTATCTCTTGTGTGATGAAATTAATTCGTAGGCATCAAGAATTTGTTAATTCAAATTATATGGAACAAGCTACCTGTAAAATACAAAGCGATAGTTATACTGGTGGATATTTATGCAAATTTATATTTTTATAGAATACAGTTGAAAGAATGGGACCTAGGTAGAAAATGTGAACGTTGTAACGAGTAGCATACTTTGAATATTTTATACACTTTTGCATATTTTCTGCACTCTGCGTATTTTTGCATGTTTAAATTCCTCGTAAATGCATAAAAATCCACAGTCTACTGATTATGCAAATTATAACAAGTTATAACATAGGCTGTCGCAAGGAAATGACAGACGAAAAGTATCCACGGAATATCTTCCGTAGGAAAAGTAGGAAAAGCGTAACATGTTCAGTTCTATCTCTTTTACGTGATATATGCAAAACGTATGCAATATGAAAAATATGCATTTGCATAAATATCCGCAGTCTAATTATAACTTTATATCCAAATACGAGCTTGTAGACACCTGTTCGTTGAATTTCTGGCAGGTTTCAACTATAACGAGGACATTTAACTTAAAAAATTATTTTATCTTATAGGTTGTCGTCAATTGCAAAAGTATCTTCGACGGTTGTTTCCAATTCGAAAATCACCAAAGAAATTACTATTTAATTGGACACTTCATCCTTCGGAAGTAACATACAGATGTCGAATATCAAGATGCTCTGCACTTAACAATGTGAGAAATTGCTCTACAGCAAATAGAAAATCTAACCTATTTACATCTATCTACGTTCTATGTATTGGAGTACCAGTTTGTTTAAGATGAGTCGAAAATGGAAACAGATTACGCCGCATAATATCAGAGGGGAAGTAACGAAGTTTTATATTCTAAGCTGTCGGTAATAGCGAGAAACAAAAAGTACCTGAAGCTCTTTGGTTTAATTCTAATAGCTTTATTTAAAGAATATTAATAACTTTAGATAATATTTTCGAACAAATTATCGTGATCTACGTTATCGCAGAATTTTCCGAACTTCAGGCCGTGCATCCGTCAAACATTGACAAATACAGAATTTCATATTGTTTTTCACAAAAATAATTGGACACCACGATGCTTTTAACTATGTTTTCTGCACTATACTTTATTTTTGTAATTATTCTTATTTTCTAATTTTCTATCAAATCGTTTCTCGATTGAGAGCATTGGTTACGAATATTCATTTTCAGGAATTTTTATAATGAAAATTTAGCGATATACGTTAGATTCGAGAATATTTTTATAGCGCCAAAAATACGCGTCTCTTATTCGCAGGCCAATATTTAAAAAGCTATACGAGATAAACGTAGAAATAAAACGTTTATATCAACTGCTGACATTACAGTTTGACGTAATTTAAAATATTTTATTTATTCTTGTATTTGAAAATGAATTTCACATTTTTGAAAATGTAGTTAAAAAGTAGAACCTACGGGGCAGATCGTTCTACCCGCTAAACATTATAACGAGTATACTCTACTTTGAATATTTGAAATATTTTTGAATTTTACGTGCATTCCGTGTAATAATACGCGAAAAAAATTCCCCGTAACTGCAACTTGGCACTGCAAACTCACAGTCTAATAATTACGCCATTCTATAGTAGTAAAATCTTTTTTCTATCGAGAAATTCTATGGTCCGATTACCATCGCCAAATACCGACCAAGGTATCGTAGTTTCCTTGTTACGAAGGTTCCGCAATTTTATAAGAAATCCAACAAGGGCATATAACAACCGGCCTTATGAAAAGCGGAGATTAAACGAGCATAAGCGTATCGAAACAACGCGGAAGGCGTGTAATTGAACGCGACTAACGTGGCTTACTTGCAAGTTGATCTATAAATACAAGTCGCTGGTATAAGCTTCGCTTTATTAATGCAAGCTTCCTCGTTCCTCTCCAAGCTGCACGGTTTGCCTTCTGCAGTGGCTGGCGTTTATCAAACCGAGAATGGAATATCTTTTCGAGCAATGCGATAGCAGTTGTTATAGTTCCTGTCGCGCTGTGTTAACAAGTTGCGCACTCGATGGCTATGATTTTGGCTAACAATAAAATAGCATCGTAGAAGCTTCGGTGGATTTACGCATCGTTTCGCTACTGTCGAGTGCTAGACGCTGCTGGTAGTTTTATGTATTAAGCCGCGTTTACACTGGCATATATTGACCGCACACATTGTCCGCTGACAGTCGCCAAAAGATGTAAGTAGGACTGTCTGCAGGCAATGTCGTTTGTTCACTAGGAGTGTGCCAGGTATCCGAATATACTCCGACGAGTTGAGAATGCGTTGATGGAACACGGATAGTTGAAATGTATCTTTGTAAAATTTGTACATTTTATACGGGGTGTTCAGCGAAATGGTGTGTACGATTTGCGAAGCAGTTCCGATAATGTAACAAAAAAATGTTTCAAGCGGAAGTTTGTTTTTATCCGTCTTGAACCTGATACAAGTTGCAATACTTGAAATCGCTAAAAAATGTTTCTTCCTGTAAGATCACTTTGACTGTTTTAATAGCACGATGTATCTTTGATTTCGTAGTATCGTAGAAATTTAACATTAAAAATAATAGTATTCAAAGAATTTGTAATCTTCATAAATAAATTTACAATTTACTTCTTTCTCAGGACATGAGATAAGAATAAGATTTTAAGTTAATAAAAACTATTAATCTTGAAAATTAATTATATATAAATTTTATGAATCTTAATAAAAAAATGATTAATATCTACTAATCATAAAAATATTGGCATATTATATTTTACTTTTGCCATATGATCAGGTATAATCGGATCATCGATAAGATTATTAAATCGAATAGAATTAAGGCATCTAGGAATATGAAACAATAATGATCAAATTTATAATTCTTTAGTTACAAGTCATGAATTTTTAATAAGACGAAGAGATGAATTTAACCGAATCATAATACCACGATCTTCGGATGAGTCCACACGAGATCTGAGTTGAGAAATAAATTCATTGATTCATAGGAACATTAACATTAACAAACTTGATTTAACAGAGCATTAGGGATCAGACGCGTACAACAACGTTTGTGCTCTGAACAAATTGCGATAGTAAGAACGACCAAAGTGTATTTTATTCAACGAAACGTAACTTTCTCTATACGTAAGTTCATCGTATGCGTTTTTGCGCTTAAAAACTTCCCCTAAACGCATAAAAGTCCGCGATCTAGCCGCTTACGGCGAGAAGGTGGATGATCCTTCTTCGCAACTAATTCCGTACGACGAACGAACGTGTGAAGCAAGAGTTCGTTCCCTTGCGTCCGTTTAGGTATCGCGAAAAGGATTCTTAACAGTTGTATTCGTCGATGGGATAACGTTGTATGAACGACAACTTCGTACAACGCGCTAGAGGTAAAATCGTGTCGAGCAACAATATCGACCTTGACATTACAAGTTGGCTATGTGGCGTTAATGTCAGAATCACAGTGACAAACGTGACAGAGGCAAACGTTCTACTAGAGACGTCTCGGATACGAGAGACGAGCCAGACCGAAGAGATTCTGAGAAAAAGTAACAACTAAAGCAGAGAGTCGAGAAATCTTTGATGCTCCCTACAGACCGACTTGCTTGGCCCGCGAGAGAATTTCAAGCATGTCTACGTCTCAAAGTATCATCGTTTAGCTTCGTCTAGTCTGCGTAGAAATTTCTCTGAGATGTCAACCGTTGCACAACACCTCGTCAGTTTCAAACGTTCAGCCGAAGACGAATAAGCTGTTTAGTCGATCTAAAGTGATACTTTGGATTTCGGAATCCCTACGAGGTTATTCCTACGAATAACTCTATCGTCGCACATCGGTTTGAACAGTTTAGGAATCCTAATTCTCTGTTGGTGATGATTTCTTTCGTTCTTTCGTATTACGATGTTTGATTTTTAAGACATTAATACCTATATTAATTGTTATTTATTAAAAATAATTTTACCTACGGCTGTATAATATTATATGATTGATTTAATTTTTCTTATTACACCCTGACATTATTTTCTATGGAAATTAATTGTTGTATATAAGAAATATGTTAAAATGAAATTCCCAAACTTGACGTAAAAGTACAAAAGATAATTTTTCAAGATAACGATCGTGTTTTGTCTTGTCCCGTACACGTGCAAAATGGGTCGCGTCTATTTGCACATGTTCCTTGTTGTCAGGCCAAATGGCAGAACCTCTATTTCTTTTAGATAAAATATTAACTCTTCCTACCCTTCGAATGAAAGAACAGTTTGGAAAGTCTCAAATTAGTCTTCGACATCTGTTGAGGATTTTCTCGGTAGAGACCCACCTTCCTCTCCAATGCAGTTTTCGAAACGTCAAAAGCCGCAGTCGATTTTCCATCCAACTTTGCAGCTCTGTCTTTTATCTAAAGATTATCGTTCATCGAAATTCCTCCATCTCGCTCCAAATGTCAAGACAAATTGGACGATGACGTTTTTATTTGCTTACGAATAATGTTCGTAAGCGTGTAAATAAATACCTTAAAAAATTACTCAACTGAAGAGAATAGTTGCTCACCTACTGAAAGTACCTACTTTCAGGTTCAATTGTTAGAAATAAATAAATTATCGCTAAACGTATGTAGAACGCTATAAACTGTCTGCAACTATCGGTATCGTGCGAAATTCACCTGCCATTTTCATCTGTCTGTTTTTGGTAATATGAAAGCATAACGATGCAAAATAAACGGTAATACCATCTTGCCCATATTTTCTTACATATAGACCTCCTCCTACCGTTTTGCGTCTAGTCTCGTATTATTACACACCTTTTCCGAGGTCATGAAAATAATATGACCAACCATTGGATCCGCGGAATGTAAATCTTGTTTCACCTGAAAACATAGCTCCTCCTACCATTTTATATGTCGGATTAGCGCTAGACTTAGGGGCGTGTAACGTATCTTCATTAGAACAAGCCATGGTTGTTGTTCAATAGAGATTGTATTTACAGGAACAAATGTTGATTTTACAAAGTTTGGCAATTAACCGTGGTGATTAGACACTCGAGATGTTAAAGACAATGTTCTTAGGTTCAATAGCGAATCCACGGTCAACGGGGAAACTCTTTGTTCAATAGAATATATTTTGAAACACAAAGTGACGTTAGCTGTGACGCTCGGTACCATTCTGACTGACAAGACGATGCGTGTAAACTCTCCAAGATGATCACAAGAATAAAAGACTGATACGATCACATTTGTCAATCGCATATTGACCGGGGATATCAACAAAATTCCAGGCGTCGTTACTAGGCAGGCAGTTTGTTAATACAACGTGTGTCCCTCGATATTGGTACTTCTTCCGTTAGGTAAAAACGTTCATCCCGTGACCGTGGCCACGTTCGGCGACCAGTTGTGCCACCTCGAGTCCAAGCCCACCGTCACAAATCTCGGGCAAACGTAATCAGATCGTATCACAGCAACTATTTCCAAGTTCTGTTATTTAAGTACAGCTATAACAAATAGTTTAGACTAAAGTATGGAGGATCTTCCAAAATTCCAAAAGGAAGGCCCGATGTCCCGTCATCTCCGACATATATGATATATTTCCGAGCAAATTCCATCCGATCGTCGATGTGTTTTTCATCGATAATGATTTTCTTTTAAGTATCCTTCTTTGAATTTTGTCAGACTTGTTTGAAATTGTTCTAAATTTGAAATCATCTTTCTCCAAAATACAATAGACATAGCAGATTATTAGCGGCCGTTACGTCAAAACAAAGAAAGATCCTCGTGATAATTTTTTGAATCAGAATGGCGAGTCAACGACCTGTTTGACCGAAGGAGTAGCACTTACAGTCAGTTACAAAAATCTATGTACGCTCCTTAAACGTGAGATATTTGTAGTAAGAACTTTAGCTCCATGAATTTTGTTTACGCATCAAGACACGTCTTGTTAAAACGTAACAGTCGTTTACTCTCATCTTTATCAAGAAAAAAGAAGCAAGAAAATATAAAATATTCCTTCTGTTCATAATTATCCAAAAATGATGTACATACATCTGCTACACCTGTATGAAATTATAGAAATAGCAGGCTGCCTGTCCCGCATAAGCATCGACAATGTCCTGCTATTCCCTTGGTGTTGAAAATATTCAAAGTTTTTTCATTTCAAGATTTTTGTCAGATAAATGTCTTAATTTTTGTAAGTCGTTTTAGAAATACGCGAACGATGATTGTATCGATACGCAAGTATAAAATAATCTTGTGGCAAAGGGTAATTCTACTTTCTTTGATGGGTCGGATACAGAAAATTTGATAGGTGTACGTAGTCTTTTGTAACTGACTGTACTTACATATGCGTTACGAAATTTAAAGATTGATATGCACCTATGCGCATATGAAACGGGCAGCCTTAGTGATAACCTAGTTTCACCGATACATAATGTGGAATGCGATCGAGAGCAGAGAGGGTGAAAGATACATTCAAAAAGAATCGGACCATTGTGAATATTACGTAGGTGCAGCTCGTATATTGCGCTATCCGCATTCAAACTGAAACGGTGCTTTCGGCACATTTCTCTTATCGACAGTTAATATCATTTTCAATGCTCCTTTTTCTAATGCGAATATCTTTTTTTTTTTTTAACAGATACAGAGTTTTATTTTGAATAACTATAGACACGTAATCGAAGGTGGTAGTTTAAATTTCATCGAAATGTGAACGATGTTGTCGTTAGATTAGGTAGACGTCGATCTACATTTTGTATTATATAGAGTGCTTGATTTTCTTCAAGTATTAACATACATTAATTACGGTACTATAAAAAACTTTCTGTTCTTTGCTTCCTATAAGCTGGTACTTAATAAGTGGGACTATTGATATCGACCAAGAGTAAAAATGACACTTACGATGTCATGACATGATGGCGAAAGATGGTAGATGCGTTTCTGAAAAATATTTCTTCGTTCCAGTCCGAATCAAAAATCGTTTCCATATTTTACAATAGAAAAATTCCAAATTTCTCTCAGCATTGAACAACTGTAAATTGAACAACACCGCAAAAAGAGAGATGCTGTTCGTTGCACAATCGAAAGGCTAATTGGGTACAGTTCGGAAATAGATTCATAGCATAGATTTTTCTATAAATTATACTATGGTAAATTTATACTTGTTTATGTTTTATCGGTAACTCGCGTTACTAAATTTTTCAGGATGATCAAAGTCGGACATATTTCGTAGACTAATAAATTTTCAACGATGTGAACGATGTAAAGAACGTTTAAATGGAATACAATATTTTGCAAAATTGAACGTACTATTTTTCAATATATTTTGGCTCTCAAGGGAAAATATATTGGTTTCCGTGACAGTTACTTGTTAAGCAACCCACATCGATTCCAACTCATTACGAAAACAGTTTTACTACATTGACCAGCGTGCACTCGATATCGTAGAGTATATATAACGCAAAAAAGTTTGCAATATTGCCTAGGAAATGACATGCATGCTTTTTTACACGTACTTTTTTGTCCAGTGGGAAAAACACGTGGCGATATTCTGTCCGCAAAAATTTATGATATGTTCTCGTTTTCGATGATACGAGACTTGTTTGTGAATCAGGATAGTAACGTATTAGGTGGTCCGAAAAGTTTCTCTCGTTTTATAAGGAAATAATAAACGCACAATGTTTTTCGTTTCATATTAGTTTATCGAATTACGCGTGATCCATTTCGTTCTATCAAAATATAGACCACAACTTTCGACAGATTAGGTTTCACGTTTGTATAAAGCTTCATCGTTGTAAAAGACGTGTTTGTAAAAGAAAGACACTTTTCGGACAACCTAATTGTCAACGATAATTGTATATCCAGTATATGTTCAGAAAATATCTTCAAATATAACAAATGTAACGACACGTTTAAAAAATTCGACATATCGGTGTAAATAAACTATTACAAAAGAAATATTGGCAACTACGATGAGTTAATTCGATTCTCTCATGGTCAATTAACAAATTATATAGCATTTTCAAGCGTTCCGAATCTGCCGGTTAGTAGCGATTCACGTGGCGTTTTATTCTTCCCATCTAAGATTTCTTGCACGCGAACAACCTGGATTAATGGATTTTTAATTACCGTCGGATATCTGATTTTAATAGACGAACGATTATAAAGGGCGTCGACGACGTCGGAGATATCAAGACGTCAAGGGGTATTAAAGTTTAGAGATTTTTTTGATCGGTTAATCTATTTCCCACCTAAATTTTAACAAGATAGATCCATGGACGTACGAAGTACGGAGATTAAGTGCGAAGCAACTTCTCTCATTTTATTCCTTCTATTAGGTGGTCCGAAAAGTCTCTTTCGTTTTAGAAGGAAACAATGGATGCACAACATTTTTCGTTTTATATTATTTTATCGAATTACGTGTGATTCATTTTGTTTTATCAAAATAAATATCACAACGTTCGACAGATTAGGTTTCATGTTTGTATAAGGATGCGTCGTAGTAAAAGACGTGTGTGTAAAAGAAAGACACTTTTATATAAACCTAATAAAAAACTAATAGTATTTGAGTGAATGTAAAGCGAAAATGCTGCGTAAAACATGCTTATCTTTTCTTTTCTACACAGTTGTTCCCTTATTTATGTTTTTCAACGAGGGACATATTTTATACGAGGATGAAACTTGAAACTCCAATGTTCTAAGTAAACCGTATCGGCAAATAAAGTTGCTTAGTACTGCTAATAATGCAACTACCGACAGTTAAGACAAAGCTATTTAGACCAAAATCAGTCAAGATGACTGGTCTTTAAAGAATACTTTTAATGATTTATTATTTTCTTACGAAAGAAATTTCATGGTATGTAACTCCGTGTTATGTAGTACATTTTTGATATTATTAATCCGTGTGGGCCCATAATTGCTAAATGAGGGTTGGCACATTTATAAAATTGTAGAACCAGTGGTTTTCACTGGTGTTGTAGTTCCAGTGGTAATTGCGAGATACGTCATGCTAATACACACATATCTTCATTTCGAAACAACTATGATTACACAGTTTTGTTGTACAACTGTTTCTCGCTTACTAATCTCATGGCATATACAGTTAGTCACATTAATATTTAGACACAGCACTGTTTCTGTATTTGTTGTCTTGTATAAGAGGAGACGAGTTAAACATCGTGTTTCTTATTCTACGAAAATGTGAATCATTTATCGTGGTCATTAGCCCTGTGGAAAACAGAAGTAAAGGGCTAAAGTCGTTAAATTTAAGTCACTGCAATCGATTCTATTCGGAACAGTTGCCCTGTGACAGATCAGAAACGAAGATCTACGGAAAGATTTAAAAATATGAACCGTTGAAAAGGAAATTAAGGTAAATGCAACGAAACGTAAGAAACGACTTGCAACAACATTCTAATCAGTTGTCCTCGCAGATCGGTGACCAGATTAGACGAAGATTAGAAAGCGAACGTCCAGTCGATCTGCTGTGGGACTCTCATGGGATAATATGCTATTGGTGAGTCACGCGTAGATAATTTAGAGCTAGAAAAACTTTCCGAATGCCCAACAGGTCAACTTTTTTCATATCTACATTTTTCGTAGATGATCACTTTAAACGCGAACCTTGCTGGAAAGCACATTCTTCCTTGTTTGTCGGATGATTCACAAGTAAGTCGTTATTTTACGTTTAAGATATATGACGTTCCGCAAAGAGCACACTTCCATGTTTATGAATTATATTTATGCTTTTGTCTACGAATTGTATATATAAGTAACGTCTAAAATATATGAGATTTAACTTGTAGGAAGAACAAACCTTGAACCACTAACCCATGTGTTACGACCCCCAAGAGAGTCGTAAATGGTTTCTGAGAGATCGTCACTGTTATTTTTAGTTATAATTATTTTCGTAGGAAATTTTAAGAGACAAGAACTACACTGGTACCAAATCCCTTCGCTAACTGAGTACAGCCAGCTTCCCGGTGTAAAAGAACAAAGTTAACTTTTTTATTTCGATAAAAGTATCGTTCTACACGTTGGTCCTTACACAACCGTGCAACTTTGCTGAGCAACATTTACATGAAATTTTAATTACAGTAAAGTAATATTTTCAGGTGTTAATGTTAGTTAATCGTACTTTTGAAATAAAGTACAGAGGGGCAGAAAACAGAGAGAAAACGAGAGGAAATACACGTAACTCGAAATTGGAAAGAAAAATTTCTCCCATGATAGAAATGATAATCCTTACAATATTATTATAAAAATATATTATCTATAATCCATATAAAGTATTGATGTACAATTTAGTAAAAACATTTTTATTTATTATAAATATTATTATATTTATTATGTTCAATTACGTTTGTGTTCATCTTATATTTAATAAGTTAATTAGTCCTCCGGCTGCAGTCTTACTTTTCTGCTGACGTCGTCTACGTTCTGAGTCGTTTAAATCTATGCAGTTTCTTTTAGGTTTTTGTGGTTTACGAAATCCCTCAAAACTCTTGAATACTCTTCCAAGTTTCTAGAATATCATCTAATTGTTTTTATTGCTACACGGTGCCTTAACTTCTTTAAGCGCAGCAAAATCTATACACAAGTACGGAGAAAACGAAAAATTACTTAAAATTACTGGTCGAAAACGAGGCAGTATGCTGTTACCGAGGGTTAAATATTATAAATTATTATAAATTATAAATTTAGCGTATTTTTATACGCTTCGTTCCATCCTCGAGGAATTTCTCTTGATTTGAAATGATGCTTTTTACATCTCGTCATAGCACGCATCTTGTCTGCACGTACATCTACGAATATTCGTAAATATTTGCTCAGACTCTACGAAATAGCTTAAAAGCAATTGCTTGCTTCTTGTACAGCTGTGCTTATCTTATGAGAAATTTTCTTCTAATTGTAAATCGTATTAGTAAGTACTGTGGAATTTGCGCTGGCAGTAACCACGAAGGGACGTATCGCACTATCTGATGGAAATGAATCATTTCAATTTATCGTCTGTTCCTCGATTCACTTTATGCCTCGTGAGATGTAGCTTTCTAAGGAATTTGCTTCTCGCAATATTCGCAGGTTGTAATTTTGTCGTTAAACAAATTTGTATTACTCGCTTCAAGGATAAGTCGCGTAAAAGTTTTAAAAAAATTCCCTAATTGGTAAATTGATTAAATAAAGTACAAATCCATTTCTTTCCAGACGAATTCTTTGCCTTTTTTTAAATAAATTTTTATATATTCCTTCGTACTCGAGTTACATTCGTACTCAAATGATTCAAGAAAATCAACCAATGGAATACAAATAAGGTTACGAATATCACGAATTTATTTCACGGAAATTTATATCTCATTTCAGTGTCGACAAAATAATACATCGATACTGTGACATGATATAAAAGTGTGGCAGACTCGTTAGTCTTCTTTTGGTATACGTATATATGTATACGTATATAATAAGTTTGTACAATTGCTATTGTATGTCAATGCACGTAATACTTACATAATTGGCTGGCATACGGAATGACTGGTGAATCAGAAAACCCATTTCGTACGAATTAACTTGGAAAGTTAACAAAGAAGTTGTTTCGCTGAAAGTGTATCTTCGCTTTGAGGCTTTCGATTTTGCCTCGAAGAAAAGAATTCATGAAATAAGGTCAGTTTACTGTTTCCTTGAGAAGCTAATTTCAATATACCGGCAACTCTTTCCTCAGGATACCATTTGCTGAAGTATTGCTTATAACAACGGAACCTTATTACGTTCCATACCAGATGACGAATAGCGCAACGACGATGATGTATACAAATTATTTTAATTATCTTTCTATCCAAGAATAACTTTGTCTCTCTTCGACTGCGTTCTCATACGAAAAGAACGTTTTGTACTTTATTTCATCGAGCAAATACTTGAATGTTGTGGACATTTTCGCTGATCTATCGATATCATAGCCAAATGGCAAAACTATATCAGACGCAGACTTAGAAACTTACAAGAAACGAGGCATCTCGTTCCAGCGGATTGTTTAAATCTTTACGACAATTTGAATCGTGACGATAGAATCGTTGAAGATATAAACGTCTTTGATGTAGAACGTTTTCGCTTCGGACGATACTGAAATTGAAATTGCAGAATAATACTAATGCACAAAAACTGTAGAAAATTTAAAACGAGATTAATAATATTACACGGTGTTGATCTTCCACGTTTTCTCTTCCTTCTCGAAACCCATTTGTAAATAGTTGGTGGCGTCACAGCATTCTGTCTATGTGCTTCTTCCAGCATGTCAGCCACTTCGACTTTGTCGAACACTTCTCTTCCGAGTTTTACGAGAAATTTCGCATTAATGCGTTGTTTTTTAAAAAGATCACCAAACGTTTTCTAGACGTGTGACAGCCGGAAGAAACATGGGCAAACTAAAGACGTTACCATAAGCGAGCAGCTTATCGTTGGATCGTGAAATTTAATCTCTTTATAGATAAGACTATAACCTGCATTCCTCGACCAGGTCGCAGCACAGTTGCTGAGATGACAGTAAAAAAACCATTTTATGAATTTCTCGACCATACCAAGTATCTATCTATGTGCTTTTTATGTACTTTTTTAATTAGAATAGTGTTTCGCTTATTACCTAAGCTTGTAATGGGCGAAAGCCTAACGCAACACCAATATTTTTTACATAAGCAAGCCGCTTCTTTCGAAATTACGACATGTTCCAAATTTCTGAGCGGAAGTGCAAAATTAGAAGAAACTGCAACCATTAAACAACGATTGAACTTGTTAAAAATTTGCATTTATTGCTTCTGCGACATTACTGCATCGTATCGATATTTTAATTGGTATTAAAGTTATAATTGGTATTAAATAAATGCAATGAAAATGTTCAACTACAGTAGTCATAAAGAGTGTTGGCGCACCATTGTATTTATTATAGCGTTTACATACTAATTGATCAAATATATTAAATTTTGTATCATTTGGTAGTACTTTCGTATGATTATCAAAATTTGACTTGGTTACGAAAATGGAACATTGAACCTGATAAAAGAACGCTTAAAGAAGACGAGGGTATGTGCCAATATCTTTTAGTTACTGTATACTATAACATTAGAATTTTTTCTTTTTTTCTGTTTACTTGCTCGAAAATAATGCGTAATATTTTTCACCTTTTTATCACATTTACAATTGAAACATGAAATTTGTAATAAAAATGCAGCGTTGCTCGGCACGTGATATCTTGTGCAAAAGTTTCTTATTCTTTCTACGAAATTCTATTGGGTTTCAGTTTAATTTTATATTTTTTAATCATTTTACAGCGCCTCTACTTTTTCTCAATGTTCCACATTTTATTTTGCAATAATTTTCGTGTAGCTTGTACGCTATTATAGTCACTGGCAGCTAAAGCTCGTTGTGAAAGTGTTAAAAAGTAGATATGCGATAGATGTAATGTAAATACTGGATGGTAGATTTTGCTTTCGAAAGGGTAGAACGATATCTGCGTGCTTGAAAATTGCTCAATCAAGATGCTGTATAATTGATTTACGTGTCGGACGAACATATGACTCGTTCAGAAACTACGCGCCGGTCAGTTCCATAAATCGAACAGCAGAGAAAAGGAACGATGTTGCAAATATGATTATTTCTAATTTACCTTGGAATTTGCTATTATCTATGTCATCTTCTCGTATAGTTAGACGGACGAACAATAGCCGAGTAAATGAATAAATGAACGATAAACGAACTCTAGGTTATAGTCGCCTGAGAGAAGATCAGAAGCGAAAATTAGATTGAACTAGAGTCTTACGCGAAGTGTACTTCATACACTTGCTTGCGATAATTTGAAAGTGTCCAAATACTTACGCAATGGTAGGGTAATTAATTCGTTTTTAAAAAATTGTTCATTACCGGTATACTTGAAGCTATAAGAATTGAAATTGATCGACCTGACCGCCGAGACGCTTCGTATACGAGTACAAATAAATTATCGCGATAGAATTAGCTTGAACAGCAACGAGATAGAAAGGACACGTTGAAACTGGTCGCAGACTACGAGGATTCGCTTTGACGTTTACGTAAAGAACGGTAGTAGTCTCTTTCTCACGATACACCCAGCGATTTCTGGTGGAGAAGGACCGCTCGTGAGGGCAACAGCGAAATCTTATTACTTTCTGTAGCGAAACACGGCGGCTCGGATCACAAGCTCGAGAAGAGGCTAAGAGAAGAAGAGAAGTGGAAAATAGCGGAGGAAGAAAGAAGAGCAGAAGAGCTGGATCGGTGTGCGCGCGCTCACTCTCACGACGTGATTCATCCGGCTTTCATGAGAAAATGCAATCTTTACGGCGAAGCCAGCCCCGGCCTTATGTCACGCGCTATAACAGCCGCTATTACGACCGCCCCGCTAGACATCGCTGAGACAAAGCTAACCGGTTGTTCCTTCTCGGATGCACCGACACGACGCCTGCATTACCGTACCACTTGCGAAATGAACGGTATGTACACGTAGGTACACTGCATATTACTACATATGCGCAAACGTGTATGGCATCGCATTGCCTCGAGTATGCCGCCTGACATTTCGACCCGGAAATTTTCTCTTCGATCAACTTCTAAAAATGTTCTCGCGCTTCTTTTCGTTTTTCGAATATATTAACACTTCTAGTGTACGCCAGACATAGATAACGCGGAACATTACGAATAAATACTGTCATTATATACTGGGCTATAACATTCCCTTTTCCCTTTTCACACCTTCTCGTTCCACATTCCCTTCAGTCTGTTATTTGAGACATTTTCACCTGGATATTTTCTCTTCGACCAGCTTCCAAAAATCTTGTCGCATTTCTTCCTCTTTCAGTTCGTTTCTCGGACGTTAATATTTCCGATATATGAGGCATGTATAACGTAGAATATTACGAATGTACACCTACTATCATTGTTAGGTTATAACATTGATGTACTGTATATATACATACGCATACTGTGTATACTCAAACGTGTCTTGCATTGCTTCGACGCTATTGCCTGAAATTTCGACCCGGAAATTTTCTCTTCGACCAACTTTTGCAAATGTTCGCGCACTTCTTTTCGTTTCACTTCGTTTCTCGACATTAACGTTTCTAATACACAGGATGTTTCACAACATGCGCGACCCACTTCAGCAGTGGACAGGAGACACAGAACCAATGAAAAAAGTTCATACAAACGTGTGTCCTATTTGACCTTGTTTCAAAGTTACAGCTACTTTCGTGTTACGATAATCCGCGACGACAGCTTATGTTGGTAGAAAATGCTCGAAATAGCGTCAAAAAAATTCGCCATCTTTCAATATGCGACCAGCTGTATGCCGCATAATGCAGACCGAGCCATTTCCAGCAACTTCTACGAAGCTAAGCAGTTGAGGATTATCGAGACACAAATGTGGCTATAACTGTGAAACAAGGTCAGACAGGGCCACGCGTTTGTACGAACTTTTCTCCTTGTTTTTGTATTCCCAAGTATCGAGGTTGGTCCCACGTGTTATGAAGCACCCTGTATAGCAGACATAAATAGCGTAAAATGTTACGAATACATATTATTATTATTATTAGGTCATAGTATATGGAGTCACCTTTATTCGGACGAAATAAGTATGTACGCTTTTACTTTTTATCGTAGTAGGTCTATTAACGAAATTACGTTTCGTTGGAATTGACACACTTTACCGTCGACGGACAATGTCTTCGATGTCGTGTTTCTAAAATACTCTTCTTTTAGATTTTGCGAAACTTACCTTACACGTTTCCTCTTTATTCTACATTTTCATTCTACATTTTCAAGGCCAGTATCGCTAAGGTAATATTTAGGAGACCAGTACGTTCACTGGAACGACGCTTTTAAAAGACTTTTAACGTAGTGTGTGGCTTTGATAGTAGAATAACTATCAATAAGCTTAAGCAAGAGAAAATAACGAATATTTTGTGTATTCGCTGTACCGCTGTGAAAAAATACACCAAATAACTTCCAATACTATTTCAAACAAAAGATTTATAAAATAAAAAAGCGTAAACCGGCCTCCAATATTATATAAAATATATTGCAAATACACAACATGCTTTCCGACACAATTTATACCCATGGAAAATGAAAAGAATTTAAGCAAACGTTTCATGCTCACATAGTCATGCTACAAGTTGTCATTGTAGTATGCAGTTCGTGTAATTTTGAAAATAACAATTCAAATAATAATAATAATAGCGTATCACCATGTGGTCAGGCAACTAAATTCTTGATGAATTCGTACAAAGCAATGGTAATAACGTATGCATTTGCAGGCTATTCAGTTAAATAAAAAATTTTGATCGATATAGGAAACGAAGTAATCGTATGAATTAATATTTATATGTGTATTTACACAAAATTGACTCGAGATTGGATTAAACTATTAATTATTAAAACACCTGCTCGCTATATTTATTGAGGAACTCGAATAAATTTTACTTATTTATTACTTTTTTTTACTACTTATTTATTTACTTTTATTTAGTCTTCTGCATTAAAAAAAATGTCATGCGACTGAAATAACGCGTTTGTAATAAAATAACTAGGAAATAAAAGCAGTGACAAGCATCCAATTTTTACTAAATAAACATTATATTACATAGAAGAATATACCACGTACATACACAGTTTTTATAACTATTTTTGCATTCTTATTTATATTTATTTTTCAAATTTACTAATTATCCCACGAATTGTATAATCGGTATACGTGTAAGTATACGTAATATAAATAGCTTTAGAAACGCGTTGTACGGAGATTCACTCGCGATGGTATGATACGTTCAAATAATTTCAGCTCGATTTAATACGAGAAAGTAATGTTTTCCCTCCTTCTATATTTGCATAAAAGTAGTATTAATGTTCGCACCCTATCAGCGCGTTTCGTATCGCCAAGCGAATTCGAAAGTGAAAATGTTCGTTATCGCGAGAATCTGAAAACGATGTGTACATGCAACAAATGAGCCGACGTTAAGTAATAGTTTACTTTCCTCTTTTCAGGCTATATTTGTTTTTGACAATTGCCGACTGTGTAAAACGTTAACGAAAACGTCGATAACTCGTTAATTTACTGTTTTATACGTAATTAAATTTCTTTGTCGTTCACAGTGGTTCACGAACGCATTCGAACGCTTACCATATAACATTTTTACGAACATATTGTGCACGATATGCAAAACTTTTTCGTATTTCGTTAGCACTGTAACGAGACACGACTACCGCGATTATAACAGGAAAATTTGAAACCAATCCGAATATGTATATGGGGTGTTCGCGCTATTATTAGCCAACTTTTTTCTTGTAAATGGAATGCGTTCGAAAAAAATAAAAGAGGACAAAGTTTTACAGTTTTTTATAATCGATACGATAACGTGTATCATATTTTTAAAATTTGCGATACTTTTAAAAAAAACATGTACGTTTTTTTATATTATGTGAAATCGCGTGTCAAGAGAAATTCATCCATGTTCCATACGATGACCGTCAAGATCGTACAAGATCAATAATAAAAGAATTATTTCGAATGTTACGTGCCAATGTGTGTACAAGTATCGTTCTTCGATAAGGCTACGGTAAATGTTCAATACGATCTGTTTCAACACATTTCAGCTTTGCGAATAACATTTTTGGAATATATAATATATAGAATAATAACGTATTTGGAATGACATAATTGAAGATTACTCAAGTGTTTGAAAAAGTAAGAAGGCTAATGAAATCGAAGAATAAATATCTATGTTCTGGCGTATAGCGATGATAATAGATCAGCAATGAAGGAATGCCAGTATCTAGATATACTTTGTAGGAAAAAGTTTTGTAACGTGCAAAAAATATATTAAAAAGAAGATTACAATGAAAGTGACGATAAAAGTACGTCTTATTTTGAAATGTTTATGATATTAAAAAAGGGACTTGGAATTGGATTTGGTTCGTACGTCGAAGGTTCGACTGCAATTGATTGCTCCAATACTTTGTTGATCTCTGCAAACTATACGTTTCCAATAAATATTTTCCAACTTCTATATACATTTACGGATTCGTTGCAAACTTTACAAGTACTGCGTCTCGTTCTAGAGCTAATGAGATTTTGAAATGTCGCGTGTAAGATTTATAGGACAAAACGTTTCTAACTGTTCGAACAGTTTCGTGACCCACCGTAGGTATATGGTAACATGATGGTTAACTAAAAACTGGAAGAAAAAATTGAAGGCAAATAAAGCAGTCTATCGCTGTATAATTTAATCGTAATTGCGATCTGCTAAAACTGTCGAGCGAGTCTGAAGGCAGTCGGCGGGCACTATATTTCGCCGTAACAAGATCGAATCTAGAGCTACAAATTCCAGAATTCCGGTCAACAGAGAAAAGGCATCTACTAATGAGTGAGTTTCGTGGGAAAGGGCAGTTTTCTCGTGCTATGACGGTAGCTTTCATAATTGTCTGCACGAGAGACTGAATACAGAGCAATTAGTAATTACGGCACGACAGAGCGTTCTCTGTCTGTGTGGGCAACTAAACGCAATGTACGTTCCGATTGATATATCGATTTTAACGAATTAATGCGCTTTCTGTTTCTCATAGATAATCTTTCCATGTAATATGATAATCGTAATTTTGCAAAAGTTATTTTGAGCCTTCCCTCGTGAAATATATTTTGTGATTACGCATCTGCGAGAGCTCGAATAACTTTGTACCCTACAATGAAAGTTTGAAAATATTCAGGCTTCACCTCACCGCCTTCGAATAAAGGTAACGCAAAGTACGTAATATCGGTAATTTTGACGACCAAAAACGCCGTATATTATAATGCGAAGTCGCCGTTATGTCCTTTTCTGAATAATTGTTCGTTAGCGTGCGCTCGTAAAAAGTACAGACAGCCAGGAAATTTCTCCCTAGAGGGGGAATCTCAGACACGCGTGAAGAATATGATTCAGCGTGTTCTACTTCTGAAGGATATTGTCGCGCTACAAATACAGTAGAGTCGATTATCCGACATGACGTGGAACGAACCTACCTCGGATAATCGAGATGTCGAGTATCAAGAAGGGAGGTGTTAATAAATCGTGCAATAAAATCGTAAAAAAACATTTCAACGCATCACTTGATACGATATTTAAACAAATACGTGAGCATTTTTTAACGATCTATGATACGATATTTAACGTGGTGTTGTACATGTATTTAAGTTTAATTAACTATTTAATTGATTAAAAGTTTGATTAACTGCCTCAACAATACCACGGCATTTACGCTTTTGTGCTCATATGTTAAACTTTCGAAAAAGATGAAGTTATGGATGAAGTTAAGCTCAAAGCACCTTGGATGATAGAAAATTCTGGTTAAACGGTAAAAACATCGCCTTCTCTGTAATATCTCAACGATAAAAATTTCATTGAAAAATGAAATTTGAAATTTGCATGTTACACGATGTTTGCCATTTTATTGTGGTCTCTGTAAGTTCGATTCTATCGGATCTGACCGGTTTACGAACGATGAACGTTCATGTGTGTGTGTATGTGTGTATAAGTACATAAGAGAGCGTGCAGACGTCGTGAAGCCGACTTTCTCCTTCGCCGAGCAATAAGGCGGTATTACGCAACCACGCTCTCTGTACCTTTTACCATGTTGCAAACAGAGAGCCGTTGGTCAGGCCTGTTTTCATCATCCGCACTCAAGCTGCGATGTATACGCGCGAAACGTTTCCTTCCAACTCGAAGACATACACTGCGTTTCTCTCTAGCCTCTTATCAATTGCTGTACACTACTAGCAGAAGTACATAGTACTTTCTCATGGATATTAACGTAGTTAGTCCCTTCTTAATTGAGAATCTAGTTATTGTATTCTTTACGGTCATATTTTATATGTATATATGCAGATTTCGATATCGTTACTGATTATTTTAGACTACGCTTAGCCCTTCTTATTTTTACAAATTTGTACATAATAAATGGAATGTGCAATAATAACTAGACAGCGGATTTTTATGCATTTAAATCAAATTTTAAATTCAGAATATATGTAATATACGAAAATATTAAAATCGAAGTAGCTGTTATAATAGAGTTAATGGTTGAAATAAATTTTTAAATAGGTTCCATCGCCTCAATTATATCAATAAAAATATGAAATCGTGCAAAACAGGCTGATTGTAATAACCTAATTTTAACTGAAATTTTGTCTACCTTCAAATGCTTCGCTTCTTCGAAGAACCTTTACGTATCGTGCATTAAACCTGCAGCTTAATGCCTAATTGTTATTAGTAGTATAAAGTTAGTAACGTAAATTAAGCCTCAGCTGTATAACCGTAGAACTTTTCTTTCACTTATGAGAATAAAATTATAGTTGATTAGAGGTTTTGCAAAATAGTTTGGAAACTTTTTTTTTTTTTTTTTTTTTTTTTNGAGAAGGCGAGGTGAGTGGTCTTGGCAGGTATGGGCCCACCAACTTTTCCGAAATTCTCCGCACCGGATCGGCAATCTGGAGGGTGCCTATGGCATCGACCAGCCGCCACCCGGCTGTAGGAGGATATCAGATACATCGGGGTTTCCCAGGGCATGGTCCTACACCCTGGGAACCCATACCCGCCTCGTGCTCCCCAAATAGTTTGGAAACTAGGAACTATAATAACTCTTATTAATAAACTACTGGATATCAATGTAATGATATAGCAATAAATTAAGTACAACGATAAAAAGAGATGAGAGCGTGTAGATACAGTAACTTGTAACTCGTACAACGTTATATACGATTATAAACATTTTACTAAATAATATGAAAAGTTTAGCATCGTAGAAGCACTTAGAATAATAAATATGCACATAAAACTCGACCTCTTTTTTCACGTGCATTGAAACTATGCTCATTACGTTTTACTTTTATCAGTTAGTATCTTTTTTTACACTGGTTCTTTATGTTGCGCTTTTTAGTTGCATTAATTATTTCGAATAGCTTACTATCCTTTTAATTAATACATCGTAATTTCTTGCTTAACTTTATGAATAATTACATACATAATTCCCAAGAAAACAAATTAGATTTAATCCAGTTGAAAAGAAAATGTTAAAATAACTGCTTAATGCAAATATTTACATTGGTTTAAAGCAAGATTAAATTAACTTACTAATTTGCTAATGCAATCTGTACGACGCATGTATAATTATATCACGTATAACATATTTTATATACATGTACATCTGCTTATGTAATTTATTCGAATATATTCCTATTGTTAACTAGTTAAATTTCTCTTATATTAGATTTCTACTATTGTTAATAATTAAAGTTGTTATTTAACTACTTCGGTAATTAAAAATATATGTGCGGCGGAAGATAATAAAAGATTGTACTACTTCGTGAGAAGTGCATTGAAACTAAAGCTCCTTATACGCGTTGAAACATGTTACGATGTATGCATCGACACTTAAGCCCGATTCACGCTGAATGTCAAAAGTACGGTTCACGATCGATCAAACTCTAGGACTTTACGGAGGTATTTCGGCTAAAGCCTGATTCAGAATAGCGATCACGGTCAGATCACGTCAAATCATCCATCGGTCAAGAGATTTTCATTTAACTGGACCGATCCGCCTATTGTGAATGCTATCATGTTACATGTAAGAGATTTTCACCGGTGTCTGATTTGACGTGATCTGACCGTATCGTGATTGCTAGTGTGAATCAAACTTTAGGTTCCATGATGCATGGTACAATGTATGTAGTTTGGTATCGGCAAATCGGTACCGGAAGCAACTTGTATCGATGCAGGAATCAGAATCCTACGTCAAGCTTAGTCTACACTGGCAGACATTTATCCTCAGACATTTGCAGGCTATAAATAAGCCAGTGAAAAGACGAATTTAAGTAATTTGAAGCGTTTTAAAATCATTTATACATTTTTGAGATAGTAACAAGAGCACGCCTAAATGCAATAAGTAAATAATTAAATATTTCTTATTAAAATTTATCTATTTAAATTTTTGCTTGAAAAATATAGTGTCGATAACGAATCTTGGAATAGTATTCGACAAGTTCTTCGCAAGTATCGTATTATTTATAATGAATTAAATTTTGGCGGGCTAAAATTATCTTATAACAGGTGCTTCAAAACTTTCCAGTATAGTTATAAATTATAAATCGTAATCTATTTGGCGAAATTCTCAACGATGTGACAATACCACAATACGTCGGAAACTTCGCTAATTGCCATTGTTCGCAGAATAAATAATTTTGTCGAATTAATATCAGACCTTTAAACGTTGCTTTGATTTTTCCGTTGAAATAAATTGCTGCATAATGGAACGATTAAAGATTTCAAACATCAAAAAATTTCAACATCTACTTTGATACATTACTGTTAATAACTTTGTAGAATTACGCGCGAGTATTGTCAGAATTATGCTCATTAGAGAGTATTACCTTCGTGAGTCACGTTCATTGAAAATTCGTTGCGGTGGTTAATTAGTTTTATCGTCGCAAAGGTAGTATGTAGTATGTGACCAAATGTAATTATATAGCATCTATCTTACAGAAGAGAGATCATTAACATCGTTATTATACACATACACATTGTCGTCGTTGAAAGGATAAACTACAAATATATTACAAAATTGAAGCGCCATTCATTCACTAAGCGGTAAAAACCATTTCATGTGGTTAAACGAGGCTAAATCCTTTTTAAACGATGGGAAGAGATTTTCTTTCGTATTGCGAACAAATATTCGCCCAAAGCTCTTAATCTTATTTTAATATTCATTAAACTAAAACTATTAATCTTATATTGATGTTTTCTATATTAAATTTGACTGAACTTCAAATTGTTTCATTATTAGCTATAAATGTGTAAGTATTAATGTTCCTAAATTTTATCGATATAAATAAGTAGAAATATAATAATTTCTGAATGAAAGCGATCGGGGAGTAACGTCACCGAATATGAAACACGTGCTTCATACGAAATTCCATCGTATTTTTACGAACAAGTGGAATGACACTGAAGTAGGATTTAGAACCACTATAACTAATGACAACATCGTCTGCATGCGATTTTCATTTACGCGAATACGATCGTTTCAGTAATATACCATTATGTTCTCTTCTGTAGCGAGTTTTTATATTCATTTACAAAGAAGGTTTGCGCAACATTAAAAGTAAATTATTTGACCATTTTCTTTATTAGCTTCGAGTCTTTGCATTATCAACTTATTGCGTTGTCGTCTATACGAATGATTAACAAACCGTTCTCATATCAATTTAACTTCTTTTTCCGAACCCAAGATGTTCCTAATATGAGACACGTCGTCGAAAACAAAAGCATCTTATGGATATTCGAAAATGGAACAAACTGACAAGGAAGACAGTTCTGAATCGGAATTAGATGACGACGCAGAATTTGGTTTGTGTTTGTATTCTAGGGACGAAGCTAGTGAACGATAGCTGCAATACATCAAGAGCTACAGATGGCTACATGAATATTGCGGGGCTACTAACGCTGTCTTCCTTCGTGTGTCCAATTTATTTTAAAAAGAGGCAAAAGATAAGTACCTTTTTATTTTACATCACAATTTCAACTTTTCATTTAAATTTTAAACAGGAGCACTGTTTTAAAAGCATTAATTTTGTACTCTTTTATATTTTCTGCATTTTTATAGTAAATAACAGTATCTATGAAATTCATAGCTTTTTAAGCATGTATAAACGAATAACGAATGTAGAGGTACAAAAATTTTTAAAAAGCTTTTCTCTTTGTACTGTCTGATATTTAATTAAACGCAAATCCGATACCGTTACCCTATTTGATTATTTAATTAATTTGATTCTTTGATCGGGGATAATGAAAGCAAAATATACTTTTTCCATTAATTAAAATTAACGAAAACATATTTCAGACATATAATTCCAGACATTTCATGTTATCATTTTTTAATAAATATTACCGAAGAAGCTGGTCGCTAACTAGAGTATTTCGCAACAAGTTTCGACAAACTATCAAAAATATTACTTCTAACGTAGAAAAAATTCAATCGTGCGTTACTATTATGCTTGAAACAATAACGATTTGAGTCTGTATACGATTGCACATACACGAATGGTGCTGCAGAGTGAAAAAGCTATTGTCGCCAACAGATCGATCCTTTCATCCCACCTCTCCACTAGATGATACGAAAAAATATAAGAACATTCTTTTTATTGTTTTTAACGTAGATTATGATGCAAATAACAAATTTTCGTTCGAACTTTCCGAGGTTATTTGAAGGTCACTCTGCCACTCACCGTTTAAAAATGGTGTGCCATATTTTTGTTCCCCTATGACCAAAAGAAAAGGAAAAGAAGAAAGTCGAGTTCAATACGCTACTTTTTAGTGACTTTGGATCAAAAAAAGGCCGCTCATCATAATCAAAAAGACATAAGAAACAACAAGGAAAATGTTCCAATCTTTTATTTTGTATCATCTATCATTTGTCAGTTTCTTTAAACGGGGAGAATTTGTAGACACCCTGTATGTAGTAAGATATCTGTTTTACGCTTAAAACTACTTGCATAATTTAAAAGTGATTTCAATTTCACTCTTCCGAATCTTACATATCGTTGCGTGTCTTTAGTCAAAGTATTTTGCCTTTCACAGGACGCTTGGTTCGGTTGGATATCAAGCTGATTCACCGCACTTCCGTTAAACGCGCGTACGAGCAGTTCGAACTTGTAAACACATTGCGGACCGAAATAAGATTTACATATTAATAGCTCGTTCCCAGATGCATCCGGATGAAAGTGGCGAAGCTGCGAGAAAGAGCGACTTCGAATCGGAAACCAACGAACACTGTGCCGTACGTGAAGAGAGCATTTCTCCAACCTGCTCTTTGAAGCTTATGTTAAAGGCATCAATTAACCTTGAGTGGCTCGATGGTCTCTAGGAAGTACAACAAGTGCTTGAAAGAGCGTTTGATATCGAAGAAGTGACCGAAATTCCCACTTTTCTATATTATCCTGACCCTTCACGATATTTCATTTTTCAGTAAAATTGTACAATACGAGTGGTTCATTACGAGTTATCGAACGTATAAGCCAAATATTTCGGCCAAACTCACAGCAAATTTAAAAAAAAGATACGACGAAGTGTTCGATCAGAACATCAACCATTGCTGTAGTAATGCCCACTTTAGCATCCGCAGCTGGGACCAAATCAGGACGCTTTCAGGCAAGTGATATTCTGCGAATACAACAAAAGCAAGGAAAAGGAACGAAAAGGAACGAGTGTGAGTGGCATACTGATACCGATACGCGTAAACGCGGTCTCAAGCATCGATCGATATGTGACCGGAACAATCGACGAGGATCCGTGTCAAGTTTTGTTCGACGCTTTATCTCATTCGGTGTGCTCGAGACTCATTTTCAGCTCCTATTTCCAACAACTGGCGGGGATAGCGACGGACGCTTGAGCGAGCAAAAATCCGCATGGAAAAATGGACGCAACTGTATCGGACAAGAGATGAATTCCATCATGGAAAATTGTCGTGTCTTTAGACAAGATCCCATCGTCAAGATATTTTTGTATTAGCGAGTAAGCTGGCCGTTACAAGATGTCCCAAACAAGACTCTTTATGGTGTCTTTTGTCGTAGAAACAGTGTATAGTCTAATGTCGTCATGAAGCGGTTTCATAGAACGTTATTCTTTGTCAGCGATCTGGCGATTAATAATTCTGACGAAATAAACTCTGAGATTCAGTGACAAGTTTGGATTCGTTGATACGCCTAATATGTACAGGGTGTCTCATTTTAATCGGTCCCTAAACTTACATTATTCGAAAAAGCGTCTCAAATGAAACTTGTTGTGTTTCAAGGGAGGCGTCTTATGAGCATCGTCAGATTTGTAGGTGTGTTGGAGATGTTTTCGAGGTCTCTAGGTGATCTTTCTTTTTTAAAATGGGACTATATATCTTTTTATACGCCGTTTGATACAGTTTTTTAATTCTCTACAAAAAATTATCAAGGTACTTGTATCTGTTTATTGTCTAGCAAGATTTATATTATATAATTGTAGTATCGTGGACGAGGGGCCTGGGGGGGTGTAGTGCAGATTGTAAACAACCGGTTGCTGAGGTGCGAATTATAAACGAGCGATTGCAGAGTATGTGCGTAGTGAGACCAAGACAAAAGACAAGAAGTTGCTAGGGGACGATAAACGAATTAACAACAGAATGAGTTGAGAAGCCGAAGAGTGCGGACATAGTGTCGTTAGCGTTGTTGAGAGAGAGTTGAATTTGTGTTGACGAGAGTTGTTAATTAATTATCTAGTTGTTTTTAATTATAATGCGTTGTTGCGATTAGTTCATGTTAAATAACCACTATTTTCTGTCTAATTAACATCCGTTTAATCCTTTTATCGTTAATAAACTAATTATAATAATTCACGATACTACATTATGTCGTAAGGGAATATTTACATAATTTTAAACGCGTAGAGAAATTAAGTAAAACCGTTTCATATAATTTTCGAGCTTCTCATATTATATTTCATATTATATTAATTTCGTGTTATATGCCGTTTCCAGTAATAAGATATTCTAACTTTTAGTAGTAATTTTTGCACATTCTTTGCTTAGAAATTTGTATCATGTTGTTAGGTAACAGTAACTTAAAATGGAACTTCGAACAGATGAAATCGCGTGTCTTTGATAAAATCTCTATTGCCGCAAGGTACGTACATAGCAGGCTATTATATCGTTAGATTATAGAAAGGAGTGGGAATAGT
>JACXIL010000260.1:0-160021 GCA_014737365.1 Bombus soroeensis | reverse complement strand
TCAATAGCATTGCACGTAATAACACGTATAAATATGGTATTAACATTAGTCTTATTAGCAAAGTTAATGGTATGAAATTAACATTAACGTCAGTTACATAATTGACTATTCGTATCGTATTTTCTTCCTCGACCAAAATAGAAATTTAAGTCCCGACAAACAAGTGATACGAAAAAGATTATCTAACTTCTAAAGAAACTAACACTAACGTTAGTTACGTAATTGGCTGTTTTTTTTTTATGTGTGTTTTCTTCGCCGATCAAAATAAAAATTTCAGTTCTTACAAGAAAAATATCCAACTCGCTAGTAACAAGTGAAAATAAAAAGTAACCAGGAATATTAAGTTAAGATGCGTCTATTATATGCACGAATAACTCACTTTGTTTCGATAAATCATTATTTGGAAGTGTGCTCTTTCGATCGTCACTTCGACGAATCATTGGACATGTCGAATAAAGGGACCTGATGGTAATTTAGTTACATGCGTCAGGAACATTGAATGAAAGGGGACGATCAATCTACTTGACATTGCAAAATTGAGGAAACAATAGTTATTATATTTTTTAATTTACACACATTAATTTCTTAATATAAATTAATATTAATAACCGTACAAGTTTTCATATACCATAAAAGTGCTCATAGATGAACTTGTAATTGATAAAGTTTGTAATTTTTTAGGAAACTATGCCCATCTCGTATGTAGCTGAGCGTTTTAATAAACACGGAGATAATTTGATAAAGTAGATTCGTTGAAATTTGTATCAACTAACAGGAAATATTTAACACTCGATAAATATTATAGAAATTACTAAGTGCAAAGAGTAATTCGTAAATTGATTTCTTTTTGTAATGAGTAGTTTTCTTAATATACTAGTTTCTCAATCGCGAATAGGTTATGAAAGAAATTCAGACAATTCTTTCCATTCTAAATAATTTTGATTCGTAAGCATTGTTGCTTACTTAATCGAATACATTCAGCTAACTTAACCTCCTTTCAAAAATGCATCTATATAAATCGTATTGTTAAAAATTTAGAAAATAATAAGAATTTGTTGATAATACCAAATGATTGTTAACTTGATTTACTAATTCGATCGATCAAGATTTACGTAGCATTATTAGTCAATGCGATTCTACATTTTTGACCTTATTAACGCTAATAACATCGAAAAAGGAAAAGATTAATTGAACGCGTTAAAACGGTCTTGAAGTTGCTTACCTTGGGCTGGCCATGCGATGACGTTTCTTCTTCACATTCGCCACGTGACAATAGTCCAAGGAATCGTGTTCAGAAAAATCCGAGACTTAACGACAACTGGAATAATCGAAACACCGATCAGGATCTTGTCAAATGCAGAAACGATTGCCAGGAGGAAATAACGTATTCACTAGAAAAATAACCGCCGAACGATAACTTTGAAATTTGACAAAATATCTCTTTGGAACTGGCGAAAAATATTCCAAGTGTTTCTAACCTTAATACGTTAACAAGTGTATAGTACCGACTTTAACCGAATTTGGATCAATTTTAACCGAACTTGGACCACTCGAGTACGCATTGACGACCGAACTTTTTCGCACGAGTCGTTACGGTCACGTCAACGACGGCGACGACGACGACGATGCTGACAGCGGCAGCCGACGAAACGCGGATACACGACAGGAATAGAGAACTCCGGGGAGAGTAAAAGGGGGCGGTTGGCGGTAGCCGTGGAAAGGGGGTGGGGAGTGAAGTGAACCTAAGCGCAGGTTTCTGCGCTCGGCGAGTACATTTGCCTATCGAATGCACCTTTCTGCGATATGGGAATAGTCGTAGCAACAGGGATGCGTTTCTTCTTTTTTATTCGCTGCAAAAGCTGCGCTATCAACGCTTTTATGGAACATCTACGAATAGATTTTCTACGGTTCCTTTTCGATATTAGAGGAAAGTAGCCAAATATGGATTATCATTCCGTTTTTCCAACGTCATTCTCACAAAATCAATCACGACAAATAAAAATTTTTATGGATATTCCATCATATATCTACGCTCAATTCCGGACCATTTTTACACTTTCCTAATGCTACGATTTTCCATATTGGATCGAAATTAAAAAGATGGAAATCGTAGCCAGTAGGGAATACTGACATCGGGCACTATGAAAATTAGAAGGCAAACAAAAAATAGTTTCATTCTTTTTATTTTATTCTTCTTGGTCGTAACAAAAGCGCACGTTTTAAAAATTGCCAGTCGCAAGTCCAAGTATCAAACTCTGCTGCAGTACACTCCTGACTACGCTAAAGTGGTTTAATGCTTAAAGGTAGCCCATTTTCTTTTCTCGAACCGTTTTTATGGCTGCTCCGGCCATCTCTTTCTCGTCCCATAGTTTTCTTTCTTATTGATTTTTCCTCGTGCTTGGAGAGGATATTCTGCTATCTTATAAGTAAAACGACCCATAAAAAAAAGTAATTTATATATTGGGATATTGTATAATTGAACCGCTACCGGGTGTCCATATTTGGAATTTTACAAAATTAAAAACGTGATATTCAGCTCGTAAATACTTACGAGTATCACAGGCAAGTATGTTAGCAACGACAAAGAGCAAAAATATGACAAAATAATAACAAACACGAAAATACACGTCAAATTTATACAACATCGAAACTTTTCGACCAGTAAAAAAGTAAAACGATCCTGGCGCGATATTTTAACATCCGCCCGACTGATGAACCGCTACGTGTACGGTACGAAGCTTAACGAGTGACACAATCTATAGCTGTTTGATAGATATTCATTTGTCAGATATTTAAAAATAGATCTTTAAAAATTGTTCTGTATTTGACTACTTTCCTCTGTTAAATTCAATTCTTTAGTGACAAATTTATTAACATATATAGTGTCCCATCTAGCTCTGTCACCTCTAAGTACTCTCTTATTTGTCACGATACAAAAGAATGTTTTAGACAGAATTGCATGGTATCGAGGGGGACATACCGTGTTTTTATTTATTTGACCGCGCGATGAACTCGAAACGTTTAGTAAAGACGACATTAAAATTTCTAAACGGATATTCTCATTTTTTATTACATATTCCTGTAGACATTTAGACGTTTTTTAAAGACTAGAAACTTGTGTCCAATAAAAGCACAGCAAGTTCCCCCCATTACAATATAACTTTTGTTTGAAAAATTTTTTAATATTATGACGAGTAAGAGAATAATTAAGGATGGCAGAGTTAAATGAGACACCTTGTATATGTAACATACATATTTATACCTACAAATAGATAGCTAACTTGCGATAGATAACTGACTTTGGTCCAAATAATAATAATATCTTACGTTACACTTGAATCAAGGTAATTATCAACTTTTTTATGTACAATGGCGAGCAGGAGAAAGTTTAAAATTGGTAGTTACGTATATGATCGTAAGTAAAATTTTTGTTCAAGATTTTTTCTGTACTAAACATTCGTCTGCTATATTATATTAAATTATATTGTACATTTATCTCTCTTGTCAATTATAATTCAGCTTTGTAAAATTACCGTGTTTTTCCTTACTTACTCTTTAAACTTTCTCTTAACTGCCTCGTTTAATACTTTCTGTACCAATACTATATTTAATTCATTTGACTTGAAATGATGTTCTCTTTCGATTACTTTTCATTTGTATCGTTCTGAATAAAAAAAAAAAAACACTTTTGAATAGCGTAGATGGCATATTATTATCTTAATCTCCCACTGTTGAACTGTCTTATTAAAAGTTTCCTTGTAAAGACTAGAAACAAAGGTAGACAATAAGAACAAATGGTAGTCGAAGACAGCCCTGAGAATTATTGAAACAACGACGTAGACAAAATAAATACATATTGACGACCATGACGAAGATAATTTTTATAGTAGGAAATATAATTATGGCACCGACAGCGCTTAAACAAGAATAGATGGCATAGAACGAATAAATTAATACATTGTATCAGAAGGAAGATTAATCGCAATTTAGCAACGTTCATTTCAAAATATAGCACGTTTTTGCATTAATTCATTAGCACTAATGGTTTCAAAAAAGTGTACGATGACAATGAAAAGTGAGTATATATATCTTGAAGGCACGAAATTTATCCGGAAATCCTCGCGCGTTTGTTGCATTAATTGAAAATTGATTGGAACGATACGGAGTATCAGGAATATAAATGAACGATAAAAAATACAGATAAGTTAATATTATCCGAATTTTGAAAAATCTATACTCGCGCATTATTCGATAGCGTTTAATTTTCCAGTTAATAGGACCGAGTCGCGTTACTCGGTAATCGATACGGAACGAGAATTTATTTTCCGTAATTTTCTGTCGGAGGGAAACGAGCTGTCGTCGGAAGTAACACGTTTGAAAAGACCTTCCTACTTCAAAGTTTCCACGGGTATAGTTAAACTGGTCGTGTTGTTTGTACTCCGGTCGGTTTCGCTACAAAGGAATTCGAGTTTTCTCTACGAGGTGAACGGTTGCCACGGAAGAATTTCTGTTTCGGCAGTATCGTTTGGTTAACCGCCGTTCCAGAGGCAGCAGTTTCGTGTAAACGTGAAAGATTACACAAGCTTCGTGGCATAACGTCGTGTATATAACATCGCAACATTGTACCAACTTCCTTAATTTACTTTTACGCCACGCGTTCGCCTATTTATGCCCGCGTCGCTATGGGGATGCTTTTAGCTAATAACACGTCGTAACGACCCTTCCTTTCTTCTCTTTTATTCGCCTCGCCGCGTCTCCTTCTCGCACTCGTCCCTTCCTCATCCTTGTATTCCTATCCTCCAAGGATTTACTAAATTTTCAACGCGACTTTCCGTGTACATCTTATCGAAGGTGGTGCTTTTAACTCTGCTATGATCCTTGAATTTCTATATCTGGAGTCTTACTTTTATTAAATTTATTTTATTCAAGGTCGACTCGATCATCTTTTATCTCTTATGCTTGTCAGCGACAGCGATTAACAAAAGTAAGGCAAATCACAAATTTAAATGTATTACATAGCATACACGTTAAAATTGCGATACAATACAGTGCAATTAACATAAAGTTAAATTAATAAGATACAGTCTATCTTGAAACTAAATCGGCAGTTTACGATATCGTAATTGGCGATGCAGATGAATATCTTTGAGAAAATACAGAAAGATTTTCTCGATGTTTCTCGTGACTTAGATACGCTCGAATTTTATTTGCAAGAGCAAATTTAATTTTGCATCGGGGAACGTTACTACAATTAAGAAAAAGAATCTACACGCAACATGCAGTTACAGCAACTGCATTTGTTTCGTTCATTTTTGGTTATAAGGCGAGAGTGCGTCAATTTATTGTGCCCAATTCTAAGTCTGGTGAGAATAATTTGCTCCTTCCGCGACCGCTTCTAGTTTAGTTGGGATTGGTAGTTCAGTAAAACGTAGCTTTTTATTAATATAAATTGCAACTCCTCCGCTCGTACTTTCGGTATGAAGCAACAGAAGAAACTCGTAGATCATCGACATTGCATCGTAAGAGTTTACTGTTATCCATACTGATGATATTTTCTTGATTATTCTTTAGAACTATAAATAACAACGTCAGACTAAAGCAATAGAAAATGTCTGTCTCCCTTGTACGTATCGATACTACGCACATTCGAACTGCTGATGATTCCACAGACAGTCTGTTGTAGTTACATCGCAATTTCTCTTACCTTTATTCTTATTCCAATAAACAAGATCTTCGATGTTTGTAGAAAATGAAACGAAAAATCGTGTATGCCAATGAAGATTGGAAATATGTTACTATCATGTCAGACGATCTCGCGCGTTATCATACAACGTAAATCCATGCAACCATGCACAATATACACGAAATACACCGGTTCATACTTTTCAGGTGTCATCGTGCAAGTACGATGAAGCATGTGATTTCACGTGACGCGATACTAATGTGTTTCTATCTCGAAGGTCGCCACCCATGCAACAGCACAACGCCTGACCAGTATCGGACCAGCATCGACATATTCACAAGTGTCGACCATTTAGCAGCGCAGCACCGGTACAACGAGGTTCCGCTATCCACGCGTCGGCAACACACGACACCATATTCTCAATTATCGTTCATTTTATAAATATGTCGAAATTTACTATTACAGGAATGGCAATAATAGCGTCGCTACTTGACGAGGAGCAAGATAATAGAAAAAGATGAGAAGTTTGAAACTAGGAAAGAGCAAATACGAGATTCATACGCTATATGGGTCGGGTGTACAAACGAGTAATTTACATTTTTCAACGAGGCTCGGTTTATTTAAAAAATAGTATAGCAAATTGACCGATCAAAATATTCGCTGTTGCTTTTTAAACCAGCTATCAGGCGAACGATGCATTTCATCGTGGAAAAACGCCGCGTCTTCAGGCAAGATCCAATCGTTGAATTATCGAATTTTAGTTAATGATTTTAAAGCAACGTTAAAACCAATTAAAAAGAAGGGAATTAAGATTGGGGTTAAGTTGGGGTTAGATATAACGATAAAAAGAACATGACGAGCTAATTGTTTGATTTCAATCGTTGACAGTGCGATAAACTATCCTCCAAAGAGTGGATAACGATACAAATCGTTATACAGGACAGCCGCAAAATTGAGATAATGCGATATTTTTGTTTCGTAGCACGCAATTTATGTCACCCCTGCATATTGACTGCAATTCCATATCCATTGATGGCGGATAATCCGGTATTTTAACACGTTTAGCGTTTAAACACGGTCTGACGCAAATCGCCATTTCCATTTTCATTACGTTGCAGACACCTTCCGTTTATTGTTTTATTTCTTCTTTTATCTCTTTAGACACGAACAATTTCATGATAATCGTTTCACAATTTTGAAATTAATTAAGAAGGTTGATTAAACGGTAGTATATTTGAAATAAAAATATCATACATGTATGTGTATGTGCATAAAGATAACATATATACGTAATAATAATAATAATAATACTATTCTTGTTTTCAATTCAAATAACGTGGAATAGATGATAGACGTATCATACCTTTTACAAGATAGAGTTAGCAAAAAAATCTTTTCAGTACAGACAGCATTGGCATAATGCTAAATGCACAAACGAATGATCCAAATTTTTTAGTAAAATTCAAAGTTTACTTTGAAAAGAAGGAAATTATTTAATCGAAGTATTTGATTCATCAAAGAATTCATAATCAGGTACTTGCCGAAATATTAGAGGTGCTGTTCCATATTAGGTACAGTTACTTTATATGTTTAGGTATTTTTTAAAATTATAAGCTATCATTTAACATTACTATAGTACACAGAAAAAGAAAAATATTCTACGATTCGAGTCTACTATATTTTATATCGATTACTTTTATCCTTTATTGATCGCATTTTTCACGTTTGAAAGAAGTAGCACGGTTCCCAAAGACTTGTCAGCAGTATCGTATACAGTCGCGTGCAAAATGTAAGTAGATCGTGGGAAGCATAAGAACGTATCGTAAGGGTATTAAACGAGATCCCTCGACTCGTGTTAAATATTGTATTTCATTTTAGGAGATGGTGGGATTTTCTAGATTCTAGATCGAGTAGGAAGAAAAAACGAGCTCAAGGAACATCGAAATGTTTTTCTTTTTCATTTTATTATTCAAGGTAACGCTAATTGCCAGAGTTATTAGCGACTACTTTTCGATACATATAACGTGTTGTTCTTGAGAGGATCGTTACTTGCGTACGGAACTTAGACGCGTTTTATTTGGAATAAAATAAAATAATTCAAATTTGAAACAATGTATTTATTATTCGTATTTTAAAAGCAACATAGAGAAAGTAACTTTATTTCGTATGAATTCAAATAAATAATTTCCAAGTAATTTCTTGTCCGAGCTAATTAAATCATTCAAATAAAATAACAAGTAATCTAATATAAGAGCTTGTGATCAGATTACTTGTTATTTATGCGAACGAACGAACTTCTATTCGACCAGAATAAACGCTTAAATTTAGAGTCCGTGAATTTTCGTAATGTAACCACGCTTGCTGCGGCAAAATTGTTCTTCGTTCAAACATTTCGGCAAGAAGAATCCATATTTATCATTGCAGCAAATGGAAAGAATCTCTCCACGAGATAGCGCAGACAGTGGCAGTATAGCGTTATATTTAAAAAAAATTTTCTTCATATTTGAATAATCTTCGAGCTTCCCTATTTCTCTATGGAAATTCTTTAAATATCGAATAGTGTGTGTTTGCATGCGCGAGACGCTCTAGGGAAATCTGTATTTCAGAGCAGCTCAGGATGTTGATATAAAGGCATCAGAAAGTACGTACTTAAGAAATGGTTTAAACAAAACTTTATTCAAATAGAAACTCTTTTTTACAGTTCCATAAATTGTCCGCAATTCGCCCTGGTGGAAATTTGGCCGGTTGTTTCAAATAGAAAATAAGAGAATAAAATAAAAAATTTGGCAGCCAAATATTCATCACAGCAAAACCTCGTGTCACTTGTTACGCACACACAGCTGCATTGTCTGCTAATGAAATAATTTAGAGAAAATCATTTCGTGCTCGAGTGAACTAACGCACGACCATTTCAAAAAATTATTTATGTAAATTCATATTTTTAAGAATCTAATTAAAAAAATAGAATCTCGGTAGAAAATTGTTTTACGTATGAAATATTACATAGAGCATTATACTTTGTACGTTTCATGTACTTTTTCATACTGCGAGCATTCGCTGCAATTTTGCACCTCTAATTTTCTTGAAACGCTTAAAAACCCGCAATTTAAGATTAATATATCATTCAAACTTAGATTTTTCAATTATGTTATTTGAATAACGCGTAATTAAATATATTATTTGAATAGACGAGCTTGTCGTGTACAAGATTTTAATACTCCAAGGCGTATCCGAGGAAAATACGTGTCTACGATGATGATCGGACCTTTAAGGCGCACCTACACTGACAGACATCGTCCGCATACATTTTCCGCCGGCTATCGTCAAAAGATCGAAACTGCTAAACTAACTAAAATTATCTAAACTGCCTGCAGGAAATATCGTTTGTCCGCTAGGAGTGTGCCAGGGTATACCTCGGTGTCGATGAGCCGATAATATGTTGAAAATGATCATCAGAAATATGATTATCAAGTACGAAGAAGATATCTTAAACTTTTTGAATGCTGACTTTTAAACAATAAATATATACGCCCACTTTTCAACTAAGATATCATATAAATACAAGTAATTACCATTATAATGACGAAAAACTGTTCTACGATAAAATACTACGCCCGAGTTTGGTTGTTAATATTCAACAGAAAATCAGAATTTAATGATCCTATATATATATATATAGATACATAGAGTGATCGATGTATTAAAAAATATAGAATTGCATTAAAAAGAAACGAAATTGACCTTTGTTCTATTTCCGAACGATTCTTTCCGACGTATCCCGGAAGAGGTACCTGATTTCGTGATAATTTCGACAAACAGTACGTGCTCTTAAATCTTCTACTTCCGCCTTTTCTTGTCTCACCATTGCACAACAGAATCGTTGCTTCCCAAACGAGATAAAACGTCCATGTCCCTACATTTGCCAGCAGATGTTATCGCTTGTTTTTCATTTTGAGAGAAAACAAAATGCTTGTCCGTTTACGTGAATTTTACGCTGCTTTCCCTGAACGACGCATAGATATAGGTTGACTGCAAACCCACGTCAGTCGACGATTGTCCGCCACGTGCGAACCAGGTTTCCATCCGTGGAGTCTCTGTGGACTTGAATCTTCTCTACCGTGGTCCGTGGATGTTCCGTAGAAAACAAAGGCAAATTGTCCGCAACTACGTGTATGTGGAAAAGTATTCGCAAGCGTGGATTGGGCTTAAGGTCACACGGCTCGGCGTGGCGTTAGCCGGAAGGTCGAAGGATTGAGACCGCGCCTGCGCGTGTATCCGCACAGGGCTGCACCGGGGAGGTAGGTCGTATTCGGTGGGTGGTCGGCGAATATTGACGCGTCGCAGGCGAGCCAGGGGATAGCAGGTGGCAGGAGCTTTGCAGAGGCCAAGGGCTCCTGGGGGTGGCTACGGGATGGAAGCACGCTCGAGGAAGCTCGGATCCCGCGCGCTCCTTCTTCTTCGTGCAACCGCGTCTCTTTCCAACCCGCTGGGTGGATGAACGCGAGCCGAGATCAAAGTTTCAAGATCGTTAGGTAATCCGCTCGACCGTCGGAGTATCACTCTCATTTTAATTATGGAAAATTTGTCGCCGTTCAAGTTACATCGCGGCTGTTCCAATAGCCAGAAACGGTCTTGTTTTTCAACCGAAAGCCAATTATACTCTTTAAAGGGGATGGAGCGATCAAAGAGGAATTTACTGTGGTTCGCGAAATTACGATCTTACTTTGCGCGATGACGTCTAAATGCTGGGCATAAAACGAATACGCTTTGAGTAAAAATTGTACTCGTTGTAAAAGTACGTAGTTCGATTCGACAAAAGTAATATTTGATAGAATTCTAAAGCACGTAGCTACGAAGAGTACGTAAGACAATGTCAAAGAAGAATTTAATATTCTTTCATATTACGTGTAGGGAAGTATTCGAATACTTATCATAGAATCATTTTTTTACGAGTATACTAAGTGATAGGATTATAAGAGCGAAATTTGGAACCAATCTGATTACGTACGAGTATATAGACGTTACGAGACATTTATTGCAATGATATACTTAGGGAAAAATCAGCATGAACAGTCTTAAACATGCAGTTAACGAGGGTGGTCTCGATGCTTATTGTGACTTATTGATATAGCGAATAATTGACTGTACGAACAATTTGGTGATCTCTGTAAAATGTTCCTGATATTTCCAATAGATATCTTGCAACTTGTAATCATAAAAGTCGCGCCTTTTGTCCGTGAAATATGTGATTAAGATATTTCTAAGAGTATTCGAATATTTCCGTGAGCTGTTGTACATTGTTTCACAAGTGTTTGCTACTTTATAACATAAGTTTCTATTTGTAATTGTTTTCTATTATGAATTGCGCGAGTACACTTTTTTACAGTTGCAACAAACATTATAGTAAAAGACCAAATGTGATGATGTTGATCATCCTTATTTTCTTCGTGTTACTTATTTATTCGTTTTAACACGAACAAATCCTTTGCATTTCCTGGAACAACATTGTTCCGAGCTCTACTCGCAGAATCTTACGTCCAAATTCTTAAAATTGACGAAGTCATGTCTGTTTAAAAAAATACGATGTTCAGTGGTATTAAAACAGCGGTACGAAAAACTTTAAACGCATTTTCCTCGAAACTAAGTTTTTGGAATTGACATCCGCGATATTTCAAGATCTACTTGGGCGATTGGATTGAAATTTCGTTCGCGTCTGCTATGTACATCGCTGTAGCCTGTACCAGAATCAAAATGAATATTTTTGCAATTTATTTAGGCGGCAAAGATTAAAGAAAGATTGATAATTCAATTTCAAAGTGCAGTGGTGCTTTTAGTTACCGACTTTTTCCTTCATTCTAGTGGCCATTGTAGTCAAACTAATTCTGACTAAGTATTTTTTGGTTCTCTTACCCTCGACAGGCAGAATACCCGGAAACGCGAACGTCGCGAGAAGATTTTTTTTTAATAAAGCGATAACAAGCGAGACTTTGCGATATCACCAAGTTTCATTATTGGTTTTCTTATGAGATTGTAAATGTTACTAAGATGAAGAAATATACCTATGCGCAAAATGTTGGCGGAGAAGGATAATTCCTTTGTTCAAAAATGGTAGAAAAGGCTTGAAAGGAACACGTTCTATAGTAGAATACCTCTTTTAAGTATCCAATTAAGATCTTTCTTAAGAAATCGTACTCCTAAAGTTTCGCAAGTATTTAATTATTTCTATATAATTGGTAATCTTTTTAGTTCCTTCTAGAAATAGATTGATAGTAATGTAGTATCGTCGACGAGGGGCCTGGGGGGTGTCGGGCGAATTATAAACAAGCTGTTGCGGAACATGTGCGTAGTGGGGCTAAGACAAAAGACACGAGGCTAAGACAAAAGACAAGGGGTTGCTAAGGGACGATAAACGAATTAACAGTCATTGTGAGTTGAGAAGTCAGAGAGTGCGAATTGCGTTGTCGAGAGAGCGTTGGATCCGTGGTGACGAAAGTTGCAAATTAATTATCCAGTTGTCTTAATTATAATACGTTATTGTGATTAGTTCACGTTAAACAACCATCGTTTCCTGTTTAATCAACGTCTGTTTAATCCGTTTATTGTAAATAAACTAATTGTAGTAAAGATCCTACAGTAATTTTATAGATTTTTATAGATTTTTGTGTATGTATAAACAATCTTCTGACAGAGAACACTTTTAGCTTATTTGGTAAATCAGATGCACAAAATTCGATAGGTGTATGCACGTTATTGTGACTCACTGTATGCACGTTTAATTATCCGTTGGTTTTAACTCATTTAATATTAAACTAACAATCTCATCGATTCAAATGTAAGGGCGTCGGCTAAACGGAAGAAGGATTTGCCGTGCAACGAAACTTTGCTGTTTAACGAAGTTATATGTTTCGCTCTGTAATTCTGTTGTACTTTGTAGCAGAGTGTAAAACAAGTTAGCAGAATGAAATTTAGGCCGCGTCCCTGAGGAACGAAGATATCCTCAACCCTAGTGTACCTTATTATGCGGCGGATTTGGTAGCATCTTGTTGGTTCAGTATCCAGATGTGAACGCTAGTTTGAGCGAAAACGGATATCATAGGACAATCTTAAACGTCCACAGTGGAATATTTGCAGCGAGAAGCTGGCCAAACCCAACATTTCGTGTTTGTTCAAAACGAACAACATTTTCTCCCTATGTTGCTGAGTATATATACATGTAATTTACAACATTTTTCCTGCGTAAACTATCAAACTGCACGAACCATTTAGTAACAAATTGGGGCTTTAAACTTAAACTTAACTTTAAATTTTTCTGTTCGAAAGGAAATGTCAAGGAATCTGTATTAAGGAAGTAGTTTTTTTTACAAGTGTTTCGTGTCTTCTTTTGTTCAAAAAGTGCAATAAAAATATATGTAGGATACAGAGGAAAATAATTTGACAGCTATTAGCCTTTGCTTTCTTTTGCCTTAAAAGAAAAAAAAATAATTAGACGATAGATGCTTAGAAATCATACTTTCTGATCGTACACATAAAAATATCAAAAAATATTGTTTGCAATCGGTAGCACTCGGCATACTCCTTTATTTTACCCCAAAATTAATTTAAAAATCAAAAATTAGAAAGTTCAATGTTTAAAACTATTTCTGTTTTGTGTACCGTATGAAAGTAACAGATGATAACCGAGCTACGATAGCCACAAAAAGGGTGGACACACCATTGTATTTATTACAGCATTTAGGTACCGATTAATTAGGTCCGAGTATATTAAATTTTGCATTATTCAATAATACTTCCATATGACTATAAAAATTTGATACCATGAAAGTAGAAAGATGATTTATTGGAAATATAGAATATATACACCAATACCTTCTCTAGCCACTGTATATACAGAGAGGACCAAAAGAACGAATACGCATTTTAACAAAAGAAGGACCTGTGTGTTAATTCAACTTCGTAAAAGTGCATAGATAACGTTTCTTAACGTGCGCATACATTTTTCTGCCGCCATCTGCATAACAAATCGAAAGTTGTAAAATTAACAATAACATTATGCATATTACGATAATCACGGTGTTTTAAAATGTAAATTCTTCTCAGAAAGGAAAAGAAGTTTCGTTTCATTTCAGAAGAACAATCAAATTTGCATTCAGTACTTTTAGGGATGCTATGTTTGAAACTTGCTCGTTAGATTCCTCGTCGGAAATACTACGTTTCAAACTTGTAAAAATTATTATATTAGATAACAATAATGTTTATTTGTTCGTTTATTTATTTATTATCACGGGCAGGTGTTCTATGTGGCAGAGAAGAAAAGAAGTTACAGTAATGAACAGTGGATGTACAAGAAAGAAAACAAAACTCAAAAAGAAAATATAAATATACAAAAAATTATGTAGGGGCCCAAGGTCGTAGAAAAAATTTCAGGGTTGAAAGGCATATGTTGGCCGCATGGCCTGCTAAGCGATGTCCGAGGCTGGGACGTCGAAGAATAAACCATGGAACTTACTAAAAAACACAGGAGCCTTCCAGGAAAATTTATTGTTTTGCGGCCTACGGCTTTTTCCACCCCCACCTCGGAAGAAAACTTTCTCTTCCAAGGACCTCGGCACATATAAAAAGGGAAACTTGGAAAAGCTCAGAGTTCAGTTCGTTCGGTATCGACATCGCGCGAGCTCGACGTGCGTCAAGTTACGTAGTCCGACCAAAAACGACGCGCACTAATCATCGAGGTAGGACACTGTTGAAGTAAAACACCGAGTTCTTTAACACGTTGACTGCCACGCGTGTTTTCAAAAAAATCTTCGTCAGGCCACGTGTGCAGCAGTCCCAAGCGTAGTCAAATAAGCGTCAGCCGAATATGGGTTTCGTGGGCCCACAGGAGACTTTGCTAAAACCCGAAAACGGGTTTCATGGCAGTCAACGTGTTAATAACACCCTACACGTTGTCCAGCTCAAATGTATGCTTAGATTTAACTTTTTTTTAAAGAAGTTAAGCGTTAAGACTTGAAATATTCATTACATCAGCTGTTTTTATTAATTAATTAATTATTGTTGTCAGATATATCGATTTCAGAGTTGTGCATATAGTTTCAGAATTTAACTGGTGTTAAAAGGAGAGGAACATTAATGTTCAACGTCACTGTAATGCCAGTGTAAACTTGATATTAAAGGTGATTAAAATATTTTATTAAAGAACTTGTCAGACGATGTATATTTCATTCTTTTTAAAATATACAGCATGGTTTAATCTCCATAATAAAAACTGTATTCAACACGAACCATGTTTCAAAGAGGAGGAACTTTCCTGGAAGTTTGTTTGAACAGGATTTTTGCAGTTTTATTCCCTGAAAAATAACTGGAGTAAACTGAAGTGGATGAAATTTGTCTTATGAAATTGATTATTTTATTTAAAAAATATCCTTGCCTTATCTCAATTTCATTTCTGTCCACAGAAATATTTTTACTTCATGCGTTGAAATAACAGTTAATTATTTCAAATTTTTCAGATATCTGGAAAAGTTGGAGAACTTTTTAACTGTACGTTGGTTCGCGTTATACGTTCACGATATATGAACAGTAGGATAGCTTTTATCGTTAGCTATAGATAGATTCATTAGCAAATTCATACTTTTGAGAATATAATTAAAAAGTAGAACCTCGATGGAAAATTGTTTTACATATAAAATGTTGTAAAGTATGTTACGTGTTATCATTACGTGTATTCACATAACTTTGCACTTTCTAATTTTCCATAAATGAATAAAAATCCTCAGACCAATTATTTATTTATTTATTCTGTTAAACCGGGCTACTATAGTACAAAACAGATACGAAAAAGGAGAGGATTAATCTAACAAGATACAAATGTAAAAGTACAGTGTGTTTTAAGAGTAGACCAGTTTCATAACCGCTTGTCTGTATTTATTAATTGATCCAGTGAAGAGATCAACTCTGTTAGCAACATTAGCATAGCTATGTGTACCGGTGATAGAGTCAATGAGTCTAAGATTGCTATTAAAAAATTCAACACGGAATATAAGAGTGTTGCGTAGAGGACGTGTTCGTGCATTAAAATTAATTAGTTGAAGCAGCGACGGACAGTATACTAAGTTATTTATGACGTCGAAGAGGAATAAAATGTCAGCTGAATTTATTCGGTTCAAGTAATGAAACGTCGAATCTATGTAGTACAGCGTCGTAGTTTTGATCACGACTGTGAATAGGATAGCTTAAGGAACGTGATAAAAAGATAGGAATTTATGTTGCGATCTTTCGATAAGCTGGACATATTTAGTGTGACGTGTTTGTGTTGCAGGTTTTCCATTAGCTCGTCCATATCTTCTGTTGATAGTTTATTTCTTGGTGGACGATGAATGGACGTAAAAACGATTGGATGTGTATCTTCGGTGTAGGCTCTTACTTACAGACGTAGCTTGGATATCGTCGATGCTCATTCCTCGCGTTTGAGAACGTTTGCAAGTACAAAATGTAACTATATTTGAAGACAAAATAAAAAATATATAGATTTAGCGTGATGTGGGGATCACACGAAGCTTGCGTACTCTTATGAGATGTAACCAGAGAAGTGTACAGAGTTTTCAGTGTTAGATGGTTTCTAACATCTTTGCAAATACCGATGGAATCTAAAAAGAGTTTTCTTGAATCTCCAAACAGGATTGGAACCTTAAAACTCTCGAAAGACTCGATTTAGTCTTGATTTAGTCTTGAATCTTAACGAGTCCTGACCCTTTTAAGTGTCTCGAGTTTTGCTCATTCTGGAAGTCTGTTAACAGTCTGATAACGTAACAGGAACGTAATTCGTACAAATCGAGCTTATCATTCGCATTTCCATTTCGTGTTCTGTTATATTCTTTCCGATACGAAAACTTAATATCAATGTATATTGTACGTACAGAATATCTCGTGTATATTCCGCTTAAAATTTTGTACGGTGTTGTAATGTCGTTTGCGTTGATAAGATACTGCTCTTCATTTACATATTTCCAATGTACATTTCATCGTTTACGCAAATTTAATTGCCTGAATTTTATTTGTCGTACGGACGAGTGCCTCTTTTCGTATCTTTCGTAACGCTAATAATTTCTACTCTATGAATGTTTTCCCAGAAGACTTTTTATTTTTTAAATATCTTTCAAAATTTGTAGCTATTTTGTACATTCTTGAATTTGTCTTAATCTTTCATGAAACATAGTAATCGTGTAACATACTAACTAAAAATAATCTGAAAGGTGTAATCGTTCTTCTCATGAACCATCTATCGTATTAAATTACAGAAGGTTTGTACAAAAGAACCTTCTTCCATGTGAGTTTCATTTAGTTCTAGCCAACGAAAAACTACTTAAAAATCTCGCCCCATGTACAGGACAACACGGGTCATTATCACTATGTTTAAAATTACTTTTTTATGCTTTTTTCGTTAAGTTTTCGAAATTTACTTCAGCACGTTCCGATAAACAGATATCGATACTATCTGTAGTATTTTTTGTAGATACACTAACAATTATAGTATTTTTCCAGAGCAATTTCTCCATACAGTTCCCATCTTGTCCCAACTTCCTCTATTATGCATTACGTGTATTACGTTCCACGTATTTTGTATATAGTCAGAATGGACACCGATAATCGTAAGATTAACGAAACGTTAGATAAATAAAATAATGACAATATATTTACGATCTGGCAAAAATCTGTCAAAATGGAGGAAACGATAGACGCTTAACATTTTAATGGAATTAGACGCTTTACTGCTGTAATGTAACCGTGTAACAGGTTTGCTACAGATGACGATGGGGGCGGTCTGATAATTTCACCCTTGCGCCGGCTCGGTCAAGGTCATTGCCTCCAAAAGATCGTCACGGAGAGATCTGACGACCTTGCAGCTCTTGGTGCCTGCACAACCGAGGCGAGGTTCGGGTTCGATGTCCTCCCCTTCCTGACCTACGTCGTGCACGTACGCGTGCGCGGTTCTCGGCCATACACCATACGATTATCCTCAATTATGCTAATTAAACTGTCGCGATAACATTGTCTTTCAAATCGATTATCCGCTTTAAAAGAGATATATGACGTAGTCGTACGTTCCATTTATATCTAAACTGTACGTGATATAAACGTAAATAAAATCACTCTCTTACGTCGCATACTTTTATTGAAATTCCTTTATTATTAGTAGACTGCGTAGTTTCTATGCATTTAGAAGAAATCTGAAAGTGAAAAATTGCTCGGAACGCAGATAATATGAGAAAACATGTAACATGTCCAAGGTGCAGTAATTTTTCTATTATTTGGAGATTCTACCGTTTTGATCATATTGTGAAAATATAAATTTGCGTAAAAATCCGCGATCTAATTATTAATCATTGCTCGTAACACGTGTTCTAAAAACTAGCTGGTGTAACGGCAAAAATTGCATCCGCAGAAGAACCGAATCAGCTATCCATATGCACACATCGCGTTATGACAAAATACAACGTAAACTCGCTCTGTTAATTAATTCATAGCTTCTGTGACTAGAAGACAAATGAAGAGCTCAATCGTAAAGAACAAACTACAATAATCAGGATAAGATCAGGACACGCTCAACTAACACAGCTCGTGTACGTGAGACTATCGATCACCCACATAATCATAGAGTGTTCTATATACAACGAGGAAGCAGAAAAACCTAACGTCAACTATAATACGATATCCTCACATCGATCACGTCCCAACAAAAGATTACGAACTTTCGTAAACAAATTAAGATTTTGAAGAGAATGGGAAAAAGAAGAGAAAAACGAATAATAAGGCTCAGAATATAAAAATAGTTGATAATGAACATGATGCGACTTTAAATAAGATAAATAACAATCATAACAATAATAATATGTTTCGACATTTTTTATTCATGTATTATAGTAACAAGAAAAATAACTTCTTCGTATATTCTTCTTTCGATTATGTGAGAATATGGGGGATGATCCATGTTGAGAAGAGAATGTCTCGTTTGCAATTGTTACAATTGTTTATTGCTATTATTTATAGCTTACAAGCTCAGCTCTGTAACTTACATCTTTTAATTTATATATTTTATATTTTATTCTTTATATTATATATTTTATATATTATTTACATCTATACAATGTTTGTAAAGAGCTGTTCGAAAATTATCTATGAGCGTGACAATAAAAAATAAAACGTAAAAAAGTTATGGATAGTGGAGATAAATAGAAGAGAAGGTTTGTTTCGAATATTTCTCATGTCCACGATGTAGATCATGAAGAATACCACAACTTTTAATTTATCTTCTTTCCTGTACATTATTAGTTTCTTAAATATTCAGGATAATACGAAAAGATGAAATTTCTTTATGGGGAAGGGGAGATATCTTCGTCTCTAGGACCATTTTTCAACGGGGAAAAGAAATTGTTCCGCTATTAGCATCACATAAACTACAGTGGAACTTCGTTTATCCGAACTGGTCGGGGGACAAAATATTCCGGATAACCGATGAGTTCGGATATTAGACGCTCGCCTGCTACCCTCACCAGCTGCTGTTTCGATGATAGACTTCGTATAACTGACGGCAAACAAAAACATAAAGAAAAAGTGGTTCGTAAAAATGAGATTCAGATAAAATCGTGGTTTTACCGTACATTAGTGCAGTTCGAAGTTCTTTTAAATTTTTCCAGTTTTCGAACTTCCCTCGTGAATAACATAACGTGGAAACTTCAAAAAAATTACAAGAAAGTCAATCTACTATACGAATAAGTATCTCGAATTTACCGGAATATCGAATGTATACAAAAGCTCGATACATTTGATAGAGACGTTTTCTTCAGTTCGAAGAACGGATAGATTACGTTTCCTCCCTATTCCCGCAAGCGTTCCTTTTCTTCTTTTCGTCAACGATCTGCTCGTTCTTTCGGTTTCTTTTTATCTATGCCTCGTCCTTCTCCCGGAGAAAGGGAAGACGAACGTCTAATGGATTTAGCTCCCCTTGGAGAGCAGCGAGGTTGGTTTTGAAAGGAAAGAAGATTTTCTTCGGTGCTCGGATCGTCGACCGGGCTGTAAGATTGAAAAGTGAATAAGTAAAATCGTAGAGAGTATCCCGAGTCTCGCAGCTATTTCACAAATACGATGATGGAACAGCCTGAAAAATCAGTGACAAGAATTCCTCCGATTGTAGTACGAATACATTTACCTATCGATCGAAACGTATTTTTCAACTATTACCTAATTGTAGCGTTTAAAGCGCGTAAAGAATATCAATATTTTGCATAGCAACGTCGTCGAGTGAAAATTAGTTTTTTCAAAATATACGCCATTGCTCGAAGATAAGTGGACACCTGGTTACTTTTGACAGAATATAACACTGTTCCAAAATTCCATATAGAGAGACCTAGGATGGTTTATTCTTGTGACAGAACAAAATTTACTTTTAAAAGTTTATATACAATAAAAGAATTGGTTTCTGCATTTATTGTTTGTGGAGTTCCTTATTCTCAGCTAATAAAGGGATCTGAAACACTTCGAATTTGTATGCAGAATGAGTCAGAACACGTGGGAAATATGGTTCAGCACACTAAATTGAGAAGAAAAGTTCATACAAACATATGAGCTTGTTTTCCGCTTACAGCTTTTGCGATGCTACCTGCTGCTTTGTGATGATTACTTGGATTAACGAAAGCCTGCTAAATGGAGAGATCGTGCTGGTCTTATTTTCTGGTTAGATCACTCTCCGCACTCAAATTCGTTCGATTATTAGTTATGGCAGGGGCATTTAACATCTCTTGTTTGTAAAACGCCGATTGACAGCGTTGTACTGTTAAAACAAAACCTGACAAAACCGTGTACGATCTACGACGCATTCAGGTTTCTATTGAAGTTGCACCTGGTCACTTGGAGCAATATATCCGAAGGTGAAGATAAAATAATATGGAATTTATATGAAAATAACAAAGAAATTCGACAGATTCGAATCGCTTGTAACCAGATTCTAATCTTAAAACTGCTGAAAGTTTTGGTCGGGCCTGAATCTTAATAGACCTTGATCTTAGAGTTTTGATGCTCTTGAAAGTTTTGATACGAGATATTCGACATTTTTGAGAGTTTCAGAGTGGAAACGAAGCTTTCGTAATTTTTTAATATTCCGCTATTCGGTTAAGCGTTTGTAGCACTTGCGTACTGCACGCGTTTCACGAATAAAATGTTTCAAAGAAAGAAGATATCCGAGGAGATACAAACGTGAGAAAGAATCGAGGAGAACAGCAGGGTTAATTACGTGTAGTAAATACACGTAGGAAAGATTAATTGCAACGAAGAAAATATTAAATTCTATGTGATGTGCGAAGGTTTACTGCGAAAGAATGGAGGAAATATAGAAAAATCTTGCCTTCGCTAGCGTCGATCAATGTTCGATAAAGTAATTAGACGTACCTTAGGGGTGTGCCAAACAACCTCGCTTCCCAAGAGGGCGAAGATTCAAGTTCGATAGGGGTGGCTTATCGAATTTTGGCGGCCTTACCCTGGGGAACATGTTGGAATCGAATTCACCCTCCCGCAAATATACTTGCGTATGTATTAATACCACACGTACACATGTATATAGAACACATACACATATACGTATGACTATATATTTATACGACCAATACGCACCTAGTAAAGCGCGTTCGTAAAGGGAGCGATAAGATGAAAAGACTTCAATCCTTGTTATTGTTCATTTTCTTTTATATCCCACTAGATTCAGCATTGACAATGGCATTATCATTCTGCGAATACTAATGAAACATAGTTCGATAAGGCTATATTTATTACACGATTATGTATCGGGTAAATGCTAGTTTGCAATTAGGTTTCGCTAGTGCGAAACACTATATACGCGCTCTATGTGTATTACACTGTCTGAAAATGCCGCAAAGTGATCTCCTTTTTTACGTTTTTTTGAAATATCATTAGATTTACTATCTTTTCCCGTCTATGATTATATTTTCTTGAAACGTAACACAGATCTATAAGTATCGGCTCGGAAATGTTTGAAGCTAAATACAGGTACGACGTTTACAATTACAATTAGATTGCGTTTAGATTTTATGTGGACAGCTATAGCCAGGTGCAATTGGAGAAGTCTAACTGCAATTGAAAGTTAAGCATTCGTGCTCAAGTTGATCCATAGATTCACAGAAATCGTATATAGTTATATTTTACTTTGTTATTAGTCAAATGCCACGAGGAAAGTTATCGACAAGCGAGGAAAAGGAATTTGCTGATACCTATAGAGATATGGCATGTTCCAATCGTACAATAGCGACAAAATTAATGGATCACGTACTCTTGTATAGCAACTACGTAAATTTGGCTAAAGACTATGGCAAAAGCCATCGTAGAGGTGGAAGTTGGAAGCTAACCAAGAAGCAGCATTCGTTGTCGATGAGATCTGCGACAAAGAATTGAGAAGCGCAGCACAAGTTCGCGTGAAATTAGCGTAGTTCGTGGACGAGGGGCCTGGGGGTGTAGCGCAGATTGTAAACAAGCGGTTGCTGAGGTGTGAATTATAAACAAGCGATTGCTGAGTACGTGCGTAGTGAGAACAAGACAAAAGACAAGAAGTTGCTAGGGGACGATGAACGAATTGACAGCAGAATGAGTTGAGAAGCCAAAGAGTGCGGATCGCGTTGTCCACATAGTGTTGTTAGCGTTGTTGAAAGGGAGTTGAGTTTGTGTTGACGAGAGTTGCTAATTGGTTATTCAGTTGTTTCCTAATTATAATACGTTGTTGCGATTAGTTTATGTTAAATAATAAATTAAATTAGTTATACGATTTGTTTCTCTGTCTAATTACCACCTGTTTAATCCTTTTATCGTTAATAAACTAATTATAATAATTCACGATACTACATTAGGTTTGTCAGTAACTACGAGGCAGCAAATTTTAAAAGGTCCCGAGCAGTTTCATTGGATAAAAAGCGTAGAAAGCAGCATCCGAAGCAGAACGCAGATAAGCTCGTCTGAGTTTTGTTCAGACGCACGTGTCATGAACCGAAGAATGGGAATTTATATCTTCTCCGACCCTTCTGGATATACGAAATACCACTATGGGGTATGACAGCGAAAAGCCACATGGCCAAACTCCAGGCCCAACGATCGATCATTTTAGCTTTAATCGCGCCGTGATACGTAACGAATCTGTGCAACGACGAAGCGAGGGAGGACTTAAACATCGGTACGACGTCAGCAGAAATAATTAAAGCAGCTAGCAGCTACAAAAGAAGGATTGAAACACGCGTTAACCCTCAACCTACGATTTACGTTCGAGAATTTTGGGTCGAAAACGTAAACAAGCTCGCGCAGCCTTCGAGCCATTCGCGCGACTTGTGTGGTACGATGATCGGGCCATGCCCGTAATATTTACGTTTGGTCCGATCATCTACTACGGGCTATGCCCGTAGTTGTAGGTTAAGCAGCTAACCCGCTAGCCAATAACGTACAGAGTGTTTCATAACACGTGGGACCCATTTCAGGAATGGACAGCGGACACAAAAACAATGAAAAGAGTTCATATGCTTAACCTTGTTTCAGAGTTACGGCTACTTTTGCGTTACGATAATTCGCGGCAGCTTATCTTCGTGAAAGATGTTCGAAATGACCACCTTCGGTTAATTTTGCAATCTTTTAAAAATTCCAGGTACGTGTCGAATCATACGAACCAAGCATAGCCATTTCGAGCACTTTCTGTAAAGTTAAGCTGTTGCAGAGTATTGAAATACAGAAGTGGCTATAACTTTGAAACGAAGTCACAATGTTTGTACAAGCTTTTCTATTGGCTTCGTGTCCCCTGGCCACGTCAGAAGTGAGCCCCACGTGTTACAAAAACCTGTCTACAACCAAAGCTCAAAAGAATACGTTCTGCGGACCTACCACAAGAGCAAACAACTGGACATTGCTCAGATCGATAGATCTTATCGACATAGACGTTGTCTCAATGGAGATGCCGTGATGGCGCTATTTTCACATATAACAGTTTGTTTAATGTCTATGCTTATAATAGATATATACGATTGTAGTATATACTTGTAGCATGTATATACATGTAGTAGACATTATACTTAACAGCTTACAAAGTACACAGAGGATATATTAAAGAAAGAAATCTCTTTTAACGAAAAGAAGTTCAATTCGGATGGGCCAGATGGCCTTAAATATTACTGGCATGATACAAGGAGGAAAAGAAACGTGACAAAGAGTCGTAATCTCGGTGGTGGTGCATTAATGATTTAGGCTGAATTTAGAGCTGACGCAAGGATACCGATCTGTCGCATGACTCATGAAACGAATGCTGTAGAATACAGGGAATTGTTGGGAACAATTGTAATGTCATTTGCTGAAGAAAATGGGGATGATAATTTCATTTATGAACGTGATAACACTGCCAAACGTACATACATCAAAAAACACGATGCATTGATTACTTTTTTCTTTTTTTATTTCCATGCACATTACGGTCAATTCTCTCATTGAGAATTTTAAGTAAGTTTCTCTGGCGAGGCACTGTGACACGATTAATTATTTATGATATGATTAATTCTAGCTGAATCTAGTGCTTAATTCTAAAGGATATTGTCTTTTTAGCCTGCGGATCTGATCCGACGTGTCAAGTAGTTGAGTAACTAGGGGGTTTCGATGGTTGTTAACTCTTATGGTATATCTATTACTACATTTTGCTATTTCTTCTTTGACTGTTGGTATCTTGAGGTCGCGATATATTGTTTCCTTGGTAACATATCATCTATTAGGGATCTTAGAGTTTTCCATTGAAGCGTTGTAGTATTTCAATGTTGGAATTACTTGCTGTTCCCCATAGATCCAATGATTATGGTAAAAAAATATCAGGGTTTTGAGATGGCCAGCACGTACCCCAGATTTAAGCCCAATAAAAAATCTTTGAGGAACAATCGCAAGAAAAATTTATGACAATTGTATGCGATAAAATATCATTTGCGAATTATATTTACGTTTCTTTTTTTAATAAACACTATTTCTATTATTTCAACTAAAACGATATCCTACACAAACTCGTCACAAGTGTGGAATAATTGTAAGATATTATCAAGAAACACGATGTCTTTATAGACGTTTCGGCCACTGTGATTATGTGCTCATGCGATAGAGATTATCGTCCATATCATCCACAAAATTCAGGTATTCAAATCATCACACTGAACAAAAGTAATATTTGTATAAAATAATATAATTTTTGTAGATTTATAGAAATTCGATAGAAAAATGACAATGAAACTTCCTTGGACAAATTTGAGAGACAAATAACTCCATTTTTCTTATTATTAATTTATTATTTATAACATAATTCAACTTAATGCTGCTAATTTATGTACTCATCATTCTATTAAGCTGGTTTGTATTTGCATACCATTTTTCATACAACTAATAATGACGTAACTGATGGATGGTAATGCGTAATACGTTAGCTGCGCTGCATTAATTTGCAATGTATGCTAAACGCTAAATACTCGAAATAGAGACAATTAAATATTATACTATTCGTAGATCATACGTACCTGAACGTTATAGGCATTACGAAGGTAATTAAATATTAATACGCTTTCCAATATCGCTTAAGTGGAAATCAATATTGAGTTACATTCATAAATGTGATAAATGTTTAATAAATGTATATAATAAATAGTTACTATTATTTACTATGTACAGTAGTACATAATAAATAAAGATGCGATATAGGGGACAGAGCAGAAACTTAAATAAGTAGGTTACTTTTTCTTTTTTTTGCATTATAAGATATATTTGAAGAAATTCCCTGTAGGGTTCAACTGCACACTGAATCTCTCGTGAAATTACATTATAGGGCAGTCTGCGCGAAATGAGAGCATCGAAGATTTGCAATTACCCAACGAAATTTCATTCGAATTCCATCGACGTTCCGAGAACCGACGAAAAACGCTGCAAATATTGCAATTTAGGCAACCCTCGGCGACTTTAGCCAAACTTTATTAGATTTGCTTCGTTTCGCGTTAGATATTTAGCAATTGCCCTCGTGCATAAATAAAATATTATAAATATTACATTCGTATTTACATTTCTAATCTGTTATACAAATTCCGAGTAATTTAATAGAATTTATAAAAAAAACACACGATTAAAAAAGGACCAGCTTGATTTGTAATTAAATTAAATTACCTCGATAAAAATACATAAATAAACGAACTTGGACCAAAGAGAAAAAGCAAAATGTGTAGGTTTATTAAATATACTTCTTACCTGCAAAGGAACCTTGGCCCAATTAAGGAAGGCCACCAGGTAAAATTGGATAAACGGTAAACGAGAAAGGTATTACATATTTTATTAACAACAATCTAAATTGCAATCTATGTAATAGGAAAGAAATGGAGACACTGGGACGTATCCTGGACGAGTGTCTTCGATATAGGCAATGCGGATCAATATCCTCCTTTAGCTGCTTGAAAAGTATAGACATTATAAGTATCCTTTGACTTCGAGAAGAGAAGCTAATAAAATAATAACATGCATAAAATCATGCATGAGATTAAGATCTCTCTACTCGGAGAAATGAATAGAAAGGCAAGTGAGATGCTACAATAGGAACAAATGGAAAGAAAATCTAATCTGCCGAACTGGTTAACATCAAAGGGGCTACAACTTTAACGAAACAGTTAATCCATTGTATAAACTTGAAACACGATTTACATTTTCGCATATATGTACATCTATATGTATGTACAGGGTGTAAAGGAACATGTGGGATCCACTTTGGAAGCTGCCTGTATACCTAAAAGCAATGAAAAAAGTTGAAAAATTGCGTAAAAAGAAGATGCGAGGCTTGTGAGAAATTAGAAGATCAGTTTTAGACGAGGCAAGTTAGTAAAGAGAAATTGTGTAATAAATCGAATATTTGATCATATGGAAATTTTGAATTCAAGAATAATAAAGGAGGAAGATACGATTTAAATACGTATGCTTATTAAATAGATTATATTTGTTGTCATGTAAAAATAGACGCATTTATTCTCCGTCTTGTTACGTATCGATGAGGATATTCGGAATTTAACGTAACTGTTTTACTCCTAATAACTTGCATGATTTTTCCGTAAAATGGAAGATGATAAAAAAAAAAAAAAAGAAAAATCCGGGTCGACAGCTGGTAATTAAATTCCGGGGAAAACATTAAATCAGACTGCAGACTCAAAAAAGAAAAACGAGAAAAGCTTCGAGTGAAAAGCGTTAAATCCAAATGGACATTTTTAAAAAAGCGATGTTCGGGCTATGCTAAATCAAATTACATCGTGTAAAAAGAGAATTGGGATTTTTTTCTAAACCGTGTAAAATCAAATTGCGCAAAAATATATATATATATATATATATATATAGAGAGAGAGAGAGAGGCAGAATTGAGCGCACGTCTGAAACATAAAATTCACCTTAAATTTCATTTATTAATACTAACAGGTATTTACATCCTTTTTCGTTATTAAATGTATTATTTTTTACGTGTATTTATATCTATAACATTTTATATAAATATTATCTGTTAAAAAAGAAAGTCGGATTTCACAAAATCTTATTATATTTTATAATTGTTTCATATTCATTACGATAATTATTAAAATGATCTATCTTGTTGTATCGTACAAGAAAATATTTTCTCAAATTCAATTATATACTTATATTAAATTTCAAAATATAAATTATTAAAAGGGACGAAATATAATTATTCTATATGTAAAATGTAATTATTAGGAAGTGTAGTACTGCTGGAAAAATTGTTTATTGTCGGGAATTTGATCATTATCACGGATATGATAGATAAATAAATTTCAAATTTTATAAATTTCAATCGAGGACAATAAATATTCGAGATACACGTATTATTAAAAATTTCATTAAAAAAATTACACCGGTGTAAAGGTAAATTTATTTAACGTTCGATAAATAACAAACAAAAATAACTAAAAATAATAAATATAAAAGAAAATTGTATTTTCAAATAACAATTAATCTAATTATTCTAAATAACTTAATCTAATATTTATACTTGTACAAATAATAAATAACTTATTTCTGTTTTCTACTTGAACTCTTAAGTAAAAAATGATTCTCCATTTCAATGACTATATAAATGGAAATTTATTCAATAATGGTCAAGATTGCTTGATGCACTCTTTCCAGATAAACGTGAACGAACTCGTTACTCCACCTAATATTTCTCGCAATTGATGAAATATTTAATGAAACTTTTAACTGACATACTTTTTCCTCCGGTAGAAGAAGTTTTCGCTGTCGTCGGTACAAGTCATTCGATCCAATTTGGTCTGAAGCTGGCTAGATTCGAAAGGTGGTCTGATTAAATTCCTTCCGGAATAAGAGTACTGCGAGAGAATGAGGGAGGAGCGCGAGAAGATGGCCAACGAACGCTCGAAATCACCGGAACAACGAAGCCTCTTCGATTTCTCCCTAGTTCGATCGATTCGCTGCTGACGAACGAATAAAGATCGCTTCCGGCCTGTGATCGCATTCTATTGACTCAGACGCTGATCAACGTGTCAGTTGTCTCCGAGAATTGGATAATTGCAACTTCGTCATTGAAATTTTTTATCACGCTCGATATTTTAATCAACCTCACCAAAGCGTGAGAAATGAAACAGATTTCGAATATTACACTGTATAAGGTAGCTATGAACAGTATTGCTACTTATCTCTTCAGCTACCACCGTTCAAGGGAAAAGTCGTCGTTCACAGCCCAAGTTTCAATTTTTCAAAATCTTACATAGTACGATATACCGCGCTGTGAATAATTATAGACTCAAACACATTTTTCCCGCGCTATTTTCTCTCATCTTGCGGTACTTTCTATCGAGTTTCGGAGTGCGTTGCGAAAAAATGACATTTCGAAAGTGCAGTCCCACTAAAAAGCTGCATCGACTCAAATAAAGTGATGATCTGTCGGTGACAAATTTGTAGAGTACACCGCGCGTGCAAGAACTTGCCACCCCAAGTGATTCGAGCCATATGGGGCCAGCTCTCTGTTGTTTTGTGAAGTTGTTGTCACCAGTCGATCGCGAAGCTGGCCTTTCAGATAAATCAATATCGATCGTGCTGAAAGTCGGACAATTTTATCCATTAGGGGTAATTATACACGACCGCCTGAAAAAAAAGACTAAAACTTTTGCATACACTTAATAACTGGATAATTGGTAAAATTCTTTCCCTCTTTTTCTCTTATTTTATCTCCAATTTTATTCTTATTTATCGTTTTACGCATATGCCATTAATGTTACACGCCTGAAATTTTTCGTACAACGATATCTTTGCTATTACGTAATTTTGTAACTCTAACGCAACAATTAACGATGTTAACGATATTTGAACAAAAATCAATGATGCTGGGGAAGTGGTACGATGCTGTTTCTGTAACTGAAACCCTTTGGACTCGCAGTGGCGGATGCAGAAGGCTTTCTTGGAGCGAAATGTGTAAAAGTACATAAACAAGTACGTTTTACAACTTCCTTTTACAAAATGTAAGACTCGTTTACAATTTCCATTTGAATATTTCTATTTGACATTGCAGCTTAAATAATTAAATTCGCATTAATTGTATATCTAACAAACTTTTCAGAATGCGACATAATATGCTTATGTTTTATTATTCTTTGCAGGGGAAGGAGGCGATCGTCCCTATCGTAATATCATTCCAGGAATTGCTTGATGTTAAAAACATGTAGTAACAGCAGTTTTGTAGTACGCATTTACGTCGTGTATAATTTGCACGTGGGAATGCGAGGATATGTGTGTTGGGAAAATTGATGCGTAAAATTTCATGAAGTAGAAATTGTGAGGGGCACAAACGAACTGCAAGGGACATGAACATTAATACATTTTGAGGGTTCGGTGGCTTTTAACGTTGAAAATAAAGATGAGAGGTACAGGCGGTGTAAACGTGACGAGTAGAAATCATTTGAGATCTCTTTTACGCTAAATTGACAGGCGTAAAGGATTTTAATCATACGTATGTAAATGTAAATCATTTGACGTTATCGTTTAAATAACTTTTCTAAAGAACGAAAGCTACGATTATATTCTGATTATTTTAATATCTTCTTCTTCTTCTTTTTGCTGTTACAAACGATTTCGCGTTAATAATCCAAAGGCGTTAAAACTGTATCGACGATTATATACTGAATATTGCAATAATTATAATACGAATTTATTTGCTCGCGTTTATAAGAAATTTAAAAGCGCAAGATATGCGATACGATACAAGTACAAACGATATGATAAAATACGTGAAATATTAGTAAAACAGTATCCTAAATACGTTATAAAAAAATATAAAATTACATAAAAGTGCGCTAAACAGCTAAAATGATACAGTACTTCTTAGTCGTTATTCAAATAACTCTTGGAAAGAATATAAAATTGTGTTCTGATTATTCGGATATTTGTTTCTGTTACTAGAAATGATCTCGTGTTACTGATCAATTAAAATAATGTAAACTGATGTATTAAAAGCCTGGAATCGACGCTATGGAATTATACGACGAGTATCGTAGCAATAAAAGCAAAAGTTAAATAATATGGCCTAGTCATTCGTCAGTCGTTACCCCATAAATCATTAGAGATTCGCAGGCGGACCGTTTCCCTCGTAATTGTCGACTGGGAACCCCTCGTCACACAGCGTATCAGCAATTACGGGGTACCACGTTAGCACGATGTGTGTTCCTTCGTGCAGGTCCGGCCTGACGTAGTATCATGGTGGACCTAGATGTTCGTACACATATATACACGCATATTGTATATGCACGTAGGGCAGAATCGACCACAAAGACAATGCAGCATGGTTACACCATTAATCGAGCCGATTCTCGGCCATTGTAGCGTAATCGGGCATAGTACGTGGAAAACGAAGAGCAGCTACCTCGAATCGAGACTCGATCTCTCGTTACAACACGACGTTCCCTTGCTGAAGCTCCTCCGACAAGGCAGTCGATTATCACTGGGTGAACAAAGAATCGTTTGTCGCCCACGCACGATTATCTTAAGAAATGACAGTTTGGTTGCCCGTTGCCCGCTCTCTCGCGTCCAACGATTCGTTAAAAACAGCGAAATTACGTGTCAGCGCGAGAACGCGTGGAATGTAACTCAACTGCATGTTATAGAGTGTTTCTGTACACGCGTACGTGTAAGTATGTATAGCTACGTATCACGCGCCAGTGCATCTCTTGACGATGATTGCATTCCGTACAGATATTGATTTTCCTTTAGTTAATGCGCGGTAGGTACTACATACATGAAATATTACTATTTCACATTATGGCTCTCCGATAATTGCTCGGGCGGGTTAAAATACAGGGTGTCCGCCGATAAGTGCCGTTTGATATAACTAGCGAACGGTAGGTGATAGGACAAAAATATAGGCAGAATTTTATCATCGTTTTATATGCAAAATGTCACGGTGAAAAAAATCTGATATAGTATCAGGACTGTACAATTTTTATCCGAATGTGTCTCTTCCGAGGCATTTTAGGTTACTAAAGGATCGTTTTTCGTGGAAATGAACGGTTCCGAATATTCGACCTTGTGAACGTTCGATCGACGATGCCTTGTATATGTATACAATATTATATATATACCTTAATATTATATATATATACCTATTATATATATAATAATATTATATATATATACCTTATATATAATACTCGATAAATTTGGTAAAAGAAGTTTGCATTTCTCTGATCATATACTTGCAAATGTGAATTTGCATAAAAATGTGTAATTTGGTTGTCAGTATGGAAACTATCTTCCTGCAGAAATAAGACGACTCTGGATTTAGGAACTTTGTAACTGTTTTGTTAGAAAAAGTTGGCGCGAAAACGGAAAGAAACGCGAGAATCGTTGCCGGATCGTTGGCGGAAGTAAAGGAAATCAGAGTGAAAGGAGCCTGTCAGCAAGAAGACGATTAAAGTGGACGAGCTGCGTGTTGCCCATTTGCACGTTCTTCCAACAGCTGTCCGTAGACGTGATCACTCGTTTTCAGTTCCAATGGGAAACAAAATATTTGTTTCGTAATTGAAGTTTCCCCGGACGACGTATACGGACTGACCGCGGACACATGTTTATAATTGAAGAATGCTTCTAGAAAACGGGTATATAGCATGTTCCATGTTCATGGAAAAGAAAAGTGTATCTGCGGAAAAGACCTATATATATATATATATATATATGTAGTACCCTTTAATTGTAAAGAAAATTCAATGCTCCATTCGTTTAGACAAAAACTGACGTTTATTGGCTCTTGTATTTTTTCTACGTCTCCTAACATTATTAAAAACCATTTAGAAAGGGAAACTGCTCTTAAATTCTATCCCGCAATTCTATTCTCATTGCTACGTAGAACATTTTGCAAGAGACAATCGTCTATCAGCGTGGACGAGGCTTAATCCGCGGAGGAAAGCACATCGTAGCCGAGGCACCGCGGTTGAACGTCGAGGGCGAAAGTTTAACGCTCGCTCATTTCATGGTAACGTCCAGTTTCTTTCGACTGTATATACCGCACTGCGACATCCTGGTATAACCTGATGCAGCTGCCATCGCAAAAAGTACGACCTTCCGCAAGTATAATAAAACTAATACGATTGCCTCGTCTTTCGTTGAAATTCACATGCCGCGGGTATTACGCACCAGTGCCGCGGTGGTTTGTCTTTCTTACGCAAGGATAATTAATCGCACGTTGTCGGTACGTGTTCTTGCAGCGAGAAAAAACGAACGTTCTTTTGGAATCTATAGTAATTACGATCGAATAATCAAGCCATTATGCAATTGCTCTTTTAAATAATCGATTGCGATAATAAAGCAACAGATATGTTTTAAATCTTTCAAATACGAGGAATTTGTAGTGCCTAAGTACGTGTTGCGTGATTTATTTGCAGGAAAAGCTGTTTACAGCTTCTAAATGGGCTGCATTGACATGTGATATTTATGTGAATTCGTATCTTAGCGAAGATAAATAAAAAGTGGAGCTCAACTGGACAATTTTTTATTTGTCGCGTGTTATAACAAGTACTGTACTTTGAATATTTTATATATCTTTACATGTTAGGTCAGCTGTATTCATTTACGCATCTATCACTTTCGTATAAATAGATAGAAATCAGTCTAGTTACAATTAGTTAAGAATTTTCTCGTTGTAACTTTTTAAGTCATTGTAAGCATAACTTCGTGACTATATAATTTTCCTTGCATTGCTGCTCCTCATAACGTCGTACAAATTAACGTTAAGAATGGTTTTTCATTCAGTCATAAGAAGATTATTTCTATGTGATTTCAGTTTGATATTGGTTTTGCTAATTAATAAAATTTTATACCTTGAAAAACGCCTAATTTTCAGAGAACCGTCTCCTCTTCAAAACGAATTATTACGTATAATCTTCATAATATAACTTTGATAAGTTATTAATTATATGTTTTAATTAAAAAGCAAAATTTGCAATATATTCCTCACAGTTAGTAAAAGTACCTTTCTACTTTTCCAGTAGAAAAATAACAGGAAAAATTAAATTTGTTTATCGTACGCTATTGATTATTCTGTAATATCGTAAATTTAGAAGTGGTAATGAACCATCTATTTATTCTGCGTGTATGCAATTCGTTCAAAACGTAAATTAAAAATGCAATTAAAAAAGATTCTCAATTTGATAGACGGAAGAATGGCCATACAGTCTTTAATTTGAGAAACTAACTTGAAAAGCGTTTTCAGGAATATGTAGGTACACGTTCATTTGTATACGTCATGAATACACGGATCCACGTACTTATCGTTGTACTGCAGAAAGGACTGCATTTCGTTCGATATCACCTGCATTTCCAATTTTTGCCTTGTGAATGCATCGCCTGGCATAACGAGGGCGAGCATTAGAAAGTAAGATGCGGTGCTTCCCGTTAATAATAATTACAAGAGCTTTGCGAAGAAATTGGAAACGTAATAATTTGCATTTTATTGCCACGTAATTGTACAGAATAAAATATATTAAACGTTTTATATAGAATAATTTACGGTAGACTTAATATTAATTACAAAGGTTTTGTGAAGAAACGTAGATTGACAACTTAATAATCGTCACTTTATTGCCATCTAATTGCACGCAATAAAATGTATCAAGAATGTTTTATGTAATTACTTTTAGTAAATTTAATGTTAATTGGAAAAGTTTTGTGAAGAAACGAGAATTCGAAACTTAATGAATTGCATTTTATCGCCGTATAATTGCACACAATGAGATACAGGGTGGCCCATTTAAGGGATACACGCAATTGTCTCCTACATTGTTCTTTGCGCAAAAGATTGTTTCAAGTAAAATTTACGTTGTTTCGAGAGGTACATCTTGCGATGCTCACGATTCCTGTCTAGATAGACGTGGCTTATAATATGTTGTCGTTCCGAGCTCCTTCAAGGTCATTTATCGCTGTTCAAAGCTTCCCCTCGTGGAACATCCCCAAGATTTGACTTGCTGGTGGTATATTTCGTCAATTTCGGACGTAAAAGCGAATCATAATCACGCTAACGATGCGACTTATTGTTACTCTTGTTTACAAACAGGGGATGCTGCTGCTACATTGGATTTCTGGATACTTGAATAGGAAGAGGAAATAGAACGCCAAGGTCTCTGAATTTAACACCTGCGGATTTTCTCTTCTAGGGCTCCATAAAAGATCAAGTCTATCGGAAAGAATCCACTAGGCCCGATAATATGAAAGACTTGCCTGCAAATTACTTCTGCAACATTGGACGAGATACAAACATCTTTCAGGGGTAGAGTAAGTCGATGCATCGGCGTCATTTCGGAAGTCGTCATCTCGAATACCAAAGATAAGGATCAATTTCTGGCCCTTTAGCGAATGAAGGTAATTCGGCAATGAACGATCTTCACTGTCTTTGGAACAGCAACGTATTAAAGCTGAATAAATTCGTCATGGAACAGGCCACACGCCTATCCGAATAAAAACATTCCATTTTGAGATCTCGAAGGTACATCCAAGACACATCCTGGGCATATCGCAGATAAAATTTGTGATCACTTGAAGATATTCCCCTCGAAATAAAATAGGATTTAATTCGCATAACGTATAGAAGATAATTGCGTTTGTATAATCTGAGTCACTTCACATGGATCATCCTGTATATTAGACGTTCTTCATACGGGGTGTCCCGCCTAACTCTTCCAGACTTAGTTGCTCTTATTTGTCGTGATATAAAGACAAAAGTTGTATGGTATCGAGCAAGATATACTGTCTTTTTATATATTTGACCCGACGATGGCCTTAAACATCCCGTACAGGTGATATTAAGGTTTCAATTTTCTAACTTGCCCAAAACGATTAGCCGTCAGATTCTTGTATTGCTCTCTCGAATTCGAAAGCTCGTATCTCGATGGCGGAAGCTGCAAAAGGCACGAGGTCGTAACGTTGTGAAAGAATATACAATGCAATGAAAAATGGAAGTAACCGTCTAAAAGTTTTAAGTCTTCATTTTATTACACACAACAAAGTATATCGAAAACTTTTGATATAATAATTTTTGATCGTTATACTTTAACATGAATACGAAATGTTCGTGTATTTACAGCGAATATTAAAATTATTAAAACCATTGAAATTCACATCCGCGTACTGAAGCAATTTGTGAATTGCAGAAGAGCTGTTCTCTGTTTGAGATGGAAAGGGGATGAACAACAGGCTTTGGTCCAATCACACACCTTTTCTGCCTTTGTATTCCTGTAATTGCGCATCTGATATAGTTCACGCGTACTGATTTAATTTTAACGAATAGCGTCATCATATAGGAATGTGATCGTATCACAGCCGCGTAGTAATAATAAATGAGATTGCCATATATGATAGCGTTGAAAAAACAAATGCGACCTGCAACCATTTTGTTATTTTTTAAATCGACAAGTATAACCCCATTTTTTGTAATTATCACGTATTTTATAAATGTATTTAGAAGATATTTTATGCTAACAAAAGTCGTTGCTTTTTGTTGACAAAAATCGTACGATCTTTCTTTATCCGTTGAACCGACATTTATTTCGTGCTGTTTTATTAAAACGTTTTCGTGTTATTTTCATATTTAGGTTGTCTCTCATAAGTTTCAGCTTTGGTGTTTAATTATGCAGGACGATATTTTTAAAAATTACATAATTTCAAATACCATTTTGCATTATCCGATGCAAATATATCTCAACATTAAGTTATAATTTTTCTTAAACAATAAAATAAATGTTTTGTAAATTGCACTATCCTACGCTGAAATTGTAGGATAAGATTTATGCGTAGTAATCTGTTCTTACATTTATAAAGATGCTATTTTTGCTATTTATTACTATATAAGTCTTTGCAAAACACTGTTAATATTATTGCACAAATTGTCGTTTGTTCATACGATATCTAGTTGTTGACAATAAAATTGCGATACAATTCAAATGCAATGAAACAAGGAACATCGATGTTAATTACAACGAGAAGTTAAGAAACATTTTTGTAGATATTAATTTAAAAGAAAACAACTGTCTTAATTACGTTCATTTCGTTCTTTCCTTCTGCTGCTCTTAATTAGCATGGTTATGGTGTAGTGTATGATAATAGTTACGATTAGACTGCGGATTTTTATGGAAATTCATATTTCTGAGAGTATAATTAAACAAGTAGAACCTTGTTAGAAAATTGTTTTACCAACAAAGTGCTATAAAAAGCACTGTATTTTGTATATTTTATATATTTTTTCATATTATGCTCATTCTGTGCAACTCTGCACTTTCAAATTTCCTATAAATGAATAAAAATCCGTAGCATAGTTACAGAAAAGTAAAGAAAGTACACAAATAGTAAAGAAAGGAAACGTAAATATGTTTCGAAAATAAGAACCTTCTTTCTTTTCTATCAGAAACGATAAAAATTCATCGAGTAATAACCAGGAAAATTCATATATCGAGCTAATAGTTGGAAGGAAAAATTAATACGCGTTGCAATTGTGTACAAGTATCGTTTAATTAATACATCGCGTAAAAATAAATATCATAAACGCGTATCAGTGGAACACAATTTACGTCACAATTTATATTGCTCTTGGTAAAACGTATATTTTTCCTACGCTTTTGGCAAATGTTGTGAAATTTATAACAAATTATCGTTTAATATCGTAATAACCGTATCTGTTAGGTACTTGCAATCGAAAACAACTCTCACTCATCATGATTACGAGAACGTGATGCAGGGAAATATAATGATTAAAGTATCCGTAATCGGACAAAATGAAATCTTAAACAGGATTAACGAAAATTTCTTCGGCGAAGATACAGCCAGAACAAATGCCTGCACATAAAACGTCTTTTATAAATACCTTAGATACTCGGAAGCAAAGAGGAAAAGCAAAATATATAGACTAAAATGCACCTCTTAGCTACAAAGGAATCCTGGTTAATTAAGTCTACCAGGTAAAATTGAATAGACGGTGAACGTTAAGAGTATTGCATATTTTATTATTTCCTGTATATATAAACAAAATTGCACTGGGCGTGAGCCTCGCACAGTAAATAAATGCTACCGCAATCGTTTAGCGTTGCAATTTCACAAAATTACGAATACCTTGTTTGTATCGTATCGAAGTGTACGTAGAATTTTACATAAAATTCGAGTAAACTGTGAATTGCAGAAATTTGACAAATTATACATAAGTTAGGAACAGAGAAACTATTTTTTAAATGAGAAAGGGTGACAGACGGTCAGGGAAAATATGTTGTTCTCCCTCTAATTTCATAGCAATCTTTCGACTAAAAAAAATTAACAGAATTTACGAATTGGTATGATATATACTTTTCTCGTTTGCTTCTGTAGGTAGAATTATGAATCCGATATGTCAGCGCGATCGATTTAATTCGACCGCGTTAAATAGATTCCAAGGGAAATGGCAATACAGCGTTTGTCATTTACGAGTCAGGGGGTTGTAAATCATTCCATTAGGATAATCTCACTACCATTGCGTTTGTGTCAGCCTAAGTAATGACTCATTTGTTATGTCTTCTCTGTCTCCGATATTTCATCGACGTTACGTGATACGAGTTTGTAAACTGAATATTTTTACGTAATTACATAGCTGCGATATTTAATTTTTCAGGGGAATTTATATCGAATTTATATCGAATTATTTCAACTTCTGACACATAAACTTGGAATCTTGTTAAAGGCAAGTTTCGTTAAAGTTCTTGTTAAAGGCACTGATCCTAAAATTTTACAGTTCAAGATCATTTCACGGAAGATTTCGAAGATTTCTGCGAAAATCCTGGAAACTAGAGTCCAGCAGCGGTTATACGTATAGGAAAAGATCATTTCCATATTCCAAGATCATTGAAATCGGCGAGGTCGTCTCTATTCCGAATAATTAGCAACAATTCTCTGCTTCAAATTCGTGAAACCATTTTAATTACATAAGAAACATTTCTTCTTTTTTTTTTTTTATCACAAATAGCAAACATATTTAGGTGGCCTGTTACAAGCTGTACGAGCAAAGCTCTGCTAAGCTTAATTGTCCTTTTCGAAGAGTGAATTTTCATCCGGAACAGGTACATTGTACGGTTAAATTGAATCTCGTTTGAAGTTTGCCGGCACTGAAATAAAGTTTCGAGTGCTAACATTAACTCGTTTTACTCTTTCAATGAATTCGATGCGTGTTAAATTCGAAGCGTCCCACTTTCATCTCGGTTTGCATTGGGGTGTACGTTGATCGGTTGATGCTTCAAATGTTAATTTCCCAATCAATGACATCCTGACTGTGGCAACCTACGCTCTCACGTGTCCTTAGCGAGTCTTCTACCAGTAAGCGATAAATGTATCAGAAGAAAGTATGGCTGAGAGTGCAAGGGAAATAAAAATGGCAATTGTGAAGCGAATCTTTTTCACGGCTGACAGGCAGACTAGACTAGACTAGAATAGACTTAACAGACTATTATAGAAATCCCTGTTTTATCAGCATTATCTATACGTAATATCGATCAATTATACAATGTATTCGCTTCAACTGGTCTGTTTTAATTGAAAATTTTATTCAATTGAAACTTTGTTGGAATTTCTAAACGAAAGAAGCAATTGTTCAGTGTCATTGGTGGAACATTTGCATTGAAATAGAGCAGCTAATGCGATACTGTTTCAGAAATGTGATAACAAGCGAATGAATATTTTGCTCTCAGCTCGTTCCATTTGTATATTCCAATATTCATCTATAAACGTCTGTTTCATATCGCAGACAAATTTGAAAATGGTTATTTTTTCTGATAGATAACCTTTATTCGATAATAAAATACGCGTTCCATACGAGAGCAGGGAACCAATGAGTTAATTATCATCGAAATCTTCTAGTATGTATCATTATTATTAACATTTAATATGATATCTAGTTTAATAAATTAGAAAATATAAAAGAGTCACTTTGAATTTATGCAGACTGCCTTTTACATTTCATAAGCGGTAAATGCTGAAAGACTGTGGCCGGCGGAATGTGGATTAGCATAATCACGTGGTTTATTATGATTAGACTGCGTACATTTCTGCATTTATGGGAAATTTAAAAAATATAAATGTTGCGGGAGAATAGGATTTATAGCTAGATGAGTGGTTGCAAAATGAGGCGAAACGTTGACTCCAGCAAGATACAGGGTGTTTCATAACATGTGGGGTCCACTTTAGATACGAACAGGAGGAACCAAAACGATCGAACAAATTCATACGAACGTGCGTTCTATCTGATCGTTTCAAAGTTATAGTCATTTTCGTGTTTCGATACTCCGCAAATTATTCAAGCTCGCAGTTTTCTTATCAAAAAATTTCGCCATCTTTTAAAAATTCCAGGTATTTGTCGAATCTGTTGGCAATCTGGCTATATACGCGCACGGAGTACATACTGCAACGCCGGCGATGAATGTCGAATGCACGATTGTTTCCAAGTGGGCCGAAAATAAAAAATCTGACGAATTTAAATCCGGGGAACGAGCAGACCAGGAAATAAGTTCTGCACGACCTATCCATTTATGAGGAAATCGCGAAGGTAGACAGTTACGGACTATCGAAACACAAAAATGGCTATAAATTTGAAACGAGATCGGATAGAATACACGTCCGTATGAACGTTTTTTATCGTTTTTGTGCCTGCTATTCGCTTCTGAAATGAATTCCACGTGTTATCGTTCATCCTGCTGCCAAATAACAAGGAATAATAATGTTAAAAAAAAGAGCAAAATGCTTAAAACAGCCGACTTTACTAATATTATAATACCAAAGTAGCTGAGACTTTTAATATTTACTATGTGCGTGTTGTCGCTGTCGAGTCTCTGCTTCCACCAAAGGTAAGAAGGATTAGAATTTTTGAAACGTGTATGGAACGAACGAATATAGCGTGAGTATGTTTTATTCGTGTGTATAGAAGCGAAGTACATAAAATATGTACTATTTTGAGGGAGAAATAGATTTCTATGTGGGCTTCAGGTTTCTTTAGTTACGTCGATCAAACTATGAGATCGCGTAAAAATCCACGGTCTAGTTACGATATAAAGATTGGAAAATATAAAAACAAATATGCATAGCATAGATCTTCCAAACTGTTTGCAAAGTCTTGATTATACATGGCAAATATTTGCCAGCACATATTTATTTTGTTAGCTGTTTCTGTTGCGATATAAATATAGTTACGTAGGTTGGTGTCGCTAGAACAGACAGTGCGAAGCAATATATACACACGTAATGTAATTAACGATAAAAATAAATCGCTTCGATTAATCTTCGAACAAGATTCGATAAAATTTCTAATCAAATTTACTAAAAGCTCTTTAATGAAATCGCGCGGAAAGGGTATTCGTGTTCTATAAAGAGATCCATCCGCTAATGATTCTTGAAGACGCGTTTTAGTTCACAGATAATCCTTAGCGAGGCGGAAAAAATCGAACGAACGAATTATTTCAAAGCGAACGAACGATGATAGAATGATCGTAATACTACAAATCTAAGGATCCTTTACTGAGAAACAGCGAGATCTTCACAAAGATCATCATGTAATTTGGGAACCCTGACGAAGTAATAGATCTTCACCTACAAGACAAATACAAGGGGAATCAATGCTCAACCTTTATTGGCTACATACCCGGAAATAGGATTCTCACGTCCTTCCATCTCTTCTGGGTGAGAAAAGGGGAAAGTCTTTTGGGAAATGGACACTCTGTCTCAGTTTCGGGGGAATTTCTCTCTTTCTCGCCTGCCCTTTTGGGTTGGCAAGGCAATATAAACGAGGGACGGTAATTCAAAGGAGCTTGAACTCAAGATCGAAATTTATCCGTCTAATGAACTCTGTGACGTCCAGTCCTTTTATATACAAGGTGTACAAATAAATAATCCAAATTTTTCAGTGAAACTGAAAGTTTCTTCGAAAGAAGTAAAGCAAGTTCGATTAAAATATTCGTCGTTTCTTTCTACAGCCCTCAGCCATCTATCAGGCAAGTGACGAATTTCATCATTGAAAAATGCTGCATCATTAGACAAGATCGAATCGTCGAATCATTTTTAGTAGTATACAAAGTGCTATTAATTCGCTCGCTAACAACTAACTAATTATTTACTACTTACATATACACGCAATTATAATCACTAATATTTTACCAGCTGATGCGACGAGAAACAATTAATTACAAGAAAGAAAGAAAAATTTACAAGATATTTTTTGAGAGTATACGTTCCGCCAACATCACTAAAGCATTATATACGATATTTTTAGTTTGGTTGTTTATGGCGTATCGTGCAAGGAAATTGATAAGATATTTTTATTAAAGCTTTTTCGTGAAATTAATTAATAACTGCAACGTATATAAAGTCTGCATATAGAGAAAAGACTATTCTTCGAAGATTATGTTATCGAAAATGTTCTCCTTCGAAAGTTTTTCTTGATATTAAGAAAGTTATCGAATTAATAGAGTTCGTTGGCTACCCTGTATCGTTTTTTTCTTCGTATTTTAGAAGTTCCAAAAAAACTGCGTCAGCAATTTCGCTCGACTATTAATAACTTTTATCAGTTTGCGTTCACTGCACTTTGGAAATATTCTGAAATGTTGGCAAAAATAGTTGTTCAAGTATCTATACGTGTCAAACTTTGCAGACGGCACGAAAGGTACACGAAACTAATAATTGCCCAGTGTTTTGTAAAGTACTCGTAGATTATACTAAAACTTTCATGAGTTTAGGACGTTGGATATGATCGGCACTGCATCATATTCGCATCACAGATCGAAACTTTGTTCCCTGTGCGTCGTATATTCGTCGTTTGTCGCGTCTTACCATTAATTTCATTTTCTGAGTTACGATAATAGTTTTAAAAGCAACGCGTTAGATATCATCGACATATTAAAATCAAGTTAAATAAAATCCCATGTACCGTAGTTACATGAGTATCAGCCTCGATAATGGCAAAAGCTACGTAGAAAAGTAGTTTAAGGTACGTAGAATGCGACGAACATCAAAGGTGTTGGAAATAAATCTCTACTTTTCTTTGATAGCTAATTGAAACTTATTTTCTGAATACACACAGACAGACTATTTTTGTGCTAGCTGACAACAGTGATTTAATTCGAGCAATAGTTGTAGAAAAAAATTGTAAAGGATATAGAGACCTCGGAAGAACGATACGTACGGTTTGTTTGTCCCAGGGGACAGACTTAAGCTCGACGAGAGTGCTTTAATGGGTTGGCTAAGGCGGATTGTATTTACGGTAATATAACGTTTCCCCTTTGCAAATTCTTCTTTGTAGTCGTATATTTCTCCCCTTTTCTCTTTTAATTTAATCGTTTCTCTTTGTTTCTTTGTGCCACGATGCTAAATTAATAGTTATGGTTTATTGTCAACAATGAAAACAGATTTTTAAATGCCATTGAATCGAATATATTTTTGAATTAAATGCAAATTGAAGAAACGCGATTTTTAATACAGCAATGTCAATGAAAGTGTAATTTTGATACTCCTGTATCTAAAAATTATTCCTTTCGCTTGTTGAAATTATGAAAGAAAATATAAGAATATTTGTTTTATATATATATTATACTTAAGATATTTATTATATAATTACATCGTAAATTCTACCTTTTGTACCGTCTGAATATTCATATCAATGGATCAGTAGAAATCGTAAATTGTCTGGTATTATTCCATTATGTTTTGTAAAATCATATTTTATAATTTTACTGAAACTATATAAAATATAATTTTACTAAAATTCGAAGCAACCCAATCTGACATTGCAAGGCACAAAGTGTTACTGTAACAGTGTAGAGGGCCATGTCGATATGAAACAATGGAAAATATAGTGCTCTCAAACGAACAAAACATCACGTGCACCGCGCTAATTGTAAGCTCGCAAAACAATACCAGTCGCCGAGTGCTGAGTGGTAAACGCGTTACCGGTAGTCAATGCTCCAAAAAGATTCATTTGTCCCTCGCGCGACAAAGCGTCGTGCCAGTATGATGTAGTCTAGACATCGTTTTATAATACATTCAAAATACTAAAATACTTAACTAATTTAGTTGAAAAGTCACAAAGCCAACTGCAATTACAAAGGTCATGGTTTCTCTGGTATCGACGAACTCTGTTCAACGAGGAATCTTATGCGTCCTACGTACCTACGTTGTAGCCGTTATACAGGCTGTTTCAAGCTTAAGGGGGTGTCCTGAATTGGAATGATCTAAAACAGCGTCTTTTTGTGATTTTTTTAAGAAGGGAAAGTTATATATATATATTTATATTACGAATAAAAAAATTTTTTTTTAAGTAAAAAGAAAAATTGTAACAGATTTCTAACGTTATTTAATGGACTGCAGTTTTCATATAAAACCATAGCTCAAAATTCAATAACTTCATTTCTCTCTTTCCCTTCTAAAAAAAATCACAAAAGGACGCTGTTTTAGAACATTCTAATTCTAATTCTTAACCCTTTCGCTTCGGGTGCCGCTTATAGGCGGCGCAGGTGAGATGACCTGTGGATACGAGCGTCGCTTATAGACGACATCCCGAAATGACCTGGGTACGGCACCCCATGTATCGGGGATACACCAATGCCATGTGTAGTCAATAATGTATTTTTTCGTTATCGGCAGAATATTTTCCATTGATTTTATCGATATATTGGATTAATCACTTCTTAAAAGTTACTCATTGTCAAGTCAAAACGTTTTACGCGATATATTTCAAACATCCAAACGATCGTATACCGTTTCGTGGTAAAAAATCTGTTAAATCCATCGACAGTGAAACGATATTTCATATACGGTTCTTACAAGAATTATCGTTATTTAAGACTTAGGAAAACGTATATACAGCAACCGCGCACACTGTGCGCATTTCTGGCGCGCGCTTCCGCTCAGTGACAGTACTTCGGTGGACTGGACTGCCGAAGCGAAAGGGTTGAACGACCAAAGTTTACGCTTTAAATTTGTAATACCCGCTTTAGCGTCCAGATTTTTGCTCACTTAAGCGCCATTCCCACTAATTCTTATGAATGGGGCCTGGAAGTGAACTCCGAGTGTGCCGAATGAGATAAAGTGCCGAACGAAACTCAACACCGATCCTTATCGTTTGTTTCGGGCACATATCGATTCACGCTCGAGTTCGCTTTCGCACGTGCCAGGTATCAACATCTCGCTCCCACTCGTCCCATCACCTTCCTTCGGTTGAATTCGCAGAAGTTACGTGCCCAGATAAGCGTCCGGATTCGGTTCATTTTGCGGAGGACGCTAAAGTGTGCATTGTGTATTCAATGAACAGAAATAAGAGGAAAATGTTATATAATCGCAACGCAAGATAAATATATAAAATATTTTATATAATAAGTAGTTGAGATCGTAGGCAGTTTGAGTTTATCATTCTCCGAATTTCGTGTTTGTCTTGCTTTAATTCGGTGGGCGCGTTATTAATCCTTCCTATTAATTCTTGTCGCGAATCGACTCTTGTACTATACACAATGGCTTTCACTGTCGAAGCATCTAAAGTATAAAGCGTAAGTTTAACGTAGCGTACACCAGCGTAGGTGTAAGATCTGACCATCTCGCGGACCAAATAACCTACCCTTTCTGACCAGTTTATCTTTCGTAATAGTGTCCGTCTATTGCCATTGGGTTTCATATTTTTGTTGTAACTCTTTTGTAAAACGTTTGCGGACCTATGTTTATGTAACGTCTTTCTCTTATTTCTACTCATAGAACATACTGGTGAAGTTTGATCGTTTAAACTCGGGATATCTCTTGGTATGCACTCTTTATGTAATCATACGATGCAGTTTTTAATATCTACACTGCAATTTGATGTTTCTATGAACAGAAATAAGGAAATGGAACCTACATGTAGATAAATAACTATTTTCCTGCTTTCTGGCCTTGAAAAAGGGTTGACACGTGGTTACACGAGTTGGTCATGGTTACGTTACATACTTTAGATATAAATAATATACATATATACATCAATACGATATTTTAAAGACTATTGGACCCTTTTATGCGAAACCCTACCAGGCATTAATTATCTAAAAGCGAAAAAATTTAGTTTAACGTTTTGATCTTCGAAAGAATTCCACCCAATGCACAGATCTTCTCTGTTTTTACTCAGAATCTACTAATTCTTTTGTCATCACCGAATTTAAATCTCGCTATCATCGCTCGAGCTTTCTATATTCCTTCTTCCGATGCCCTGCTCCATTTTCCTCGTTCAATCCCCTGTATTTTACGTTATACCTTCCTTTTACTATTCCGTCATAGGAACCTACATATAAAAGAAGCAAACAAAAATGAAATGGAATATGCTGCAATAGGTAGTTTCTCGTTATGAAAATCATGTGAAAATCTTCGCTACCTCGCATGGCCTTTGATCAAGGATTCAAACGGATCAAAGTATCTGGCGACAGCGTTGAAAGAGATCGAACAAAGCTCGAGAAGTCTCGTATTACTTTTACATTTTGTATTTCTTTCGACACGAACGATATTCTGAAAAACGTAATCGAATTACTTGGTCCCTGATGATAAGGCTTGTTTCAGAGGATGCAACCTTTTCGTGAAAATACTTCCAACTATCTTGTAAACCAAGCATCTTCGGTTAAATAAGACATACGTAAGTGAAAATTGTTCCTACAAAGAGAATTTTTAAGCCATTGCGACGTGCGTGTGTTGATAGTTTCTCCAGGTTACATTTCAAACGACGATATCGTGCAAGGATATCTTAAATATAAAGATAATATAAAATTTGATTAGATCGTCAAGAAGTCTGCGAGATGGCCATTGAAATATCATGGAATTTATTAGGTTGACAATAGCCGGTGTTCCTCGTTCTTTGCTGTTACTCGAATATCTTAAAGAAGAGAAAAAAGAGCAGGGTGCTCAACGACGTATCAAAGAAAGACAAATACACCCTAACATCTTTGGCCTAAGCTGGTCTCATCGTTCACTCCTTGTGTTCTTATCTAACAACGCATAAACGTTCACACGGTAAATAGGACGAGCCAATGATTATGGAAATGACCAAAGGTAAAATGTAAAAAACCATGAACTTATCGCTTATTTTGCGTTGTGTCTATTTACGTTAGAATAATCTGAAACCATCTTTGCGAAGCAGTGGAAATTGAACGCAAAACTTGAAATATCCTTTTTATTTTATTTGGGTGTATTTTGCAATCAATTCTCTTTGAGAATTTTAAGTAAATTTTTCTGGCGTGGAACTATGACACGATTAATAATTGTTTATAGTACGTTTGATTCTAGTTGAATCTAGCGCTTAGATCTAAAGGATAAAGTCTCTTCAGCCTGCGGATCTGATCCGTCGTGTCAAGTAATTGAGTAATTAGTGGAGTTTGGTTTTCTTTTTTTATTTTATTTGGGTGTATTTTACAATCAATTCTCTTTGAGAATTTTAAGTAAATTTTTCTGGCGTGGAATTATGACACGATTAATAATTGTTTATAGTGTGTTTGATTTTAGTTGAATGTAACGCTTAGATCTAAAGGATAAAGTCTCTTCAGCCTGCGGATCTGATCCGTCGTGTCAAGTAATTGAGTAATTAGTGGAGTTTGGTTTTCTTTTTTTATTTTATTTGGGTGTATTTTACAATCAATTCTCATTGAGAATTTTAAGTAAATTTTTCTGGCGTGGAACTATAACACGATTAATAATTGTTTATAGTGTGTTTGATTCTAGTTGAATCTAATGCTTAGATCTAAAGGTTAAAGTCTTTTCAGCCTGCGGATCTGATCCGTCGTGTCAAGTAACTGAGTAACTAGTGGATTTTGGTCTTTTTTTATTTTATTTGGGTGTATTTTACAATCGATTCTCATTGAGAATTTTAAGTAAATTTTTCTGGCGTGGAACTATGACACGATTAATAATTGTTTATAGTGTGTTTGATTCTAGTTGGATCTAATGCTTAGATCTAAAGGTTAAAGTCTTTTCAGCCTGCGGATCTGGTCCGTCGTGTCAAGTAACTGAGTAACTAGTGGATTTTGGTGGTTATTAATTATGCTATATCTATTACTGAATTTCGATATTTCTTTTTCAACTGTAGGTATCTTAAGGTCGCGATGTATTGTTTCGTTGGTAACATACCAAGGTACATCTATTAAGGATCTTGGAGTTTTTGATTGGAATCGTTGAAGGATTTCTATGTTGGAATTACTCGCTGTTCCCCATAGTTGGATCGCATAGGTCCAAACAGGTTTTAATATGGCTTTATATGTCTTTCGAATGAAAACGAAAGACGAGGCTCGATGCAGACGTCATACGTGTTTCTTTGTTCTGCCGGTTAAAAGCATCGAAGACGAGCGTGTGTGGCTGTTAGAACGCAGCGGGAAAAAGTCGCTCGTCTGTACCAGGTCTTGGAAAGAAAGCGATCGACGCGAAGAAACAAAGCGAAAAATAGTTGAAAATTGGTGTGTGCGTTTCCTTTGTTCGACCGTGGCCGCCACGCGGCGCGGCGCGGCCGTGCCGAAGTTTCTGGCACGTTGGAGGGGCTCGAATCCGACATGGCGATGGATCGATACAGCACCAAGGGGTAGTGTTATGGGGGTGGCTTGCTGGTAATACACGGGGGTTGCTGCCATTGCCCGATGGTGGAGAGAATGTACGCGTATTCTACTCCACCCCAGCGTTAGATCCAGAGGTAGCACCCTATTCGTCAATCCTCTTCCTTCGTTCTGAAGGCCCTTTCTCTTTATTCGAGTTCGTTAAACTTCCAGTCGGTCGGCAGAACCCTCTAGACTTCTCGGCCGTTTTCTCTTTTTCCCCCGATATCATCTTTTTCTGTTTTGTCTCCTCCACTTTGTCTCGCTCGGAATTTTAGATATCTTTTAGGTGTACACCCTGTTTTTTCATCATTTTCACGCCAAAGGTTAAGTTCGTTATATCGATACGAGAGTTCCTTATTTTTCAACCAAATATACATCGACGACAACATTTTTCACGTTAAAGATAAGACGAGGATAAGACTTAATTTAACGTTCTGTAAAATCTAATTTGCATCCTCAAGTATAAGTGGGCTTATCGAAGAAAATATAATTTATTGTACGTTTTAAACTTGAATGTCATATCTTGCTTCTACTATACTGTGCGGATTTTCTGTCTGTTTAAAGCACTGTACGAGTGATGCTATTTAGCCGTATGTTTAGTAGGCTGTCTGACCAGATTAAACAGTTTACTACTTGAATAACTGTTCTAATGCGCTCCACATGTATAATTACTCGCTACTTAGTTTTCATTGTTTAGCATCGCACATTTTAACTGCCGTTGTTTTCACCCTCGGTAAATAAATCTAAAGGAAATTAAACGTACGTGCATACGTATAAAATGAGTAATTGAAATGCTTTGAAAACTTGTTCTTTTTACACAGCAATTTGTTTCGTGTTAATTAACAATTCAATGCAAGGTATGCATGTTGAATAGAGAATGATGCACTTTTACTAATTTCCACGTATTTGAATTATAATAACCGAATGGTAACTGTAATCCTTTTTCGCAATTTGTTATTTATTATCTCAAAATTAAATAGCATCGTACTTGTAAATTTCAAACTATTTATCATATCAATTAGTGTATATTCCTACGACCATAAAAATAGCATTTGTTTCCACGAATTAACAGAAGGATAGCTATAAAATTTTTTGGATAGCGCGGCCATAATCTGATGGTATAATTTAGATCTACAATTCTGCACGATCTTCCATGCAAATTGGAAAATGAAGCGAAATTGGATCGTGTGAGATATTGCGCGTAAATCGTATGCTCTTTCATTATTAATACATCTGAAAAATGCTGCTTCGTCCATTTTGAAAATTATGCATAATTTCAAACATAGTTTTAGAATTATACTTTCGTATACGCTAATCGACTAGCTTTTTATGCTCTACGAAAATACGTTAAGGTGTACAGGTTGATTCAACTCAAACGAACCACCTCAAAAACTCTTTCACTTTGAAAGAATAGTCGAATTATTAATTGAAATATTCGAGTGACTCTTTAACAATCTTACTTAACAGATTGTGTTTTGATAGAAACTTTCTTTAATTCTGACATTTAATAATAATTAATCTGTCACCATTGTTCGTAAATATTAAGATCTAGTTTAGTCCATGTTGGTATAAATACGATGCGACTTGTTGCAAATAAATATAAATAAAGCAATGTATTAAGAAACGAATAAATTAGCAAATCTAATGAATCGTTAGATCAGAATTATACGGAACTTGCATTATAACGTAAATTTGAACAATTTCTTGTTGCATTTTAAATGTTCTTCCATTCTTTTCTTCTCACATAATCTCTGATACACGAATAGCAAACAGTTGGTAAACTTAATTAGTTTGAGTTAATTAGACTTAAACAGTACACTTTATCCTTTAAGAGTTCATAAAGAGCAGCAGTGTAAACAGGATGCTACAAGATATTAATGTAATATCGAGCCTTTTATTTTTATGACTTCATGTAGACACAACAGTTGTACCGAAATATTTGTAACATCGTATTTTACATTTCTTTTATCTTGATAAAGATGAAAGCGAATAAATGGCCAATATTTGCCAATGTGCGTCTTGACGTGTCAGTGAAATTCTCATAGAGTTACCGTTTTCACTGTAACATTTTATATTTAAAAGGTGCATGTAGGCTTTTATGGCCGACTGTATTGTATCCAGAATATATTATTTTGGATCGATGCATCACGAGTATAATTAGAATGCTTATCTGATTTCGTGCAAAAATTAACTGCGTTTAGGGTTCATACGTTCTCACCATTTACGTTCTCACATACGTTCTCGACGTCATTACTTTTACTTCTGTCGTACCGTGAAGTTCTATTGTTCTTTCAGGTGACTAACAAAGAGGAGAGCGAACGTTCTGGTACACTTACCTCAAAGTGCACTCTAACAATAGAATAAACTCGAAACGATAAAAGAGGAGGCGCAAGTGAGCGAGACTTCGAGGAAGGTGCACAGCACCGTAACGATGATTATTTTTTATAGCCCTACGACCGAGGCCAGAAGATCGTGCTGCGTTCAAGTAGAATAAACTTTGCTTTATCTTTAGCCATCTATGTTGCTTTCGTTATTATGTTTTACTCTTTTAAATGCTCCGCTAAGATCAGGTGCTTTGTTTTCGAACTTTATGATCCAGTTAATGCCTTCTAACAGACTTTATTATAACATTAAGACGAAGCACAGAGTTCAGGCGAGAAACACGTTTGCTGATTATCGCGATAGAAAAATACAAATCATCGTACAACTCGTACGTAATGCTAGATAGAGCAAGTTGGATCAACGTGGAAACGTTTATGACAAAATTCTTCTAGAATTTATTGATGTTGTATTTATAAAAAGTATTATATCCGGTATTAGTATCTGTTTATCGAAATATGTTAACACAAACTTGCTAAACCTGACATAAAAAGTACAAAAAGATAGTTTTTGAAGATCGTAACAATGTCCTGGCTTGCCGACGCCAGATGGGACGCATCTATTTCTACATGTCCTTTGTTGTCAGACCAAATAACAGGTCCCCTATTTCTATTAGATAAAATACCAATTCTTTCTCCTCTTCCAGTGAAAATACGATATGCAAAGGTCCTAAACTAGTCTTCGACATCTGTTGAGGATTCTCCCCGAGAGTCAACTTCCTTGGCAACGCAGTTTTGGGAAAATTAAAAACCGCAAGTACTCTACGACAGTCCATTTTTCTGTACAATTGCTTCATCGACTTTCCGCATTGATTCTTCGCTCCGACTTTGTCGCTCTGTCTTTCTTCTGTATGTTGGTTTTATCTAAGAACTAAATTTTTTGGAAATGGGCTTATCTTGCCCTAAATGTCGCTTCGAGACTAATTGAACGATAATGTTCGTTTTTAAAACGTTAAAAAATTGTCTAACCGATAGTGTCCAACGCGTAATATGACTGGGAACAGTTGCTTACCGATGCTCAAAAGATTTACTTTAGATATTTTATATACAGTCGTGGAAAAAAATAAATGGGTAGATATATGGGTGACATATACTCTTTTATTTATTAAATATCTATATTACATAGATTATTTAGTAAATAATTGAAGTTAATATTTATATTGTTGTATAACCTTATCTAACTCTATTGATACTTATTACCATTATATTACTACTTATTGTCACTAATAGTCTTCTATTCTATCCAAATTGTCAATTGTTTTCAAATTTCGTTCGCATTTTATCTCTTTTCTTCGTTGTTTACTATTTATTTTATGGTACTATCGCTTTTAGTATTTTTATGATATAAGAAATGAATACATAGTAGGCAAAATATTCCTAGAAATGGTCTGACTCTCTCGATTTATCTTTCAGTCAGATTATTCTCGCCGTTTAACAAAAGAAACTATTTCCTCTTTATTTTCACTAGTGGAATATAGAGAACATTTTTCCCAGGAAATAATCATTGGGTTTTTGAAGGTACTTTTCTTATTCAAAGTCTCTCCTTTCTCTAGTCTTTCTAGAAAAGTCTTTTTCTCACTGTCCGTCGTAAATGTAAATGTAAACAAATTTTCGAAAAAATACCAAACGTAATATCTATCTATGCTTATTGAGAAAAATTAAATATTATTTATTTTCTAATGTGACGTTATGTTTATTAAAAATAAACCAAGTATTTGTGAAATCTGTAATTATTAATTTAAAGGAAATGTTGTATTACTATTTAGATAAAGAATAAGATTAACATTTAGATAAAGAAATAGATGTTTAACTTTCCGTGAAACGAATAATCTCATTTTTACTGACGTCATCGTTTATCTATATGCGGACCTTTTTAGGTTTCTTAGGTTTTTTTTAGGTTAGATTTTTTAGATTTTTTTGTGTTTTAAAAATTCCAAAAAGGTTCTTGGATATTGTTCCAAGTTTTTAGAATATCATCCATCAATCTTTATTGCTAGGTGTTACCTTAATTTTTTGAGTTTTGAGGCGAAGTAAAATTCGAACAAAGATATAGAAAAAATGAAAAATTACTTAAAATTATAGATCAAAACCGACCCAGTATGCAGATGAAAGGTTAAATAACAAAGAATAAGATATTTAAATATCGAAATAAGAATAAAGAACAAATTTCACCGCATACACTTTTTATTTAGTTATGGTTGAAAAAAGGAGAGACAAGCAGTGCTGGTTGGAAATATTGCTCGGTTGAATTATATTAATAATATTTCACAGAAATGCATAAAATATGTAAAAATATATTAAATATCCAACATAATCATGATAATATTAGTACTCGTTATAGTATTTATGTAGTGGGTGAAATAGTTCTCTACATAAGGTTCCATCTTTAGTTGTATTTTATAAATTCATCGTTGAATAAATAAATAATATGTTGCAATTCAAATAGGAAATCTGAATATTCATCGATATGACTGTTTTCGTAAGTAATCGGAAGAGCAGAAAAATTATCCGCAAAATTTTCCTGTAACAAATATTTATCTTCTGTCTCATCCATTTTAATAAAAAAGTATAATAACGCGAAATGATAGGGAAGAAGAGGGTGTTCTAGTAACTTTATGATTCTACAAATATGTGGTTGGAGTGGAAAATAATATTATGTTTACTTTCTGGATACAAATCAAAATTGTCTTCAGCCTAAGTTCTGTCTTAAACATTAAATGTAAAAATTGACCTGCAAATATAAATACCTGACCTAAAAATATGACCTATGGATAAATAGATAATCTATAGTAACATTTTTTGGTCTGATTTTATCAATATCATTTTACATTTGGATCAATATTATTATTAATTTGTTATATATAGTGTTTGCTTGAGTTACAGTTTGATTTGTTTTATTATTATCTGACAGTTTGGTCGTACATTTTGTATGCCTAAATTTATGAACTTAAAAAACATGTCTCGATTAAAAATACGATATTCCAGGCTTTTCCCTGCGAAAAGAGCATCGATATACGCTGTGAGCAAAAATAAGGAAAAAGATGTCATAAAAACACGGGCTGAAAACGTTTTATTGAAAAGTTATAACTAGACTGCAGATTTTTATGCATTTATGGAAAATTTAAAGGTGCAAAAATGTGAAAAATGAATACAATAAGCAAAAATGTGAAAAATATTCAAAATGAAGCGAGATATTTGTTTTAAAATCATATAGGTAAAATATCTTCTAATTTTAATAACTTTTAATAACATATAACTTTCCACTAGTTATATGCATTTCGAAAAATGTGAAAATTATTTACAGAAAAGAAAAATACACGTATCCAAGCTTTTTCACGAAAGATACACTTTTATGGAGAAATGTTATAAATAAAATCATAGTATTAAACTGCGAAAACATTCTGCGTAATCATAGATTTTAATACGCTTTAATACATCGTATATATTAGCATCAATTATTGAATCGACTTTTGTAATAATTTTCGTTTGTAATTCAAACGAGGGAGCAAAGAATAAAATTTCACGATATCAAAAAAATGATATACAGCTGTCGACGTCTAGACATATCGACGTCTAGACGTATCGAGTCTGAACGAAACATTTGTCAGAAACCGCGAATACGTATTTGTAATCGAGTACGTAGAAGAATATTGAGTGACCATGCCATTTGGCGTGCTTGCTGTGGTTAACCATTAATAGTTTACATACTTCCATTTCTATACCGATTACTTATTATAAACAAGTGGTCTGTATTTAATAAAAAAAAGTTTCTACATTCGGCTCGTTTAAAAAAGTTATAAATCAACAAATATTTATGCCGCATTATGTTACGATACGTGTTATGTTTCAAACTTTTCTATTGGTTGGCCAATAAATAACAAACAATGATTTTTCCGTAACAGTATCTTCCTGCTGTTTTCAAAGTAAAAGACTATTGATAATTTATAAATGTATAGTTAAAAGCTGAGATTTTAACGTGTAATTAAAAAACAAATTCATTACAATTGGTTAAATATTTTTAACGTCTGCTAATACTTATAAGTATTTTTTATTTTTTGATAATTATTCTTTATGATATAAAGATTTGTTTCATTCTCTAAATTTTATTCCTGAACATTCTCGCGTTTTTAAATTTTCCATAGAAGCATAATCTAGTCGTAACCAGCATAATCACCGTGGATTGTGAAAACTACATGGATTTGTCTTGAGACCCAGTAAACGATTAAAATCCATGTTTATATGATTATACGTTTATAGGACACTAGTAGAAATTTATGTCAAATATTGTTTCGCAACCTCAGGTTTGACTTTAGTCATCGAAAGTTCATCAGAATCGAATTGGTATTTACGTATGAATAGAACCTGGCCCCTAGGATGCTATATACAATGTATAATGTCACCTATAAAGCAACGCTTAATTGCAAGTTGTCTAACTGCATCTGGCTGATTGTGAGTAAATCGAGGTCACAGAGTTTGATATTTCGACGTGAAGACATCGTCGTAGCGCGTCTCTTGTCAAGAAGATATTCGATTAATCAATCATAAAGATTAAGAAAGTTTAACAGCGAGGATATTCAACGTTATTAAAAATCTGATTATTAGAAATCGCATATTCCAAAGCACAATAATTATATACATTAGCAGTATTATGAATTTGCATATGTATCATTGTGATGGATTTTATGATCAATTACGTTCTAACGTATGTAATTTATCGAATCGAAATAGGATTTCTCCTTTAAGGCATCGTGCTTGTAAAATGAATGTTTAATTATCAATTATATAAATGATCGATTTTCCCTATTTATTAAAATAAATTTGTTTTGCGAAATTCATCGCCAATCTTTCTAAATTAGCTTTGAATTATACTTTCGAAGATTTTGAATATTGATCATAATTTTTCCTATATAATAATATCTTTATACAATATATATTCCTTTATATAGTTTAGTTACGATTGAAATCAATAGGTTAAATGTGACATTTTTTATTTTACGTATCTAATATGATCACTAATCTGCGGATTATTCACGTAGTTTAAGATTTTTCGAATATTTTACGCATTCTTTTCCAGAATACTTTTAGTTATTAAATATCGTAACGACTGCTATACTTTTGATATTTTATGTATCTTTTTTGATATTTTATGCATTTTTGCATCTCTAAATTTTCCATTAACGCAAAAGAAATTCGCAGTCTAGGGATCACGTTTAAAAATTTCACGTTAGGTTTTACGTCAAAATTCTATTCACTTGAAAAGTACATATACTGCAAAGAATTCTCTGCAATAATAAAGATTTTAAATCGTATTCGGTGCATCAGGTAAATTAAAATTAACTGATACAGTGGAAGAGAAACGATATAGCTTTTGACACGAACTGTACGATACTGTATAATGTAGAGAATAAGCGGAGGAGTTTGCATCATCGAAAGCATTTGAAAGATCTATTAGGTAGTAGGTTAACCGGCAATCCAGGCCACGATAGAAAGTTGATATTACCTGTATTACTTGTAATACCTGCTGGTAGTTAATGCAACAATACAAGTCATTAGGAACATTAAATTATATAATTACTTACACATGTACAAGAGAATTATCGCGACCACAGTTGTATCGCAATCAGTCATCGATGTTTCTTTCAACCGAAGATTTTTAAACTTTGTCTATTAATTCCAATACCATTAATCTGATTTCATAAAAAGTCATATCTTAATCTCTTAACATTTCTTTCTTATTTCAATTGCAGTAGACCATGGAAGTTGGAACACAATCCTCTCCAGAAGACGATTCGATCTTCGAGTTGTTCGAATTTCCAATAAGTTCTCGTATGTGAAGTAATCTAAATTCAAATTCATTGTAAGACAGCTTAAGCGCCTAATTCGAAGGATCATATTGGTCAATAGTAAAGAAAAGAATTAGTTTGATAATCGAATGGATTTATCTATAATGCTACATGCGTTTAGAAATATTGGTGAAGTCGCGGACCTCGACCGAGGGTTACTAACTCTTTGATTTTGATGCTTTTGGAATATATTATCATCATAAGTCGTATGAAGTCATCGTTCTGAATAATCTTTCCTTATACACGTATAGGCTACTTGGTTTTAGCTTCCTAATTATACACAAAAGTATGTTTGCTATCGTGTATATTCTAATTCAGTATCATAAGTATTCTGTGTATGTTAATCTTCGTTAAACCTCGTTTTCAGATTCTATTCTCTTTTTCAACTTTTTTTTATATTTCCTGGCAGTATTCGACGAATAGAGAGGAAATAGAGCGTTTTGAGTTTACGAATTCGTTGTTCCGGAAGCTGTGCGTTATTAAATTTCGGCATCTTTGGCTAAAATAAAATTATAATATTTGGTGACGATATATTTCAAGCTAGTTAATATAATATACTTTTCATACTTGATTACTTTCTAATGCTGAATTTCTATTACGTATTTCAAGCCACCATCGGCAGATTAATATACTTCTACAAAATGTATCTTGATGATTAATTAATGGCCGAGTAATTTATTCTATAAATATCGCCATCTCAAAAACTTAAAGTATGATGTATCCATGTTCGTGAAATGTCTTGCTGGGAAAACTAATTCAACTTGGAAACGAATCCGCTGGGACTATTAAATACGCTCTGAAACTCTATTTTGCAATTGAACTTTCTTCTCCTAAACCATTACATCTTGTCACTCCTAGTTTTATATATATATATACTTATTATATATTTATATAACTTTTATACGCAAAATAAAATAAAATTTCTAACTGTAATTGTAATCCATATTTCCTTGTACCTTTGTGTAACGCTCTGAAGATTTTTACTTTTATTATACCGTAAAACTCCGTTTATCTGAATCTATCGACTGGACAAATATAATTAATATAGTTCGTGTAATAAGAGCTATCTTCCTCGCTACCTGTTATTTTTTCGTTCACACGATGGAAGCTCATGCCGAGGTAAAGTGAATTTACAGTTCAGTTAATCAGATATTAACCAAAATTTCGTTTCAGTAAATGAAGCTCGCATAAATGGTGGTCTACTGTACGTATTTGACGCCTATATAAATACAGGATATCTCTGCAATTGTAGCATAATCAAGCGAGAGGCGATCGCTCATGAAAAAATTGGCTGAAAATGTAGAAGGAAGTTCATGTAGCAGACCTTCGGATAAAACGCTTTTAACGTGCTCGATACACCTGTTAGATTCTAACGAAATCTATGGAGAAAAATCCTTTGACACCCACAGTCCAATGTCTTGTCCACCACGTTCATTTGACCTAAATCCCCTCGACCTTTTCTTGCAGGTTTTCTAAAAAACAGCATGTGTACAGAAACTTTTATTTCAGTAGACGACATGAAAGGACGAAACAAAAGGAACTGTTAAATTATGAGTGCTGGATAAATGGACAATGAAAAATTTAAGAAAATGTTTAGAATGCAGTAGTGGTAAATTTGAGCGTGTGTTGTGAAAGATAAAGTGTAAAGTAAGGAGAAAAGTATTGAGTTTTTCCTGATATTACCCTAATGCTTTTCTGTAGTAATGTAATGTGGTAAAGTAATGAGATACCATTTGAAAAGAAAGCGTAATCGCAGTTTGTAACTGTACCGAAGCAAAAAAATTCGATGAACAATGCAAAATTTTTCTGCACAACATTTTTCTGCCCGCAGTAGAAACAGAATTATAGTCTGGCTGAATTACTAGACTCACCCTTTCTAGGAACAAGTTAATTTTATATAATTTGGTAGAAATATTACCTCGATACATAACATGTGTAATATATAGCGTGGTCAGTATTGATTTTGAAATTAATTTCACCAGTTAACGCAACAAACTAAAAGCAGAACAAATTTACGGAATTTTACTAACTTTGCGAGTACACATAAATAAACTTTTACGTCCAAAATTAAAATCCGCAATTTCACTGAAGGAAAGATTATAGAAAATTGATTTAACGGGATTATTATTAATCGTTCGCGTTACTTAAGGCTCCTTTTCTTTACTTGACAGAAAATGATATACAAATTTCCAAATTTTGAATATGTATTAAAACGAAGACAACGTAAGCACATGATATTGTGATTATAAAATATCTATGCTCTTCCTGTTTCTTTTCAGAGAATTTCTATCGCAAATTTATCATAATTTGTCAGTCGTTAAATTAATCTTTAATGTTTATTGATTGTCCTCACAATATACATTTTTCTGTCATGTAAAGAGAAGAACTATAACATCACCCAATATAACTTTCGTAATACATCTTCCATTTACTGAACGTAGTCTAAAAAAAAGAATTATTCTTCTATTGTCCTTCTTTATGCTTTATGCGGCCATTTATTCGTGATAATAAATTGGAAGTTCAAAGAGCGTTTCCTTGCACGGTATTGTTTGCCAAATTACAACTATAAAGACGAAATTTTTCATTCGGAAGCTCCGAGTCTCATTTCGTAATAAACTGAAAGAACAAACATTGACTTTCACTCGCAAGAAAAATAAATATACGAATGTAGTATTTTCTTTGGAAGTATTCCATTAGTCGAAAGTGAAGATTTTATTGACTCGAACAGTCTGTGCGCGCAAAGGCAGGCTGCCACTGAGGACGTCGGCGATGTAGTTAAGGAGAGGAGGAAGAAACGAGGAGAATAATTCTGGTGAACGCCCTCACTGCCTTGACCTCAACGACCTCTGCTTACATTCACGGACCTGAGACCAGATTCCTTCCGAGCTGTAGGTATCGAGAAAGAGAGAGAGAGAGAAAGGCAGAGAGAAAGAGAGAGGTGCATTCACTTACTTTGCACAATGTTCATCCGATAGACTAATTAGCTACATTTAATGTAAATAAAATTGTACTCATTTTCATACATCTGGAGTTCTAACTATAAGAATGGAATTTTATTCAGTTCGATCAAAGGAAAGATTATAAGTTTGCAAGCGAGAATTAAATTTCAGTTTCAACGCGGACACGACTTTCTTGTTTCATATACATATGGACAAACTTTTCTGTGCCACTTGGTAGCGATGACTCGATTTAAGCGAAAGTTGCAAACACATCTAATTGACTTACTATGATGATCTTTGCTTCCAATCAATATCCTGTAATTTCTATACGCATTTTCAGATCAGTTGCAAATTTTACCGATGTAATTACGATAGCAATGCCACGTTACGGCGTTAATGAAGTTTTTTAATGTTTTGTATAACACAGAATTAGTTATAGGTGCTGAGTGGTTAATATTTTTTTTTATCGATAATATTTTTTATTCCTTTTCGTTTTACAATTAAAGCAAAAATCTTGGGGATTTATTGACACTGTGTATGAGATACTACATCTTCCAGATGACCATTTTCCACTTGACAAAGGCGAGCTCTTTCTACCACGTCTTCCATTACGCCAGTTAATTTGTAGCTGTACTGCACTAGTTCCTACACGAATGTTGTCTCGCAGTTGTGGGATTGCCCGAGGCTCGTTTGCATACACCCTTCCCTTCAGGAAACCCCACAAAAAGAAATAGGGGGGCCTATCAAATTTGGAGACCGTGGCGGCTAATTAATTGCAGCTCTATGCGAAATTATTATTCCTCCAAAGACATCCAAAATGAAGCTGCACCATTTTGGTTCGTTGTACAGCGATGAATTTTTCTATGATAGATTTCCAAATTTTTGCCTATAATTCCTGAAAAAACGAAATAAATGGGCCGTTTATTTTGAAAGTGGCTAAAGTCCGTCTCTTCTTGCGCTGGAATATCGAAATATTTGCGTTTCTATCGATTGAAAAATCCTTAGGTCTATTTAGTTTGTCCGCGTCTCTATGTGTTTAACTATTTGTAACATAACATTGTACAAATAGCTTTTTTGAGAATTAACTAGATCAATGTCAGAGTTATGAATGGTCTTCATTCAATTGGTGCAATTCGATAAATTTTATTATTTTAATTTATTATTTTATTTTATTTATTTTAATTCTCTGCTATGTTTTGTGATTTAATCCATTTTTGTTTATAAATATCTGCAAATATCTATACACCTGAAAATAAATAGAACAAAGTTAAATAAAATTGTTATAATATTATTGCGTTGGATTGTGCATTGAGAAAGAAAGCAAAATAACGACAATATGCAAACGTTCTTTAATCTTAGTTTTGCACTTTGATAAGACCCGCTATAAATGCAAAGCTACTTTTAATTTAATAATACATTATGTGTATAATAATTACGTTGAATTATAACAATTTAATTTCATGATAATAATAATAATTTAATAAATGTAATAATAATTTACGAGAATATTACTGAACCGCGTTTAAACTACTTATTTACAGCCATACGTGGAATATTATTTACGTCAGATACAGAAATTAGAATCACGTTCGATATCGTTTGTATTTGATTATCGATGTCTCGATTGTTTGGCCAGGATACGGATTACAGAAGATGGAATTACACAACTTTCAAAGTAAATGATTATGCGATTCCATTTATTTACGAGATTTCAATTGATTAAAATAAACGAATATTTTAAGGTTCAAGTTATAAATTGTTTATAAGCAGAAAGTTAACATTAAAGCACATACGAGTTTCTCTCGATTTTTTCAAGAGATGAACTTATGTCACTTCCAAAATAAACGCTCCAAATTATGCTGCAATTACGTATCTCTAATTGTTAAAGGAAATATTTATAAGAATTGTAAAACGACATGCGACTTTGCGACTTATGGTTTACCCTGTATATAGGTACGTAAAATGTTTCCTAAAGCGTTTGAATACTTACGCCAGTACACGTATTTATTAATAAATGGAACTTTGGTTTGACAAATAGTAACAATCAAATGGATTCTCGGTATACGTGATATTAATTTGTGCGTATCTGAGGTGGTGCGTGCAGAGTTTAATTAGATCGTCCAATGATGCATGATGGAGTGACCGCGATTGGATCATATCTCACGGGATGTCCTGTAATCCTATGAATTCACCCTATTCTATAACACGATAGTCTATTGCTTCGTTATAACAATTGTATCGTTCGCTACTGACACGAGCACATTAAATTTAATGGTCCAATTATTTTAATAAATATGAAATTATATAGTTTAATTAATATGCAGTGTATTCGATTTGTTTTTATAAATTACGCTGTGTGACATTATTGTAATAATAACAGGAGATATTCATTTCGTTCGAATTATTCGTAATTATTTTTCCGCAGAATATTAGTAAATAATTACTGTTTTTGTAAAAACTACAATTAAACGAACAGAGAATATTACTTCAACACGAATGGGAATATTTAAGAATCTTTCCTCAGTTCAAAAGTTGCAAGGTGGAACAATCAACTCAATATATTTAAAATTCGTATTCCTGGCACTTAAACAAAAATTGAAATTTTAATTCTTTTAATTATTTTTAATTATTGTAAAAACTGTACTTGCAAATTTATAGCAATCGCATAGTGAAACAGAGTTACGATATGTAAGTACGTTGTATATAGATTAACCCTTTAATTCAAATGATTCATCGGTATAATAACCCGTATGAATATTTCCATTAATTAAGTTAACTTGTATTTTTATACACAGATATAGAGTTTTGTAAACGGAGCGACGAATATTTAAAATAATATAAAATCCAATATTTATCACTAAATCTAAACAAGATCCAATAATATGATTTTTACGTGTATTACTTTAACAAATGTTCAAAAAGACAATTTTCAATATCGTGTAGTCCATGCAATTATTAATCCAGTAACATCTGACTGCGTATGTATTACACGTTCTTCATTGATCAGTGTTCAGCTCTTTGTCAAAAAATATCGTCAGCCTCGTTGTTCAACGTTTAATTAATTTAATCAGTGTTTCTTTGTTCGAACGTATTATTACCGAAACGATATTTTTGCTCGTATTAGTTCTGATTCATATTGTATTGGAAGCTTCGTTATTAATAAACCATTTCGTCTACGTGAACGCGAGTAAATATCGTTATTATTATTCACTTCATCTTTTATTCTCTGATTGTTGCAAATCAGTAAGAATTACGTGGTTGTGTAAAGCACGCTATGCTTCAACGAGAAAATGTAGCGTCATATGGTTTTCAGTGATTATTCACATTTTGTACATTTTTAACAAAACTTATAAGTTATAGCGCTAATAAGAGGTCTGTCGTTAGCCTGGTGAAAAAGCGATCAAACATTTTCTGCAAGCGCGAAATTCTATAAAATCTCGACGTCTCATCGAGTAGTTCGTGGTAGACCAGAGCGAGAAGAGTCGCTCTGATTTTTGCAATGTTTTATGAAAGGGGCCGCGCTTTATTATTCCGCGAGATGGCATTTGAATAAAAAAGAAAGCAGTGGTAGGCTGAGGCATAGAAAAAAGGACGGGGTCAGTAGGAAGAGGGGAGCAGAAGGGCGGGAAAAAAGAGGAAAGCGAGGGGAGAAAGAGCTAGGGTACGTAGACATCTGTCTCAGCGACATGCAAATTAGTTGACGAGGCCAAAGGATTCGCTCCAGGATGACGCGTTTCACCAAGAACTTCTGCTTCCTTTCTTCTCGTGCATCACGCTGTGCTAAAAAACGAAACTAAAATGAAATTTTGATTAGAATATTGATCATTTTAGACGCAGAACCATGGATAATTTTACTTACAAATTTATTTACAGATTATATAGAACAGACTATTTCGTGAGAATTTTGATAAATAGATTGAGAAGTTTTATGTATCTCTAGAAAGTTTTACATTCAAAGATGCACATAATATTGGAAAATGTGAAAAAATATTTGAAGCGAAGATGTACAACATATCCAAAGTATAGTACTTACTGTGATATTCGGTGGATGAAATAAAAGTCATTGAACTGCACACGCTATGATGCGTTTTAATAGGATTTTCCAACAGCAAAGAATGATCCAAAAATGTGGGGGTTTCCGCTTACGTTTCTTATTGCGAGACATCGATCATGACAAATTTTCAACTTCAGCCAACAATTAGCTTATGGGACACTTAGATTTTGATTACTAAACGACTAGATGATTTGGCTAAAGATTGTTCCCATCTAATTCTTGCTGGCTGTTAACAACGAATTTGAATTTAGATTTTTGCAAACATTGGCCGATTCAATGATCGACGATTTTTGGCGGCCATTCGTTAATAAACTAAAAATGTGCTATTGGATTATGCAATACAGATTCGAATTCGAATGTATCGCCTATCGAAATCGATACGTGCTTTTTCCAAGTATTTATCCTTTTATGTACCCGCTTTATAACAGCGTTTATTGTTTTATCTGCTTATTTATTGTTTTATGTACTTACGCCATAATAATCTACTCAATATTTCATGTACGACATTCAAAGTCAGTGAACCTCGAGGAAAACGCTTTGATAGATCAGCAGTTTAGTTTCAAAGGAAAACCGTGTAGTTTCTAGTAAAAGTGTCATGCTGCAATGTTTCGTGCCTCTGGCGATAATCCCTTCTGAGCCGCTGCTCGCACCCTCGAAGCCCCTGGTAAGCAACTCACAGTGGATGCCGACCCCATCGCGAAACCAATAAATCCATTTGGTGCAGTACCCTGCATGGCCAAACTCATTGATGCGTGGAAAAATCTGGCGAATACTCTGCGAGAAGTTATAACGCTGCGTGCAATTATCGAAGATATCGTGCGTTCGCAATGTCTACGATCATAAGAAGAGCATCTAGATATATTTAGTTGGTTACAAAGCCTGTATACAGGGTGGACGATATATAACTGAGTGATTTTCATGGTCAATAATATTTAAAAAAAATAAAAAACAATTGTTAGCTAATTGTTAGCAATTTAAATCCCTTCGAGGCTTATGAACAAGGTACTATTTTATATAACTGACTGATTTTCATTGTAACATTTAAAGAAAATAAAAAACAATTGTTAGCTAATTGTTAGCAATTTAAATCCCTTCGAGGCTTATGAACAAGGTACTATTTTATATAACTGACTGATTTTCATTGTAACATTTAAAGAAAATGAAAAACGATTGTTAGCTAATTGTTGGCAATTTAAATCCCTTCGCGACTTATGAACAAGGTACTATTTTATATAACTGACTAATTTTCATTGTAACATTTAAAGAAAATAAAAAACAATTGTTAGCTAATTGTTGGCAATTTAAATCCCTTCGAGGCTTATGAACAAGGTACTATTTTATATAACTGACTGATATTCATTGTAACATTTAAAGAAAATGAAAAACAATTGTTAGCTAATTGTTAAATCTTAGGTTTGAATACTTATTAGCTAGGACTTATTAGCTTAAGTTGTGCCACTATGAATGCCAGGCAACGATATGGTATATCAATGGAAAAATGAGAAATCATCGGTAAAATAAATATGTACATTCCTTTCGTATTATTTTATGATATAGCTAATAGCCATAAAAATAATTTTATGACGATAACAGTGTTTGTTTAGAACGTGGAACGTAGAACGTGTTTGGCAACAATTTTACGATAGATATTGCTTGGGATATTATACGAGTTTTGGTTATAACTGTTTTGTATTGCATTTTACGAGGACAGATATTATTCTCTTAAAAGATATATCGTTCAAATCGTCCTTTCATTCTATAAATCACTTTAAACGGAATTTGGAAAGTACGATTTCATTTGTTGTATCGCTTGTAATACAACGCTTCATAGATCATGTTACGCTTCTTTATTTACGACAAAGATTTATAAAACATTAAACTGCTTTTTGTATCGGACATAATTTGTTTTTGTTGTCTATAATAAATAGACCATAAAATACCTCTCGTTATAATATCGAGACAAAAATATAACAGCACGTAACAAATTTATATTTAAAAACATATACTTAATATTATATCATAAGAGGTATTATTTTAGTATATTTCACGATCGAGATATTTATAGGAGAAAAATCGAAGCCTTTGCCGGAAGTGGGTATCTGAAATAGTCTATAACGTTTAATATAAATACTTAAAGGTATTTGTAGCGTAGATTGGTTTTCTTACAATTCTTTTGACATTTCAACATTACGTTATTTACTATATTATCTACACCTAATTCAATTTTTAGACAGCCTAACTTTATCGAAATGGAGATATTCATCTTCAAAGTTGGAAGTTTTAACACATAATCTCCATAGTAAGCTTTCTAAATGTAATGAAATATGTCTTTCGAGACAACGTATCAAAATTTAGATTACCTAACAATATCAGCAATAAATCAATAGAATTAATAGCAATGCAGCAGCCACTCAATATCGCTCACAATGAACCAAACAAAAACATCATTCTCGCCAATAACAAGCATATCACATTCATCAACGATGTACACAGTTCTGATGATATCGTGCTTGATACATCGGAAATAAATCACTCTTTAATTAATGATGGTTCCCTGATAACGAATTGGCGGAAAAGGCAACCAAAGGACGTTGATAAAGAAGCTTGAAAAGATTTCTCCGAGTGACCTTTTTAATCTTCCGAAGAAAAATCTGCAACGAAGCTGGAACAACGTATGGAAAAGCTCTGTAGCCTCGTGTGTGCTCGAAATCAACGAAAAATTTGTTAACAAGGACCTAGTTACCAGCAACTTCGACCATCGACTTCAAATTGTATTAAACGGACTTAAAATTGGACATCAGACCTACACATGCATATCCAACCTGAATATCTGCAATATCTGCAATTGTCAAACTACCCTAAATACAGTTCGCAACAACTATCGGATAAAAAGAATTTGAAGTGAAAATCACTGTGATTGAAATCAAGTTTTCAGGTGTTTTCTCGTTTTTGAAAGACATATCGTTATTTAACAAAATTTAATTAATAAAAAAATAACGAGGATCGCGTTGTTTCAATGTAATTTTCAAACTACTGCGTTATAAATGTTCTTTTCGAATGAAAATGATTACTCAAACGAATCGGAACTTGTCCAAAATATGTATATGCATAATTTATTATTGGAGAATCGCTGTTACCTGTATTCTCCTGCTTTTTCCACACAGAGAAGATATCGATGTTACTTCAATCGAACAAACTGTTGTCCGGTTCCACTCTTCGTTCTATCGTTTATACACAGCACATTATATACAACAGTACGACATGCACGTTGATCGCAATGGAGAGAAAAAGAGAATCGCTACAAGAAAGAAGAAGGAAAAATATCGTGACGAAATGGACATTTGGTTATTTTATAATTATACTTATTGGAAGCATTACACTTCGCAAAGATCATCGTAGTATTTGAATAGTAAATTATTTACTATATTATACGCAAATAACAAATGTGGCGGTCCATTGCAGGACCAAAAGGCCCAAAGGCATAAAACAAATCTAATTACTATCACCACTATTTACTATTTTATTATATTAATTAATAAGCAACAATACACAGTGAGAGCATCTTACATCCAAACAATAATCCTCGTTGATTGATCTTCACCAAACATGGGAGCTCACGCAATTCACATACCAGGCTATTTCTCAGCTTCTACAAAATGGATTCAGTTGAAACGTAATCTGTTTTATTTCCCGGGCTCTAAACTATGCAACAGAGGAAATTCGATCACAATACATTCAGTGGCTTTTACGTGATACGAGAGCAAACAGACGAACAAACAGACAGAAAAGTTTGAAAAATTCGTTTTTAGACTCCGTAGCTTATGAGTTGTTCTTGGATGACTGTTTCATTCTTTTTTATTCAATGTAGAGCCACAAACTTTCTACTGTTTTATTATACACATATGTACAAATTTAAGGGCAAATATTTCACGGAATATGAAACTCCTACTAATTGAACGGAAAATCATAGGTTGTGGGGAGAAATTGGTGAGCTCCTGTATCAGGTACATGGAGGAATTTGTCCTCCGACAGGTCCATATAAACGAAGTTCTACTGTACATTCATCAAAACTTTACCATTATAATTACGATAGTCGTGTCTCATTACAGAGCTAATGAAATTTCAAACATTATACGGTAATACATTCATAAAAATCTTTTGTAGCAAAGGCTGGAATACTTTTGTGAGTCACTGTGGATGAAAAGAACTCGTTTAACGAGCGTATTTCAGGAAATAAATGATGTAACTCAGACACGATGTGTCTGGATTAAGTTACGCGAAACTGGTGAAGGGTGAAAGTTCCGTCTGAACCGGTTAAATACGATGTCGGCGATGGAAGAGGTCGAATGCTACGAACCTCATTTGTTAGAGAACGCTGCACGTCCAGAGAAACCAAGTTTCACAATGAAAAATGTAACTCTGAAGTACAATGAACATATGGCGATTAATAAATTTTCACTATATGTACTATAAATCAACGCTTCCAATTTTACTCAAAACGGTAACAAGAAAAGTTCTCTTCCGACGTCTAAGGTTTTTCTCCCAAGTTGAACATGCAATAAAAATTTCCATCACGTATTTGTGGTGTTACAGTTACTAATAAAATTTGTAATATCAAAAGAGAGCTGTAGATTTAACAATGAAAATTGTACACTAATACAAGGCATAAATTAACCTCGTTTCAATCATTGTAATCATTTTTACAACGAATTTGAATGTTTCTTCCATCCTATCTTAACCAAGATGTTAGAGATTTGACAGATTAAATGTGAAAAATACGAAGTGATTCGAAATTGTCATCACATATACAATACAGAATTCGTAATTTGTTTTGCATCTCATCAAAATTTGATCATTCATTCGCGAAACCAAGTGCACGTAGATCGTTTCACATAATATTTATCGATTATGATAAATACCAGCACTTCGTACTGATTAAATTTGTGTCCTTTACCGCCATATGGTACGTATAGCACTCCATGGGCCCCATTAACTGCGAAGAATTTAACATGTAGAATTTTTTGCCAAAAATCTTGTACCACGTTGTGGATTTTGGATCGATTGGTCGAATTTCATATTCTGTTTCATTCTTCTCTTTCAGTATTGTTGTTCGCTCCTGTCGTTCGCCTAAGCTCGTCGTAAGGGGCTGGGTTATTTGATTCAAAAGCCAGGCCAAATGTGAATTGTGTAAAAATCTACAGTTTAAGAAGAGACCCAAGTGTATATTGAATATTAATTTTGAATAAAAGCAAATCTATTTTTATAAATTCTATTTTATAAATTGTAAATAAAATAGTGAGAATATAATCATCTAATATTAAACAGCGAGTTTCACAAAATATGTAGTTGCGAAATGAAAATGAATAAAGAATTCATAATTTCATAGCCGTGCTGGCTATGATAAGATAAGGAGAAGACAATTAGACGTTGAAGGTGCGTCATTTGCAGCAGTAATATATTTCTCATCAATTTCGAGGAACTTGCTACATTATTTCTTCTCGTACTATTAGTTGCGCCTAGATGAAAGATAGTAATTAGATTGTGGATTTTTATACGTTTATAGGAAATTTGAAAGTGCAAAATTGCGCTGAATAAGGAAGAATATAGAAAATGTGCAAAGTATGGTTCTTTCTATAGGAAGTATTATAGTAGTGTACTTTCTAAGTAATACTTTCTAACAATAAGTATCATAATACTCACAATTTTAGTAGGTAAAACAATTTTCTACAGAGATTCTGTTTTTCTTATTATATTCTGAAAAATATTAATTTCCATAGAAATTGATATTCAAATTCGAATAAAGGCACTTTTGATTGCAACAATCATCGAAAGAAGAACATTGTAAACTTCAAAGTTATATTTTCCATGACGATTAAAAGTTTCCTGTACTACAGTACGTAACGAATAAATCTAAAGAAAAATAGAAATTAAATCTGCAATATGAAGACAGACACTTTGATCAAATCGTGTCTTGTTACGAATTTTCAATGCAATTTTATTTCTCCATCAATCGTGATTTTCATTTAAAACTAGAAAGAACTAGGAAAACAGTGAACGACATGGAATAAATAATATATTTTACCGAAGTAATTATTTAAATAAGCTATTTATCAAAGAACGCCTCGTTTTAAAATGCATAATAAAAGATGGAACGAGAAGAAGCAGAATAGGAAGAACCGATAACCCGTATGATAATGACATTAAAAAGTACATTTATGCAGCATCTTGCGATCGTCCGGCTGCCGCCTCTTTCTCAAGTGGTCACGACCTTATTCATGAGCACCGCCCCTCTCTTTTCTTTTTCTTTCGTTCTTTCTTAATCAGTTTCCTTCGTTGCTGGCTGTTCTTTTCCGCTGTCCACAATTTCCCAGAATACCACACACGATACAATTTGTCCAGCAACAATACCAGCAATTATCATCATTCGTCATGGCATTAAACCAGAAGCCTCGCCACTTCTTCAACGACACGGAGCGACGCGACGTCTATTTGTCGTCGAGTGATTATTGTTCGCTTCTATTGCGTTCGTTCCTGAATAATTTTCTCATAGATGATGATAAATGGGTGGCACCAATTTTTAAGTACAGGCTACTCCAAATAAAGCGTTGCGACTTGTTTTCTCGCAAACTAATAAGGACCTCAGGGAGCGCTAATTATTTAGTATACAATCCATTTTTCAAGGTGGCCAGTTCGACTTATGATCCAGACGTAGTCCGAGATATTTAAGACAAGTTATTTGTTGGATTCCTTAATTTAACAATTTAATCTTAGGCGTTGATTTCTTGTTAAGGTCGAAGGTAACGTATACCTGTTTCAACTTTTGTCCAGTTTTCTACACTGTGCAAATGATTTTGTAGATTTCTTGTTGCTACTTCGGTGTTTCCTCGAGATATTTCAGCGTTTCGAATTAGACAGGACAGATCCATCTCTAGATAGTTAACGTGCAAATTGCTGATCTTCATGCATTTATGGGAAACTTGAAAGCGCAAAACCTGCACAAAATGCTCGTGAAAATGACAAAGTATATAAAATATACAAAATATAGTATTAAATAGTATTAAAAAATTTCACCAAGAAATCAACATGAAAATTCGTGTAATGTTCATTTCTACCTAACACAGTGCCATTTCACCAGAATATCGACCACATTCGCATCGTAACGTGATCTCTCAGTTTGCATTTACGTGGTCAATTGATAGAGATATATGCTCATCGATATATGGCATGATACTCAACAGCAAATACGTATATCTTAACATATGAAGAAGGAATAGTGGAAATTTGTTAGCGGTGCTAACCTTCTTTTCGGCATGTTCATTAATACGTAATATTTAATGTCTTGTACCTTTCGTGATAACTAGGTGCAGGATGATTCTAAGAGAAAATATAGAATAACATTTTTCCATATGACGTTTCGTTTTTAAGAAAATCGAGTTTGAAAATTTGGGAGATATATTTTTACATTGCTGTTCTTATCGTACACAATGACCATTGTTTGAAATAGTAAATGTTATTTTAAAATATATATGGAAATATATTAAAGTTTGTATCGTAATACAAATTTCATAGTAAATCAAAATTATATGATTAACAATTTATTCGATGCTTATAGAAAAGACAGACAATAATTATTTTTCATAATGGAAGAAGCTTCGTTCTTGCTGCTGATAAAAGGTACTTGTCACTTAATATTATGTAACGATGATAATTAATAATATAAAATAGAATCATAATATTAAATATATAGAATGATAATATTAAAATAGATACAATATAAAAGAGAATCTGGACAAATATTAAATTGTTGCCAACATATCTACATTTATTGATTTTCTCTTGCTCTTTGTACTGTCCTGTTATCATGTCGCATCTCGTGTGTTTATTATAATATTCATTCAACGAGAACTGCAATTGCAATTGTATTATTAACTTTTCTGTTAAACATAACATATATATCTACTACATATTTTGAAATGTACTGAAAAGCTACTGGAGCAGACCAACGTGTCATAATGGAAATAATGCAAAATCAAGAAGACAATCGATGATGACGAACACTATATACATTTCTTTTTATACAGGTGAAACCTATACAACAAAATTCAGGATTCTTAGATTTTTAATTTTCACAATGAACAAATGATAAATACTTGTGATTCTTCGCGTCTCACTCCTGTTATTATCAACGTTTAGTAAACATTCGAGTTTGCTTCTTCCAGGCAGATTTAAAAAGTCTTTTAGATTCTAAACCCAATCCTAACTTGAAAAGAAAATATTTTACGCCTGCTTTGATGAAGCGAAGTGAAATGTTCACGAAACGTCGGAGAAAGCGCAACATTGTAGATAATAACAGGATCGAAAGGCGAAGAATCACAAATATACCATTTTCACTTCTGGTCTAGATAATATGTACCATGTATAATATTACAATTATGTTGTATTCACGCATGAAAATTACTGTCACGAGCAGTTGACAGAATGAGAGTACCGAAGAATAATTTGCGTCAGTCACACGCCAACGAATATAAACGCCTACTGAACATGGAAATGCTAACTAATAATTAAACGCGAGGAAAGGTATCGATACGAAGATTGTTTAATGAAATATGTACATTTCAATTCCCTAGAAATTGTAATTTTATATTTCATACTTCTACTATCTCACTTTGTTTCTTCTTCTTAGTTTTCTTTCATCTCTTTTTAGTAATTTTATTAACAGTATGTCAACACGAAATATTTTATAATTGAAATTAACATTTCCATATTTAATACCAAAAATGCTCGATGTGGCCTCGTTTTCGAGTATCAGTTTCTTTTATATCGCAATAGCTGCTTCCGAATCTTCCTCCCGAGAAATTGCTCGAACTGATCGAGCACAGTTTACATAGAAGAAGATCGTCCAACTTGTTGGAACACTTTACGCCAACTATTCTTTTACTGACTTTTGTCCTCACATTGACGAAGAGTTTCAACACTGTCATCTAACTTTTAAACAAGAGATTCTTAATTCATCGCTACTAATAATCAGCCGGTCAGGAAATAAGGTCGACTCGTCCATTTACCATTGGAAATCGTTGATCTAAGTATCGTCTAGCATCACAAAGTAAGCAGTCACTCGAAAACAAGGTCATATCGAGCACATGTTTCTATGAATTCTTCTTATTTTAGTATGCTGAATCAGCCTCTCCCCTTGCCACGTGTTCTGACTCACCCTGTACACATAAAAAGTTTCTAGGAGTGTACGAATACTTTCGTAAGTCACTGTGAATGTATGAAACCGTTCGATTAACTAGTTGTATTAACTAATTCGAAAAGCGGTAAAACAAGATTGGGCCAAGATATCGATCAGGTCATTTCCATTCTATTACGAGATACCAATGGGTTCGGTTCACGAGAGATTCTCCTTTCGAAAACCGAGTACTCGACGTCGACAGGGACAAAAATGGTAAGTTTCTCGTTGCTGGACGTATGGTGACGATATGCTATTTGCAAAAGTGTAACCGAAAGACGGCTGTGTTTATGTTCCTCACCACAACAGAGACCACATAAAACGTGATTTCGAGAAAACACTGAACAATATTCCAAATATTATCTATTAGTATTTGTGCAAATAACATTTGAACGATATTATGACAATATTGGAAAACATATAAGCCGTAGGTGTAACAAATAATCTAGCTGCTTGTTTTTTACGTCGATAAAGCGCATCCTGTCCGATTTCGATGATTTTGAGATTTGTTGAAGTTAAATAAATTAAAATTCAACGTTTTGAACAACTTTTTTCCTATACGTGTAACTGACGGCTAAGCCTCAGCATGTTCGAGTTATTTGCAAAAGTATTCCGTCGCTCTGTCTTAGTTTTCAAGCTGGATTGGGTCAGTGGTAGTAAAATGGCCAGCATTTGGCTGTTTAATAAATTATCGTAATAATAACAATGAAATATCAATTTCCCAGAACAGAATCTTTTCGTTGGTCGAGTCAATATGGATATTGCACCATGTACAGGAATGGTAAGTACACTTTTCATTCCAATGCTATTTGTATGTTTGTTGTAATGCTGCCTAAGCTGCCTAATCTGCTGCAAAGATTAGTCAGACTTTGATTCTTACTTCGATTATTTTCGATTGGCAGGAAACGTTCTTAAAAATGGGAATAATTTCGTATTACGTCCGATAGAATATAATAACCGCTAAAGTATGGCGAAGAAGGCAATCATAGATGTGCTGTGAGGTAATAAGAAGTTTTAAATTGCTTAATTTAACATTTTTTAATTCAACGCTAATTTTTACAATTTTTCAACGTTAGGGTGTTCATAGTAATCCAAATATACCACGGAAATTCGTATACTGTGGATAATAGGTGATTTCAATCTCGGTAGATGTGCTGCAAGGTAATAAGAAAATTATAACAAAGATCTGAAATTATTGTTCAGTTTAACAATAATTTTGCAATTATTCAACAGCGGAATGTTCAGAGTAATTGAAATGCATCGTGGAAATTGGTACCCTATAGAGGATTTCAATTTCGACTGAAACATCTTCGTAAAGTGACACGTTACTTTCAGTGGTGGACGCAACATTTCTTAAACATCGGAGAAAAGGAGAAGAATAGAGGACAAGGGCGGTCACTTTTATCTTCTCGTGGTGGAAGACTTTGCCTGCTCGTTTCCTCTGTTCATCCTCTTCTTTGCTCGGCAGTATTGTGCCACTATGCCTGGCACTTTAGAGGAAATATGCTCTTAAAGATAATGGCCCCATAGTGTCCTTCTGGACATTATTAAGTCTTCCTTCTTTACTTTCCCTCTTCATATAATATAAACTTTCATCTAACGACGTATTACAAGCAAATTCGCAAAATTTTATAACCATCATTCGTATCGTTCATATGCGAATACAAATGTATCGGTAGCAAATTGTCAGCTCAACCCTATCACGTTATTTTTCGTGACAAATTTGCCAGTTTCATATATTATTGAAACCAGATAAATTGGCAAAGATTACGAAACATTCAAGAATATTATTAATCTTTTTAACGATTAGCATATTAAGTTATACTGTAAAATTGTACCTGGTAGGACACATAAAACGTGACAAATTTTTCCTACAATGTATTTACGACGTAGGGTGAGGTAAAGAACCTAGAGTTAATATTAATATTAATAAAAGGTAATAAAAATAACACGATAATACGATATACGATACATTTACAAAGGAAGGAAACTTTCTTTTTTATGTGGTAGAATTTTTACAATCGATTCTCATTGAGAATTATAAGTAAAAGGAAGAAAATGAGAACAAAATGACGTAAACTTTAAACAGCTGTTCCCCGAAAACTTTTTTCCGAGCACTAGGTCCCCTTTCTCATTCCACGTCACATTTATACCAATGTCAAAGATACTAAAAAGTCGAAGAGCTTTAGGGAGGCAAATTGTATGGATTCAATTTCTCTATCGTATATGAATCTTTCAAAGAGATTTCAAGTTAAACGATACTTCGTTTTAACTTCATTTTAAACAATACTGATTAACAATAAATGTATGATACAAGTATAATTCATATTGTCTGTCTGTTTTATCGTTTTACTTTACTGTCATTTTGAAATCTCGAAGATAAGATTTGTGACCATCGCGAAATATTTTTTCGAACAAAGTATAGTGTAGTATCGTGGACGAGGGGCCTGGGGGGTGTAGTGCAGATTGTAAACAAGCGGTTGCTGAGTATGTGCGTAGTGAGGCCAAGACAAAAGACAAGAAGTTGCTAGGGGACGATAAACGAATTGACAGCAGAATGAGTTGAGAAGCCAAAGAGTGCGGATCGCGTTGTCCACATAGTGTTGTTAGCGTTGTTGAAAGGGAGTTGAGTTTGTGTTGACGAGAGTTGCTAATTGGTTATTTAGTTGTTTCCTAATTATAATACGTTGTTGCGATTAGTTTATGTTAAATAATAAATTAAATTAGTTATACGATTTGTTTCTCTGTCTAATTACCACCTGTTTAATCCTTTTATCGTTAATAAACTAATTATAATAATCTACGATACTACGATAGTTTAGGAGATATTTGTGTGGATCGATTACAATGAGACACCCTATGAGTATTGCCAAATACGGTTCCCATTTTACGAATTAAATTACGATAATCGTCCTATCGTCGTGTCGCGTTACACAGGTAACGAAATTTCAAATATGTCTGTAAAAAGAGTGGTCGTGTACTTTTGTTAGCCACTACATTGTACGTTGCGGCATGGAAAGAAATTGAGCACGAAACACGTTCGACCGATTTAATCAAGAACGTTGTATCGGGTTCTGCAAAACATGGGGCGAGGCAACACCTTCTGCGTACGATAGTCGTCTCTCACGTTTGGTGAGATATCAGAACGCCAGCTGAAGAAGAAATACCACCGACATATCGCAATGAAATTGATAGATTGAATTGTGAAATTCTTCAAAGAATGCTTACGAAACAAGGCATTTATCATTAACCGTAAATTACGTGTAAATCGTGATATATATTTCGATAAATGCGTTTCTGACTAATGTCACTTTCATTCAGATTCCGTGAATCTTCGCGAAACTGTTAAATCGTTGTCGTTAGAGTCGTTCGTAGGCCAAATTGGTCACAATTTCACTTTCTGAAATTTTTGAAATTTAGTGCCGGTTGAGCGATGTTCAACTTATACAATTTCATTAATCTGCTCTACTTCCTCTTCTGCGTCCGACTTGGTAAATGGAGTTAACTGATTTGGCAAATTAGCGTTTCATTTATCAGATTACACGCCGTTAATTCGTTGCACAATGAGTTTGTTCGTAATGAATGTATCTCTTGTTTCTTTTAATTTAACAGATGGTATAAGAAAAGTGAAATCATGCAACACTTGAAACTCTGACGTGGTCCATTTTTGTTTCACTAGAAAGTGCTCCGATAATTATTCCAATAAACTGATCACTTAATGGATAACCGAGTAGAAAATTAGATATAAAATATTCAATTAACGAACTGTTTTCAGTCATGGCTGAATATTTAAATATGTTAAATATGTGTTTGCATAAAGAACACTTTGACATACTTTAGCATGTCATTTACAATGATTGGCACTGCGTACCAATTTTATTTCATTGATACAGTAAACACGTAATGTATATTGTGTAGTTAGTTAATTAGTTAGTTATATTTTTTCTAGGACTGTTGGATGGTATTACTTTGGTAAAATGTTTTAACCATTCTGTACTGGCTGTTCGGCCGTGTAAAGCTTCGTGATTATTTTCCCATGTATTCATAAGACGATTGCTAAGGCGAAGCAGAAGATAATGCATCGTTGCAGAATGGTGTGACTTTGAAATTAGTCAGTCATATATCGTCCACCATATAAATTCGATGTGCTGAACAATGGATAAATAACAAACGTGAATTTCGTACAGAATGCGTTGCTTTTAGATTCTATGTTGATTAAGCATTTTTTAATCCTCTCGATGAATACTTTTTCTCGACGCTTTTAACATTCTGTATATGTAACTGTTTAAGGTGCATTTACAAAATACTCAATTTTTAAATCTTTCGTAGGTCAGTACTTAGTATGTAAAATCCTCCGATATAAAAATTATAATAGCTTCTATTAAATACCCCATAAATTTCAGGTTTCCGCTTTTCTTTCTTTCTGCAAGGGAATAAAATACAATGAAATCCAAAACGAGATAATAGCTCCTGTTCGTTTAAATCTTAAATATTCTAATTTTTTGTTAAAAACGAGAAAGGATCAGCGGATGGTAGAAGTTGAATAAAATCTATCAGCCAATGAAATTCTCGTTTCCAATGAAATTCTCTGTTCCAATGAAATTATCGATCTTGAGACTTGAAAAAACGATAGAGAGATGAAAGATAGAAAGAACAGATCCTTTTGGTTAGTGAGGTCATTTTTAGTAGTTTTATATCGCGTTAGCTTTCTAGGGGATGAGGTATGTATTATTCCGTTAATCATGTCAATTTCCATACGGAGAGGCAAGCAAAATTATCTCGTGATGTTAGCTGTTGAAGTGCTGCAGATTATGCAATTAATCTGGATTATCGTTAAACGGAATCATTGATCGGAATAATTTTCGAACGATTAGTCACGAACTACGAGATGTTTCTTTCGAATAGCCAAAATTTTCCGCTATTATACGTCTCATTGAATGAATAGAACAGCTCCTGTGTAATCACATTTACTGTTACAATTCACTATTAGCTTCAGCAATTATTGCTTCATTTCATAATAACATGAAATCCGACATAATTGTTAGTAATGTTTTATTTAAAACAAAATGTTTTGTTTCATATCGAGAAATTCGCTTCGTTCAATTTATGCAACATTTTTTACGACTATCACGTTAACGCTAAAAACACAAATATGATACGTAATTAATTTTAGATAAAGAGGTAATGGATTGTAAATCAAAATGTTATAGGATTTTTGTTGAGCGGTAGATCAAAGATTTATCGTCGAGTTATTCAATTTCTTATACCGATTGAATATCACATTCGCGTTAGACGCAAAACACAAAAGTAAATTCAAATAAAGAAGCTACTATTTTAAATTACTATTTGAAGAAGACACACTGTTTGAATAGTTCTCATCGTGCAAATATACGTATCTGATATAAAGCCAGCACTTCCTTCTAATAGGAAACAGCAAGTTATTCTCACCAGATTTCGACGCACTAAACTAACACACTTTCATCTTATAACTAGAAATGAACCAAATAAGCGCAATCACTGTGACTGAATTCTGTTTGTAGATCATCTTCTTAATTGTAGTAACGTTTCTCAATACGAAATTAAATTTGCTCTTCGAAATGAGATTCAGGCATGTCTAAATCGTACAATACATTGCAAAAATCTTCTCAACTTTCTCAAAAATATTCATTCGTATCACCGGTTATGATATTGTGAGCTAGCGATTTAGTTCTAAAATACACTGCATCGTATTCATTTAAATTTAGGTTGATAGTGTCACATGCTCAAGAAGATCACACGCTGAAAAGCAGTAACAGGGTGGACTAAACATTCTGCATGTCACAGCTATCGAAACAATAACCAGGTGGTAACGGAATAGCCGCTTCTGATATACACCTTCATATAAACCTCACCTGGTATAAAATTTAATATAAAAACCCTCCCAAATTAGAGTTCACCACCTTATTCTGTTGTAACACTTTGAACCGTCGCTCTGTTGGATTCGCATAATAAGTTCTATTATCATATACAAAGTTCAACTTCTTCACCTTATTCGTGAAACGTTCTGCGACGCGAGATCACCGGTGATCTGTCATTTTCGTGATTTCTTGTGTCTCCTACGTGACAATAGCACTGTATTGCACCGTATCAATCGATTGTCAACGAGTCGCGGGACACCCTGTACACACTTGTGTAAATTCTATTCTAACAATATCATGGCGTAATGTTCTTAAAATTCATGGAACTAAAAGGTTGTCTTAAACGTTACTGGTTTTAATTAGAGGAATTTTATAGCAAGATGAAAGTAACGTGCTTTGTGAATAAAAGTAAGTTGTCTTGCTTCGACAAGCACTCATTGTCAGTTGCAGAAATATCACTCGGATTGAACGATTAAATGTTTTTTGCGCAGATGTTTTGCAAGCAGCCCGTGGATGCTCGTATTTACGATGCTTCCTTTCCACGGAGAAATGCCAGAGTTATATTTTTTCTCGTTATGCAATAAGCAGCTTCGAGCTCGTTTCCACCTGACGTTAATACCTGAACACTGAATATATGTACTACATAAGTACTTTACTCACGTTGGCTTTGGACATGACTTACGGGCACGTAACACGAGAACTCGTAGAAGATGGCTGTACGTACGTAAGATACACTTAAGCGACGTGCGTTTTTCTCTAGTTAGTCGATAAACATAGCGAATTGCTCGCTTCCTGATCAATCGATGAGAAAGTTTATCCTTCTTTCTCGATACGATGATCTCTGTATTGTACATCGGTTCTAGACTCTGATATGAAATGTATAAGCACTTGGCAATAATAATTACTAGACTGCGGCTTTTTAAGCATTTATGGGAAATTTCAAAGCACCTGTCATGTGATAATACGTGGCAAGGAAAGCTTTCTGTTTAGATTCTATTCATTTATTCGTCTTTATAAATTTATGTAAATATCTCGTAATTACATGGCATGTAATTATGCAATACAATATATCTTTTGGATCAATTTGCACACATTGTATAGTTCACATACAGTGACGAAAGTATCTGAAATAGAAAGTACGTAGTAACTTTATAAGTAACTTTATAAGTAAAGTAAGTAGTAGAAAGTAAGTAAAGAAGAACACTCTCCCCAAAGTATCGGAAACTTCTTTTATGTATGGGTGTCATCTAAGGACGGCTCACTTAACTTTATCACCTGGAACATCTCGCTTATTTTTGGTAATATTAGAAAATGTTGCAGGTACAAATTGAATGGTTTCAAAAGGGACGTAATTCGGCACAATTGTTTTTTCCGTACAGAACATGGGAGGACACGCTAATATTAATTAATAACGAACATAACGCTACATTTTGAAAAGCGAACCCAGTACCACTGATTTACTCACGTACTGCTATAGATTTTATTTTTTATAAAATAAAATAAAATTAACTGCAGCATAAAATATTTACACGAAACAATTCAAAGTTAATATTCCAATCGTAGTAAACAAATTTTACTGATATAACATCACATTGGAAAATTTATAAGAACGTGTATATGTATATTGGAAAAAGCTCCACGTAATTAGTAAAAGCTTCGCGCATTTCTACTGAAAAATATATTAAAAAACCTCTTCAGTTTTTATCTTCTTTTTCCTTTCTCAGACAAAATGTTTCTTAGTAATTTAAAAGCTTGAAAAACAAAATATCTATAAAAACATTCTTTAAAATATTTCTTGGAAACATAATCGCTGATTGGTGTTTATATCATAAACGATGCTCGTATCTCATCTACGATAAGATAGTTCCGTTTAAAAGAGAATGAGATTACGTTCACGCCCATAACGTTAAACATATTGCAAAGTGTCTCTTCGCAACCGTAAGCGTTCACGCGATTCAAGAAAATTTTGTGTTTTACGAAAGTTCTGTTACTAAAGTCAGGATGCAAGGCCATGGTAAGTAACTATTTGAAATATAATTTTATTTTCTATAATATATTTAGATCGATACTCATTTGTTGTGTATCTTACGAATACTAAGCATTTCATGCGCGCGATATAACAGGTGATAAAATGGTTATGATAAATGCATAACTGTTCAAATAATTACTTTAATTTCGTGAATATGCAGTATGATTCGCAATTCATAAGAAAAGTGCACCGGAGACTTCGTTCTCGAGAAAATCGATTTGGAAAATTTGCAAAATATACGTAAATTTGGTTACAAAAGCGTAGAATAAAATCTTTCTGTCTAAAGTCACATTTCTGAGCAAATCGAATTTGGAAATTTGCCCAATTCTATTTTCTCCATTACAGGGCCATACACGTAAACGTCTGATCCTTCGTTTTCAATTGTCCAGCTCAGATTTGTCTATTTCCTTACAAATTCTCAAATTTGATTTTCTCAAAAACCAAGCGTCCATTGCAATTTTGTTATTCTTTATTTTCGACTTGTTTCCAGCCATAGAATCTCCGTGTTTCCATTTGTACCATAAATTGCGGATCGCCTTGTATGTAAAACCGTTTGCATCTTTCCAATCTCGGCACCTGTATAATGTTAACAAAAACAAAAAAGCCGTATCGGCTTTCTGGTTAAACGATCAACTTGTCGCTTAACCGATTCGTCACCTATCGCTCGATTAAATTTATCGCTACATATGCCTTCTTTATCAGTATGATAAAGTTTTTAACCTTAAAATTGGCACAAAAATTTGTATTCTGACAAACGTAACTCATACTGAGAAAACGATTTATTTGATTCGATAAGTAGATTCTGCAAAGTGTTTCGAAAAACGGATCTCGAATCAAGTTTTAACAATCACCCTGTACGTCACTCCCTTTACACACATACTTACAGTTTCTTACAAAGACATTTGTATACTTAACATACATTAGAAAACTCTTGCGTGTACACTGTTTACACTATATAAAACACTTTGACGTTCATTAGAGATGCGATTGCCAAGATTATATTTGAACCCAATTTGAAAATGTATACGAGTGATTCTACAAAAGTGGGATTTTTTTGCAGTATTCACTTTTTAGCACTCTGAACCCTTTGCGTTTCTATGTCCAGTGTGACTGGACTTTTTTTCTGGTAAGTGCAACGTCCAGTCCGATAGATACGTAAATTCGATTTAAACTATATCATGTTTAGTATCATTTTAATTAAAAAAATCTTACAAATACGTCAGTGGGAGTTTAATTTTAAAGAAATCAGAAATAAAAAAGTTTCATCGTTATCTCATGGAAACGTCAGTATGTATCGTTTTATGGACGATCGAATGCAGTTGCACTGCTCAGTCATCGAGCGTCACGTATCATTCGAGATATCTCATTTTTATCCTGACTGATAAACCCGAGCAATTTCTGAAACGCTTATCTTCCTCGATCCTCCTCGCCATGTTAATACAAACCTAGGGACGTTGGTTTCAGCTAGCAATTGATGTTTGCCGGTCCTGCCGGTGTCGTCTATTTAAATAACTATGCGGTTACAGAGCAACGCTTTTGACTGCGAATGGCTGAAAACGTTAAATTATATTATATTTGTATGACAGAGAAAGATAGTAACTGTAACTTTATAGGATAATTACGAAGAACTATCAATTTAACTTATTTATATCCAGAGATTATCTCTTGCACGTGAAATTCTCAGACCTCTGCTATGTCACAGTTGCAAACTTTACTCTGCAACCCATGATCGGTGAATAAATTTGAAGTTATGTACTAATTTTTTGTTTATATATATTTTACAGTAGTCATATTTATTATTCATATCGTTTATTTTTACTTCGATCGACTTCGTTTTATTGACAAATAAGATTTACAATCTTCGTCGTCACTTTTACAACTTTGTGAAATAATTTCTGAAAGAATGAAATTTATTTTAACAGGTTTTATGCGGCATTTTGTGGTTGGTAAATTTAAGCATCCTTGTAGGACAGTTATAGATTCCAATCTACCAACTTTTCAACCTCACGGTTCGTATTACATTCCAGGTTTATTATTTTTACTGAGCTTTGTTGTAACGTAAATGTGACAGTGGCATTTAACTTTCTTTTTAATATCAGAGTTGAATAGTGATAATCCTTGAGAAGATTTATTATCTTCCAACTAATGCTTCGCGATAAAAAGCGTGAGAAAATATTTGCTTCTTTAAGTAAAAGGTTTCAAATATGTTACACGAGACTTTTATTGGACTATCAGCCTTCTGGATACCTTCTCAGTCCTTGTAAAGAGTTTTTAAAAATATACAGACGAAATCACAGACAGCTATTTGTTTGTTTGACCACAAATTCTAGCAATATTAGCGTGTCCTGTGTCATACCCGAAGCTTGTTATATGTCATTCGTAAATTAAATAAAAAAGTGTGCGAGCAACATCACTGCGAAATAATTTCCACTTCTGCAGAATCACGCACACGGAAGTTGCAAGACGTTAGGTTGTCCCAAAAGATTTTTTCCATTTTGATCTATTGTTACAAAATGGATCATACGCGATTCAATAAAATAATATAAAACGAGAAATGCCGTGCACCTCTTATTTTCTCATAAAACGAAAGAAGCTTTTGGGACAACCTGACATTCGCTGTAATCTCATACATACTAAAAGAAACTAGTATACAGTGCGAATAGTCACCTCCAGCATATAATGAACGTAAGAGATGATCCCACTTAACGCTGAGACTTGGCGATATTGTGGATGATTTTCAGTTCGAATGCTTTTATTCGCGACACCTTCTTAAATAAATAAATCCAGAAGAAACATACACGAACGAAACATTGCTACGACCTCCGCAAAAAGGAACAGACGCAAAGAAGCAGACTCGGCACGGGTCGCTATAACATTACACATTCGGACCTTATCAAAAAGAGAATCCTGAACCCTGTGAATATCGCAACACCAACAACACCATCGAACATCGAACTTTACTACTATGCTAAATTCCAAAATAAACGATGTCGACAAGTGAAGGAACACTTTCGTGAGCTACTGTAGTGTAACGAATCAATAACCATTGATTACTGGAATTTGTACTCTGCAATTGGCAATAGATAAATTCAACGTGATTCACAAGACTGGTCTAACCAGCGAAGTTCGCGACCTGTGAGATATTCGATCGAGAATGTCGTTGCTAACAACTTGATTTCTATCTATAGAGATAGTTTCCATGTTCAGGTTCACTGATACCGACTACTTCTGCAGGATATAAATGGGTTAGGTTCACGGGTGCTCGCTACTTCGTACCGGGAATGATCTGTGTCGGCAAGGACTTGGATGGCTTGAATCTTGTTGTTGGACGTGCCTTGCATCATGGTGATATGCTTCCTGCGAAGGTGAAGCCAGAACATGGCGTTGCCTATGTCTGTCACAACGGCAATGAACACATGAAGCATGATTTCGAGGTAAAACTAAACTATAATATAATGTTTAAATGATATTATTTGTATCTTGAACGACGGTATATCTGTTTATTAATTGAGTTTGAGTAGAATATTCATGTTTAATGCTTATTAAGCTTATTAAACGTTTACTTGCAAGGAACATCACTCAAGTATGACACACCGATGTTGGTTAAACTTTACAGATAGGTACATAATACGTGACTTGTTTGCAAATAAGCAGAATGCACATAATATGCAGAAATGTATAAAATATTTAAAGCAGAGCATTTGTCGTGATATTTAGTAGATGAAACGGAGAGACGTATAAAATAGCAGAAACATCCGCAGTATATTCATCGCCATTCGGTATCGATTGGTGACATTCGTTTCGCTCTTCGAATATACTTGCTTGCATAAGTAAGCAGCCACTTACATGCAAGTGGTGCTACGTTAGGTGCCCCTTATTTACTACGCGATACGCTGGATCACATTTATCGAAATCAATTTCTACAGATTCGATTATGCTAGCGTCTCATTTAAAGCCATTTGTTTGAGTGTGAAGAAGATTAGAAGGGTGACAGTCGTGCCCCTTTATCGATCCCTTTAAACAGCGTATTTCTAAACGATGAAACTATGCAAATAGTTAGAAAGAGTAAGATACTTATTCTCGTGATAGATTTTGATGCCCGCCGAATTCCATTGGGTCCACTCGAGTAACGGTCATGTTCCACCACACGCGGTCGAATCTGGAAAAACGGTGGAAGGAGAAATGCTTTACGTAGGCCGAGCTTTTCAAAATGGTATACCATGTGTGGGAAAAGTAAGTTCACTTTTTATTTACATTTCAATGCAATTTGTGGAAGCATCGAGCAAACAATTAATTATTAACGAATGAAGTTGATATAACGAATGAAGATATTCACGTATAGGCAGCAAAGCATCGATACGAGGTTAGGCATATAAAAATCTTCGGCCAGTGTGAGCCGGCTGGCAACTGTCTCACCGATGCCAGGGGAACCTCAACGCACGGAAAAACACACGCGATAATAATTTCCAACCACAAGTGGTCGCGTGCACCATTCGCGTCGCGTCGCGTCGCGTCGCGTCGACGCCATCGACGAAGGAACTGGCAAGACTTTTATGTTCCTGACCCCATACCGATACTTCGTTTTAGAAAGCATGGTGCAATTGAGACGAATAAAACAGGAATAACTTAGCTGCCCACGCGGATTTATCATCATCCGTAATGCCCACTTCGAACCTGACAAAGTTCACAAAGAAATAATAATTATGGAGTCTGCTGATCCAGTGGTGGACAATTTCGTTCACACGACAGCGGACCATTTGTTTGCTCTTCCACTATTTCTTCGGACTTTGCGAGGCAGGTGTAATGCTGATTGTCCAAGCGAAACGGACTTTGTATACCCTGCGGACTGCACTTGTAATATATTTGTTAACGTACATCTATATTTTCAACTTTATTTGTCAATAAGTTTTGGAGGAACAGCGAGCGACGTGTAAAAAAAATCGAGATAAAAGATCGAAACCAAATATATGTATTTCCGGTTGGACGCGATAAGAAAAGTCTCGTAGAAAATTCTTTTTTTTCTGATTGTACGTTAAAACAGAGATAATATTAACTGACCCAACCGTTAGTTGGAACACGATAAATATTTCGGCGGAAGCATTGGAATTTAATCGCATTTGGCTCCGAGCGATTCGAAGATTCCATCTGATGGGATTTACGTCCTTTCGTAATTTGTCAAAAACTAAGACACGAAACGTACTTTCCTCGAATATTTTACATTTGCAACTTTCACGATAATTAATAAATAACAAAGCTGTGGTTCTTCGGGTTTCGATCGTGCATGTAACAGTAGTTGGATTTGTTCGAATACTTTGCACTAGTAATAAGTTTTACTATCTTCTTACGTAATGAATCACGATGAACTGCAACTAATCAGACCGTGCTAACTATATGTATGGTAGATGAGTAATAAGTTCGTTCGTGTTTATCTTAAAAGAGTATGTACGTCGAGTACTAGATACTATTTCTCTAACTTATTTATCTCATTTCTCTACAAATGTATATAAAAATTGTACACATTTTATATTCAATATTTTACGTTTTATATTTTATATTCTATATTTTATATTTTATATACATTATATACTTACGTATATAAAAATGAAATGTTCTATGTTTGTCCTTCGATCACGCCTCAACTACCGAACCGATTCACTTCAAAATTGGCACGAATATAGTTGAGATGCAGGACTAGAACGTATGCTATTTATTTTTCCTTAAGTCACATCTAAGTCACATTTTTTCTTAAGTCACTATCCCCTCTGTCCTATCTATCTTATCTTTATCCCCGCTAACATTTGGCCATAGGCACATGAATAGTGGCACCATAGCAAGGATATCTGTAATAGGTTGCAGGTTCCATGCAAGCGAACATGGATGATTGATGACTTTTAGTTTAATATACAGTGAAGTCTTGGTTATCCGAGTCCCGTTTAACCAAAGTTCCGTATTATCCGAGGTGCTTCGAACTTTGTCGTAACTTTATTTTTTCGAAAGTTTAACGCAGAGTACGAGAGTGGAAATAGTCAGGTATTGTTAAAACGACTAATCAAACTTACAATTGATTAAATAATTAATTAAACTTAAATACATGTACAATATTACATTATCAAAATGTTTTTTCCGCAATTTTAATGCACGACTTAATGACAGTAATGGACTTTAACGCATTATTCGAATTTCCGACGGTCCAAGGTAGATTCGATCCACGTCAAGTCGGATAATCGACACTCTGCGGTATTTTGATTTACTGTCACGTTTAGTGGCACTGTTTATTTGTGTTAATTCTTTCATTATTTTAATATACAGGACTGATGATGTGGTGTCTTAAATAATATGTATATAAATAAGTAAATAATTATATTTCCCAAGCAACGTCTTGCACTAGAGCTAATCTTTCATAAAACAACTTAGATGTTTTCATCTGTTTTTTACCATAAAGGTATATTACTGGATAAAACTGAACGAACTTATTACACAGTATTTTATTACTGTTTTAATTCGTTACACAAATATTCTTGCAGTATTTAATTGATTTCAGTTGTGAAAGCTGTAGATCGAGTTAATAAAAGATCTTGAAACAATCACTCGATAATAATACTAAGCCGATCGACACTGGGAGTGCACACATTCTAAACAATTTTTCTAACTTCGTTTTATCCAGCAATCAAGCGTTCTCAAACAAAATAAAATGTATTCTTTCTTCCTGATTTATTATTATTATAATTGGGTTATATAATCCGTCTTGAGATAGTTTCCATATATCGTACAAGATTTTGTACATTTTCACATTTTCTTCTTCCAAGTTTTACGAATTTCATTGCTTTTCGCTGCAACTTGCTTGTGTCTCTGTTACATTAGATTTTTCTTTCCAGGTACATAGAACCCACGGAGTATTGTACGTACCTTATGAAGGCAGGGAAATTCCATTTAGAGATTACGAAGTGCTGGTATTATCTTAATCTGTCTGTATGTAAGAAACGTTAAATTTCTTGAACGGTAAAAGTATTTAAATCTGCACTCAACTGTAGATAAATATAACTTTATTATTAAAGTATATGAAGATACAGCTCTTTACTTACATGACGCGCTACACGATTTCGTTGAAAATTTCATTATTTACATATTTGCTATATATTTTATGATTATACAAAAAAACTAATTACAAACTCTGACTATAACAAATTCAAAAATATTTAGTATGTGCTTATTAATGTATTAATGTATTGATAATAGCCATATGTACTCTATAAGTAAGCTATAAGTATATCTTCAGACATCGTAATGTTCATAATTGAACATTGCAAAAATAACGTAGAAATTATATAGTTTATGTGGAATGCATAAATACATATTAATTTACAACGAAGAGACTTAATAAATGAAACTACGAGTGATCCAGGAAATTACACGTTTGTAGTAATGATAAAAATACAAACATCTGTGATTAAGGATATTCTCGATACATATTCACGCAACCTCGAAAAATTTAGAGGAATTCTTAATGAACTGGATTGCTTTTCAAGTTTGTAGAATTGTTAAAGAATTTGATATTTATTATTTCCTGTTGTCTTGTCTAATTATTTTAAACATATTTGTATTTTATTAAAATACAATTTATCGAACACAAATAATATTTTTATTTTCCCCTCGTATATTATAATTATAAATAAAATATCGTTATAAATGAAGAGTTGAAAACTCTACAGTGCGCAAGAAACAATTGCTCGATATACATGAAATATCATCGACGCAAATTAATTTAATTTAATCATTTATTCATTAACATGCTAACGTTTACTAGCTTTAACATATTTTGTATCTTCAAAGTCTAATATTTAAGATACTTGTTCGAATAAAATTAATGATTCGCAACTTAAAAGGTATTTTTACAACTTCAATCGGTGTACGATCCTTGTTAAAATCGAATTGTTAAATTAAATTCATTATACATTAACAGATGCGTGCAGAAGAGATTTCTCTCCTGGTCATAAATAATTATATTTAATCTAAAAGAAGTTGAATAAAAGTATTACATTTTGCTTTAACAGAAACGTGGGAAAATTCAGGTGGAAAGAGAGGCAGATGTTAGAAAACATAAACTTTAGTAACGCTTTCTCAAAAAAGATTTTAACGGATGCATTAACGTATTATCTACCCTTCGGCAGTTCGATTAATATACCGAGAAAAGTAATTTATCGGCAGTTCGTTAACGCAATGAGAAAAAGGGAGCCTGGGTCCACAGGCCGCCCTATTCAACAGATGACTAGGTAGTGTGCTCTCCCTCTTTTCATTATTCAACCCCTAACTGCAGCACATTTTAACATAGTTGTTCTAAATCGTTAGCGGTTGCGTCAAATTTTATTTCCCGCGTTAATCAATTTTTCAAAGTCCATTAAAGACCTTTCTCTAACGTAGTGCTCTAATGGAACCTCACTGCCAATTAATCCAATTGATTTATTTAAGAACGCTCGAAGCATACTATTTAATTAAACATAATTTTAAGAAATCATTCCTATTAGCACCGTTGATTGGATCTTCATTATCCATATTTTGTTCTATCAAGTACAGACATATTACGTACATTTTGAAATTTTATTAGCACTGTAATTTTATACCCAACTGTGGCAATTACATTGGTAAAATTCTGGACGATTTTGAAAATGTGTAGAGAAGTTGCAAGATATTTGGTACAACTATGTATTTTGCGGAAATTGTGAAAGTATTCAAACAGACGATCATTCACGACATTTAGTGCAAGTTAATTAGTGATATTTAGTAGGACCACTTTTAACGATTGTTATATGCTTCAGCTAACTATTCATACTGTATATTAATTTTTGTTTAATTTACCTTGTAATAAATACTTGCAAATTCTATATACATTTGTATTTTCAAATTGAGTTCAAATTTTGTCAATGTGACCATGACAGTCGCGTATAAAATTTACTTCCATATTAAATAATATCACGTGTGTTATATAAATTATTCTTAGAGTGTATTTTCGAACGTTCGTGACTTTGAATATGCGTCCTGGCTCCAATAAGGCACGCAATGAATGTGATAAACGACAAAGAACGTGCGAAATAACTAATGGGAACGCCGATTGTTACATGGCAAAGAAAATTGTAAAGTATAATAACAAAAAACGACAAAGAGACAAAAATTGCTAGTAAATTATCATTAGGTACTTATTAAATAAATAAAACGTACGTCGCGTTATTAAAAAAACATGAATATTATACGATCTATACGTTTAGTACAACAGTAGAAGAATTGTTCTTATACATCGAATAAAAAGAAACAAAGCAGTCATCCGGAAACAGCTCATACGCTGTGGAGTCCAGAAAACTAATTTTTGCGATTTTTGTCTATCTGTTTGCGCTCGCATCGCGTAAAAACTAGCGAATGGATCCTAACGGGTTTTTTCTCTGCTGTACAGTTTAATTAATATCCGTGAAAGGAAATGGATTACGCTTCGTAGAAGCTGTGAAATGGCCTGACATCTGAATTCTATGGACTCCCATGTTTGGTACAGGTCAAGCAACCTTGGTTTACGTCGTGTTTATTCCAAAATCCAACATTTGCGTAATCCAATATTTCTTGCTACGGAGCAATAGCCTAACTCTTAGTACAAATTTAGTATAAATTTAATTCCTAAGAAATCATCCGCTTAAAAATTATTGCGTATATCAGTAGTGCACGCGGCGAAGTTGCGGGCGAAAGCTGGTTGTTTTTTTTATTTCATTTGGGTGTATTTTACAATCAATTCTCATTGAGAAATCTGTTTGTCGGACGAAAAAGCTTCTGCGAGAAAAGTTGAAACGAAAGAATCGGGCGTTAGGGATGTATGGCGAAAACGAAAGGGAGCGCTACGCATAGACAACACATCTGTGCGGTTGAAAGCAACCAGTGGTCGTTTTCTCAGTACACACCCGTTATGTGGTGGGCACGTGGCCGTTGCGGCATTATATTCCCATGGCTGGCACGTGGCCGTACGTCGGTACCCCAAATCCCCCTTCATAAGCAAGAACCCCACCACCTCTTATTGCTGGGGAGCCGGTGCCCTCGAGGGTTGGTCGCGCTATTTAATATTTTGATCGGAGAGAGGCGTCTGCGTTTCGTTTGAGTAGCGAGCACTAGGGGTTGTCCACGTGCTCGCGATCGTTCCCTTTTGATTAATTTCGGTACGGATCGACTGGCACGAACGTGGATGATGCTCGACAAAGGAAAGCTCCGAGGAAAGCTTCGTTCAGGGGGAGAAAAGCTAGAACGAGAAAGAGAGAAGAGAAATAGGAACAGCTGGCACCGAGACGAGAATCAGACGACGAGTACAATGCGACTTCGATACAGGGGCTAAATCAACCTTTGTCCCTCCTCTGGTCGTCCAAACGCGTTCCAATCGACACACGATGTGCACGCGTACACGCGTTCTCTTTGCGATCATCCTTCTATATTGCATAATCGCGTACCACTTGCATTTGAGGGGTGGAATATCGGTGACGACACCTCGTTCTCGATGAAACGTACAGATCCTACCCAGACTGATTCTCATTACGTGCATATAAAGAGGGCGACCTAGATGGCCTATCGAGGCTATTATCTTACCTCTGAATTCGGTTTCCATGATTCATCTCTTATCATAAATAAGCATTTCTGCTAATTGGGATATATATAGCCTGGTGATCGATGAAAAGGAAATTTAATTTATTATAATTCCTTCACGGTTTAGATCGTATCTATAAACTTTAAATCAAATTTTTAGTTGCGAACTTAAATAAACAAGTAAGAAGAAGGAGTAATATAATCTAACTGAAACTTGCGTATTCCGTTTGTGTATTTACAACATCAAAAAGTTATCCGTTTAGCGAGTTTTTACTGAATTTTTCGTTTGCTCTTACCTTGACGTTGAAAGCAATCGTACGAATGCACTGCGGATGTTCATGCATCTGTAGAAAATTAAAAGTTGTAAATGAAATACAAATATCCGAAGCAAATATACTACTCGTTATAATATTTGGCGAGTGAAACATATCGCCCTTAAGCTTTTCGCTCGTCTCGCTGTTCATGAAAGTGTAAATTTGCATAAGTATCCGCGATCTACGTATACCTTTATTGGAATTCCTTTTAATTATGTATATACATACATAATTATAATTAAAGATTTACAAGCATTAAAATTGAACGCCGATTTCGATATATTGCGCGGTTGTGTACGAATCGAATTTCAATTAACGTTCGACTGATTCGTTTATTTTGAGAATTTCTGGAAACCTAACGGAAACGAGTATACGCGTATGACAGGAAAAGCAGAACCTGAACCAGAACTCGAATCGTGATTCGGGAACGGCAAAGGGGAACAGCTGCTCTCTCGTCGATCGACGAGAGTTCTGCAGCTGTTGTCACTAGTGTTGTTGCTACTGCCGCTGATACTCGTGAATCCCGTTAATAAAGAATTGTTTTATCAGCTGTGCGTCCGTAGATATACCATTACTGATGCTTAATAGCATTACTAAATCACACCTTTCGCTACTCCTGTACGATCATTTTTCACCATAAATAAGAATATTAAATTTCACGTTACTTTCGTCATTTTGGTTTCCAGTACAGAAAGAGAGAAAGTTACAACTTTCGCGTACAATTTATGGACTACGATAGTCGCTGACATGTCGAAATAAAACTACTGTAACGTGCTTCGTGCAATCCGAATGATAAACTGAAAGAATGTACAGACGAGACTTAAAAAGTTACTTAACTTTAAAAATAGCAGCAGTAACATCACGATATCTAATCTTACGAACGATAATAGCTATCTTGATGACAATTAGCAAAATAACAATTACATATTTTACGATACAAAAGTATTTCGTTTCTTTGGAATCTTCAATTTCCCAAAAATTCATGAACATTCGCCATCTAATTATTTCTTTCGACGTAAGGGAACGACTCATTTCCGCTTTCCGGTGATCTTTTGAAGGATGAGGTCACCATTAAGGTGGTAACGCGAGTGCTGCTACCGACAGGTTCCTTTCCGTAGGGTTTTCCCGTGAGTAAAAGCTACGTATGGGGACTTTCTTTCCGCTGGATCATAGGGGTTGGGGTGGTCCTCGCGACACAACTAGCAAGTATGTATATACGTTCCACGGCTTTAACCCCTCTTTTTCCCCTTCTTTTTTCTTCCTCCAGTGTCTGCTCTCTTTCTCAGCTGCAGCTGCTCGACACACAGGCCCCACGCCATCTGCCATTACAGGCTACACATGCACGCGCGTCTCCAACAAGACCCCAAGATCCGTAATGGCTTTTCGACGATACTGGGTGTTCCAAATTTTCGATATAACTGCGTTAACACGATCTCTGACGATCTGGTTTGCGTTTTCCGCACGACTCTATGCTAGCGAATAATTTTTATACGATTTTCATCCTGTCCTTATATTTCGAAACTTTACGTATCGATCTTTCGCTGCAACGAGGAAATAGATAGAAATTTGTTGCTTTTGAATCGCTTGTACGGAAAAATTGGTTATCGTTGATACTTTTTTAACAGTCCAGTCCTGTAAACGAGCTCCTAAGGCTTGCTTTGCTATTGCGTTTCTATGGTCGCTCCTATTGGTTTGGCTCATCGGTTGCTTCATTGCAACAACAGCGTCAGGTTTATTAAAATTTTAAATATCGCAACTTGCGTTATTAGGATATCGTTGTGCTGTTATTTTTTCCAACAATAATTACGTAACGTTAAATAAATCTTGAGCGCGGAATGTATTTTGCATTAAGAGTGTCACAGAATGGAGGATTTATCGAGTTAAAGAAAAACATTGTAATGTTCTTTTCCTTGGGGTTAGCTCGATACATTTTTATCAATTTTTAATTTGGCAGTTTAACGCGACGCTTTTACAAAATCATAACGATTCGAACGATACAAACTCGTTTTCCTTAAAATCGTGATTTTTGAGGTATGCCATTGTTACGTTAACAGTGCAACACACGTATATTTAATATGAATTATTATGCAATACTTTTTCATAATCTCGGGATTTTTAGTTCACGTGGCACATTCAAGTCTAATTTAAAAGTATGTGCCGATTCGAATGCAGAACGCAGTGGACGCGTTAAGCGATTAATCCCAAGTTGCTTTATTATTAAACTACAAATTTTTATGCATTTGTGAAGGTTCCAAAATGCACAATGCACGTAATACGCGAAAACATATGAAATATCCAGAATATTATACTTTTGTATAAAATATGCAAAGTATAATATTTTCTATCTAAAAGAATTTTCTACATAGATTCCATTTTTTTAATCATCTCGATAAAAATACGAATCTGCATAAATATGCACAGTCTATTTATTATTACGTTCCTCCGATAAAACATCGCGATACTATAGACAAGGTGAACAGATTTTTCTTAATTTTCATGGTCTAATTTCCAATTAACAGGTTCGCGAATTTTCCTCCTGCGTAAAATTGCTTGAATATTAAAAATGGATATAAAGTGAAGTATAAGACTATCGTATTGTCGTAGTGTTACAATACTACGGTGATGGGTTTACCTATCTTTTACCGGATTTGTTACGCTTCCAAGACTATGTAAATTGTTACGAGATTTACATGAGGTGCTTTTGTATTTGTTGCGATACTTTTAACGATCCTCTATTATGTTCATCATTGATATTCGTTGCAAAGAATCGTGACTAAGGATAACGAATCAAAACGACCTGCTTACGTTGCCGTATGTATTCTATTCGTCATATATTATTCACGCAAACAAAATGCATGAAAGCACGTTAGTCGCTTCCATTTTTTTTCTCTCGGGTTCCACACCCTTAACGCTGCATAGCAGAAATGATATTTTAATTTATGCATTTTCTACCTGTAGCAAATTATTGCGCTTAAGAACGCGGCTATTTGTTCGAATAGGAAACGGCGCTGTTTTTCTTCTTTTTTTTTTTTGTTTTTGCCCAATAAAACGATAATTTCATTTTTACATCGCGAATGGAATTGACAAATCAGTCAAAAACACTAGTGGACATATGTAGATCTTGTTGTTTGTATAAAAATGTGTCTTAGAATTATAATTGCGATATTTATTATGCATCGACGTATACAATGAAGCATATGGACAACAATATAATTCAGAAATAATTAATTTTTCATCGTCGAAGCGGAGGATTCTGTATAGGATAAAAGCTCGATAAATAAATGAAGGTATACAGAAGGAATATACGGGATAAAATTCGTATCAGTGAAAGCATAATTAATTTCTGATTCAATAATCATACTCAAATTACTTAATTGTATACAGTATAAAAGGACTTACATTATCCGTAAATATCGCAATTCTTAAACCACAATTTTTATAAGCAGAAACGTCACAATTAAATGCAAATTTATAATTTTATATTAATTGTAACATTTAATTCTACTTTACTTCTGTGTTTAATATTTATCTTTGAGATTTAATATCGACAAAAGACATTCAAGAATTAACAAGATTCAAGACATATATAGCTAAAATGTAACACAATTTGTTCGCTTATGCTTTCGTTAAATAAAAAGACGTAAAAACGTATAAAATACAACGTTACGGAAATTACATATACCTGATACACGAAGCCATAAGAAAACAAGCTTAATATTATATCAATATCTTAATACCTAAATATTTTAAGCAATCATCAATAATATCTAGCTACTTTCTCGCCGCTGAAGCCGATTTTTGCGATTTAAATAACCTTCGCAAGAAAAGAACAGATACAAATAATCAAACGCAGGATGCTGCTACACATTCGCATCTCATCAAAAGTAAAATCCCGGTCCTGTGACCATTGCGACATCAACTCCATCGAACGTCCACTTTACTACTGCGCCAAATTCAAAGATGCAAGATGGAACTTAAAAATACCCAACAGCATGCAATCGCTTCTAACTAATAGAACACGACATAAACAGACTCTAAGTTTCCCAAAGGAAATAAATCTTCTGCAGTGCCTACAATAGTACACGAAACTGTACCAATTAGAATCAAACAAATGATAATCACCTATTATACATGATATAGTATCACGCCAGAATAATTTGCTTATAATTCTCAATGAAAATTTATTGTAAAATTCTTCCAAATAAAAAAAAGTCTGTACCAATTCGCTGTTTAATTAACAGCCAACAAATTATCGATTAATTAACCCTTAACGCTCCAAGCTGCCTCTTAAGCACCACCGACGTGCTGCCCTCTACGCCAAATGTATTTTTTGATCGTTATCGGCAATTGTTCGCAAATAAAAAATAATACTCCTCAGTCAGATACAAGCGATCAGTAAAGACAGTGAGATCTGAACCTGTTTTATAGTAAGCCCATCTAGTTTAATTATGTCAAGAAGAAAAATGAATTATCTTTGTGAGGAAAGTATAGACAGCGACGATGACAATTTTGATTTTCGCATCTATAATGATGTAGCTGTTTACTTGGGAAGCAGTTATAGTGGCAGCAGTGATAGCGATATTCTTGTTCCTGGAAGAAGAAGAAAAATAAGATGTATAAGAAGTATAATGAGGATAAGTTGGAGTTGCCGGTTGATATTCAGAATTAAAAGTCAGAACGTCGAGGGTTGACAACACCAACTGAGGTAGCTGTACCAAATTACGTATGTGAATACTATTTCAATGTGTATATATTTATAGAGTACGTGTAATTGTAGCCACAAATACCTCACCAGGGGTCTTGACGATAAATGATAAATAACACAAATATAATTGCGTTGGTCTGTAAGTTTTTTGGTAAGTCAGATACATAAAACTCGATAGGATGTACGTAGATTTTCATGGCTGACTGTACATTCATACCGACTGCCATAGTGTTTTCACGGTAGCTCAAGCTGTGATAATAACAGCTAAAAATCGTATTCATCGGCATCATTTTTGCACGATGTGCTTCAGTTACAGCCTTGCAACTGGAGTTGCACCGAAATTACCATAACGAACAATGAACGTAGGGAAATACGAGAAGGGTGTGGAATTTGGGCACACAGCCGGCACGCGACATGGGGTTAGCAACAATAGCTGGATCACCGATCCCCATTCAAAGGTTTCAGGCGTCGCTGCTGGCGTTTTCAAGGAAGTTATTCTGGATACCCCGTTCGTTTGTCGCGCTGCCTGTTTAACTGCGTCAAGGTTAAAACTCGAATCTATCAATTTACGAATCCCCCTTTGAATTTTTCACGAGCATTCGCCCGATTTGGATTTGGTAGTTGCATCGGTAAAACACCTCACCGCTTGAGTCTCGAACGCGGTATTTGTTTATTTGACTTGCACGAAAAGAAGAAAACTTAATGCTTCGTATCGATCGACTGTTTTGTCGTGACTGAAGGCGTTCGTTGATCGACGAATGCTCGACTTTTGTCTATTTTATGTTACCGTAGAACTACGTTTTTCCGAAGTTTGTTTGTTACAACGAAATTTTTATCAATGATCGATTAACTGAACTGTCTCTGGTTCGATTCACTTAGCTCCACGTCAGGTCTTCTTAAAAAGTAAAATAGGCAAACCGGAAGGCTTCTGTTATATGATTCTTCCGATTATATAAACTGCTTGTCCTGCGAAAAGTTAGGGTAAATAGAGTTCTATCGTATACCATACTCTATTTTTTATACATGTTATATTTTCTACCATATTGTATCTTTTATATTATATTATATAATATTCAATGATCGATGGAAAGATCAATACTACAAATGTAATCGATTAATAAAGAAGTAAGGAGTTTAATCGTAAAAAAATACAGTTTAATAATATCGAAATTAAAAAGCTACAAAATTCTAACGTTAAATTAATTTTACATCCAAAATTATATTAACAAATTGTATTAAGACAAAAATGATTAAAAAATATAAAACACAAATAGAAATTCAGTCAGATGTTGAAATTCTAAAGGATTATAAAGGGTTGAAGGTAATATTATTATTTTATCTCGATCTGTTTTCTTATTCTAAAATAAATAACATTTGGAATACGTGAATGCACATTGGTGCATATGATATGTTTATCCAAAGTTCAAACTTAACGCGACGATATTGTACCACGCCTCCTAATTACATCAAAAATTAAAATTGGGTACTGTTGAGATAATGGAAATTGTTTTTGCTTGTGGAGTTAATATCTGTAATTAAACTGAATGGCTTTAACACACAAAGTACTATTGATATCGTAATAATTACGTATATGACATGTAGTACAACGTTCTATAGTATACATGGTATGCACATATATATAACATATTGGCGACCTAACGCGTCATCTGTTGGTTCACCTTGAAGACATGATTTCCTTTTGAAACTTTGTTATCGACTGAATTATGAAAGCTATAATGTATATACATATGTAATTTATATGCAATTTTAATTATCCCAGTGCATACATATATAAATTTACAGAATTATAATTTTAATTGTGTGTATCTGTTATAAACAATTGATATTATCGATGAAACGTAGAAGGATTTCGAAACTATTATGCACTTATGTACTCCTAAAATCCAATTTCCATCGGAAATACATAAATGTGAGGATAAGATGAAATCGTAGAATCCTTTTATCTTAACACGTTCACTGCGTACATCTCAAACCTGCGTTGGCCCTTCAGTGCAAACTTTTAAAATATCCATACGACGTACGAATGATACTGATTTAAGCGCGAGACGTAATTTATAAATCTAAAAGAAAATTTTAAAGGCGTCTTCCATGATAATTCATATAAATATAATATGTAAAGCTTGATAATATATTTATACAGAAATAGATTCAGTATAAAGATTATTTGTTATTATAAATAATGTCTAAATCTAAAAATTCGATCGATACTGAACGTTTTAACGTGGATTTTACTTTTTCTTTGTTTAACTGCGAATCAAGGTAGAAATTAATGCTTTACAAATTGTATTAAAGATACAGATGAGTCTTATTTGATAAAGAATTACGCTGCATGTTTGCAAATGAAATACCACTCGCTTAAAACATTACGTATACACAATATCATTGGATTTAATAAAAGCGCACAAGTAAATCGTGTTATAATTTCCACTTTCAATTAACGCCTAAATAATTACGCGTCCGACACCATCAACTCCCGTGTGAGTTACATCCTTTATACGGATTCTATTACGAAAATTTCAGAATCCGGTATATTCAGTTCATTTTCAACACGGTGCGCCGCATGAATTCTGCGTCTGCATACCAATGATACGATTGCAACCAAACCAGCGTTATCTTTTCGCTATTGTTTGGAAATAATTTGACAGTACTTCGGTTATCGCATTAATTCCGCAAAACTATTTATCACGGTAACACGGTGAGTGTAATTAGTCATCCACTGCGCTCAACTCACCGAGGTCGAAAGATTCATAAAATAGCCAGTTACGCCACATTCAAGAGAGATGGGGAAAAAGGATAATTATAAGTTCTTATTACAATTTTGTAACAGCTCTAGGCCAAAACGAATTCCGTTAACGATCGCCGACAGAGTCGTTCGATTAGTGATCGATGATGCGATAGGACCATAATGATAATCCTATTGCCAGTGTAGGTTCTGTTGTTGAAGCGATTTGTCAAGGGCTCGTTCTTCTTTCTCTAAATTCGCTTCAATTTAGTATGCCTTTTTTTATTTAAAAGATTAACATCCCACCGACATCTGGGCGATTATCGATCTGCTGATTGGTAGTACTTAGACGAAATCGTAGAACCAATTTATTGCTTTGGATAAATTTGAGAACGTTCTTAACATTCTTCGTACAAAACATTCCCTTGCTGATTTGAGAAGTTTAGCCTGATTTCGTAAGGTTTCGGTTTTCTTACGATAGATCGGTATGTATTTAAGAGTCGAAAAACATTGGCATGTGTTTCAGGTGAGGTAAAGGTACTCTCTTTCAGGTGAGGAGGAATTTGTGAAAACGTCTGAGTGGCCAATGTGGGTCCTGTTTAGAACGATTCGGTTTCTGCCATTGAAGGATCTTCCTATCACGTCATGAAGAAAGTAGTTTGAGCTGTTGCTCGATCTAATTGATTTTTCGATGTTCCACTTGCGGTTCCACGCTTTGTTTGGGTGTACAAAACATTTATACAAGTTCTCCAATGTAGCCTTTTTTACTTTTGACTTCTGACGTTATTCAATGGTGTGGCCAATGTGGGTCCTGTTTAGAACGATTCGGTTTCTGCCATTGAAGGATCTTCCTATCACGTCATGAAGAAAGTAGTTTGAGCTGTTGCTCGATCTAATTGATTTTTCGACGTTCCACTTGCGGTTCCATGCTTTGTTTGGGTGTAGAAAACATTTATACAAGTTCTCCGATGTAGCCTTTTTTACTTTTGACTTCTGACGTATCTCTTTCTAACTATCAAAGCAGAGAAAGTTACGTTTCGTAATATTTCCGGTATTTCTAAAACTATGCATTTGTTAATAACATTTTGTAATGAGCTAAATGTAATACATATTTTACACTATTGTTGATTTTAGCAATATATATTGGGTCGTTCCAACAAAATGTTCGAATAAATAGAAACTTCTGCTGTGCTCAACAACGTTTGTGGAAACTCTCAATTCCACTTTCTTTACATTGTTCTCCAAAGAGCAGGTTGTTGAACCTTTTGCTCCATGTCTTACCTCTTTCAGACTTCTTGCCCATACATTTACTAAATAGGTCATTCTTTTATTGTGCTTCAGTAGCTCACATCTATTTGCTACGAGGATACCGCTGCAAGCTGTACCCTTATTTTCATATTGGTCATTACGGAATGCCTGCTTTTTAGGAACTTTCCTTGTAGCGGGAGACAGTATGCTACTACCACTGTCCATTTATAAAATACAAAGCTTCTTTCAGCTGTACTGGCACGTCGTTACTGCCTAAATACGTTAAAAGAGCTATTTACGAAAAGAACAAATAATCGTAAAACTAAAATGACATAGTCCTCATAAAATTAAAGGGCGGGGATTTATATCATTATTTCACTGCCTTCGAATTTATCGCTTTAAAGAATACACGAGTGATCGATTTGACGTGACATGACTCCAGGATAACAAAATACTTTATATTTTTCAAAAAATGATCATTTCTTAGATTACATTGGTACAACAGTGTTAAATAGTTGTTTCACCTGATTGCTTATTCATATCGAAATTTCAAAATTCGACAAAACTATACAAAATTATTGTCACCTCACAATCAAAAATCGTCTATCTATGCACTTGCTGTTGATATGCGTAATTCGCTTCGTGCTTTGAAAGCGTGGAGTCACCAACCAACTAGTAAGAACTAGTCTACTCTCCCTCTGTTATTGTTTGCTACATCAAAACCCCTGTCTGTTGTCCGTACTTCTGGCAACCGTGATAAACAGGATGCAGGCGATGGCGCCTGTCTGGCGGTCCAGTTATCCGATCTATGCAGGTGGAGCTTGGTCTCGCTTATCCGATCAAGTAACGTAATCATCCGATATATGCAAAACGGATAAGTTACAACCCTCGGAATTATTTTTCTAGTCTTTTATGTTTCGAGAGTACCGTTTGGAACTTCAAGGAAGCCTCCCTACTACAATTCCATGCACATAACGGAGCTTGCATCGGTCGGAGTGCAGTCCATTGTCGGGTCTTGACCGTACAACGATGGATCAGTGAATACCAATGTCTTAAGAGTTATGAAATGCTTTCAAGTGACTTCAAAGTTCAATGCTCACGCGTTACTCTGTCGCTAAACTAGAATACGACAGAAACAAACTTTCTTTAATTCATAGGTGTTTTGTGTGATTTAGTTCAACCATCGGTTGATCTTCAGTGTGCCAATTTGCCTGTTTATAAATGTTCTTCCATTTGAACGTAATTATAATTAATTGTAATAATTCGTTTAGATGCCAACGTTTGTAGTGACGTGCTAATATGCATATTACCAATAGAAAATCGTCTGATGATTATGTGAGTGATTCTTTAACGATATTTGTGACGATTAAACGAGACATCAACCCCTTAAATAAAGGAAATAGGTAAATATTCCTCCGATTCTTCGGCTCACGTTTCGTAAAACGCATCGTGTTTGATTTCTTTTTGTACTTTTAGTTACATAAAGAGGCGTTGCACCGTCATTAGTGACATAAGTTTTATAGCACCCAGCACTGGAATGCAGGTATCTGCGTGATAATTACAATTTATTCGAACGTTGCGCCGTTTGTTCCATACTCATTTGCGCGTCGAGTTCTAGTGCACAGATCGCGTAGTTAAAAGAAAACGAAGACGTCGCGCTGGAAAAATAAAGCGTGGCTGTCGGGCAGTCGTAGAGGTCCGAAGAAGCCGCAGACCGATTTGACGCAAGCTGCTGCTACCGATATATCGTCTCGCGCTGTCCCAAGTATTCGCGCTACCAAGCCAACTCCAATGCTCGTGGAACAAGCCATGCGATGTCTATCAAAAGTCGCTGAACTGGCACGTGAACAACCCGAACTTATAGACCTAACCGTGAACAACGACATCAGCGACGCCGAAACGGTCATATTTCCTTGTTTTGTTCCTCCCTCGATTATATTACGATCGAGAATTAACTTACTTGTCTCATTTCCTTACATATTTATGTCTTTCGTGAAAAATACTCTGATACGTGTATTTTTCCCTTTCATAAGTAATTTTTGAGAAATAAACGAACTTATCACTCGATCCAATGGATGGAAATCAATGGGTAGAGCATAAATATAACTATAATTACTGATTATATCAGAAGCGATAATATCGAGCGATTGTCATAGCTTTACGTGCATGCATATAGGTGAGTTTAACATGGACAAAATTACATTAAGTGCAAACAAAATTAACATGCTGTGCATAGCCATATGGTGTATGTACAATACTAGGATCGATGGGAAACCATTAATGAAGTAATGTACTTTTATGGGCTTTGTACATACGACTCCCCTGAGACGTTGGTTAACGTTTTAAAACTGAAAAGTTAAGCACTCTCGAGATCCTATCATCTCTGGTTCGTTAGAACTGTTTCACCAGGAAATAAACGCACGAGCGATAGCAACGAAAATAAAACACAGAGAAAGCAAACATTTGTTATTTCTAGCAACGCACCAGTACCGCGTGTTTCGTTTATTAAACGTATATCGTTCCACTTTACGATTGAATTGTTCTCTAACATCTCCATTTTCTTTCTTTCTTTTCTTTTTTTTGTAAAGTTTCCAAGTTTACTTATATTTGGGATTTGGAGTGGCCGTCCATTTATGATTCGGACAGCACATATGCCTTTTCTGGGAAAGTCCGAATTTCCTATCTTTTCGATGCGGACCTCATCAAGAGGCTAATTAAAACCCTAAGTTCCCGATCGGTCAGGTCTAAAGTAAACAACTGGTATCAATCAACCATACCAGAGGATATGCGCCCACGAGAGTACACAATTATAAGATTTGAAGTAATAGATTCCCATCCCATAAAACCTATGGTGAGAAGGAAAACCGGGGACGGAAAGTTAATATATAAGAACCAGACGAAGCTTCTTGAGAGAGTAGTATGAACAGAGTCTTACAACAGTCTTCATCAGAGCGTCATACTCTTCTTGTTGTACTAAACCGTATTGACTAAAACATAACATTATTCTGTATCTTAACGTGCTAGTGATTCTCTTCGTGTATACTAAACATACTACTACTCAGCATCTTCAATTTACCTCCACCTTGAGCGTTAATCTGGTTCAAGGTTCGCGATATTAACTGATCAGTTGCAACCTGACTGAAAGAAAAATATAAAGAAAAGGACCGCATTGAGTGTAATAATTTCTTGTTTCTTAAGAACCTATCGTACAATTAAACGTCATTGTTAGAAAGGATTTGTTTACGTATTTTCTCATTTTATACTTCGATTGTCTACTATTTTCGTAGAATAGGCAACACGATGTTTAAAAATCATCATCCATAAAATATCATTATACGCGACAAGACAGATAGTGCTGTGTCCGAATATGAACGCGACTAATTATGTGCTTTGCTACTAATGGAAGCTCATCTCCTCCTTTTATCGTTAACTGTTTCTGTCAATTTTAAAGAAGCAATATGGCAACGAAGCTAATAAAACGACATCTTTTTGTCAATAATTGTCAAGTGCGTAAAGAATATTTGCGTAGAGGTAAGAACAGGACAAAAGTGTAGATAGAGAAAGAAAAGGAGCTTATCAAATGTCATAGAAGCCCTCTTCGGCGTCACTGTTCGATTAAACGCAGGGCCTCGAGCAATCAGACACGCAACGACGCGGCGTCTATAAGGCTGCATCGTGCCAGGCAATCTGCTGGACGACGAGCGCCGCGCCGCTGGCGTCGTCGCTGACGTGGCGTCTCTAGCGTCAGAAACTGACGAAAAAGAAGTAAAGAAGAACATATTAGATACTGTGAAATGAGAAAGAGAATCGCAAAACGCTACTACATGAAAGAAATAACTAAAAGACAGTTGTATCGAAACGCAAAAAGAAAAATGTTACTGAGTGACGGAAGAAAATAAATAAAAAAGCTGGAAGAATATGCGAATGTTATCGTAGCAGAAGGAGAATATTAAAAGATGATAATAAAAATATAATTAGTAACATTTAATTTTATTGTAAATGTTATTTTATTGTATTCATATATAGCTTCTATTGTTTGATATATATCAATGAAAATGTAATTTAAATATCTAATCTATCGTTTACTAGTTATGATCGGTTTCATAAGAGGTAAAATACAATCACGCTTATGATATTTTCAACAAAGAACATTTCTTCTTATTATTTCTTTCCTAGGAACAGCGATTCGATTGAAATCCCCCACTACCAGACACTTTTTATTATGTAAGAAGAGCATTGACGAGAAATATTGAAAAATAAATTACATTCGCTACCTATTACACAGATTTTAATACCTTCGCTACTGCTTTACAGAATTGAAACGATTATTACCACGTAACAATATATAAATGGAATTTCAAATAGATGTAAGTATTTGTTCAAGTGTTCACGGGCCAGAGTGGATAACTCCATTTTTTGAAATCTGTTGGGTCTCAGCGCAGGAGCGTTTGATCGATGCTTATTTCGTATAATTCATCAATTTTCTCCGTTTTTTGTTTCGCGTAGTTGGCAAACAAGCGACTCGTTTCTTACTGCTTTGGTTTGGAACGCGACGAAGGAAAGTGAACGCGGAAAAGTGAAAGGAGGAAGGAAGAGGAAGCGTAAAAAGAACGTAAAATAAAACGAAACGATAGAGAAATAGGATGGTTGTAAAGATAAAAAAAAATCGGGTAGGAAGATTATAGCGGAACAAAGAGACGCGAGAGAAAAATAAAATAAAAGGGAGCAAGATGGTGGAGGTGAAGCAGATAACGGGAGAAAGGGAGAAGGAGAGCTCAAGATGCGGAGAAGGGGGACAATACGGAAGAGTCGAGAGGGGCGAAAAGGGAAGCAAGTTTATGAAGAGAGAGCGGAGTAAGGGGAGTGTTGCAGACGCGCCTCGACAAGGGTAAATGTACGTACGAATGTACCCCGGATTGGCTTTGGGGTGGTTTCCATGGAGACCAATTCGCTCGGCCCGGGGAATTTCCCGCCGCCGCCACCGTCGCTGCCACGGCCGCAACTTTCCAGGAAAATCGCATTGCGTCCAAACTCCAAAAAGTTCGTACCATTCGACACGTGTATTTGCTTTGATTTCACAATCTCTCATCCTACTTTTCCTTTATCCCCGTGTGTCCTTCCCCTATCTAATTTACGTTGAAGTAAATATTTACCGAAACAGACTGGTAAACAGTATACAGAAGAAAACGATCGCGCAAAAATTGATTATCGAACACTAACGTGGATTGACGAAAAAGCCATGTAACACATTCACGCTTTCTAACTAAAAGCGATGCAAAAGAACAACCATCACAATGGTATCTTCTTTATGCACCTTCTAACGAATTGCAAAAGGGCTGAATTTTATCTCTCGCTTGAGTTTCATTGAGTTTTTAACAATCAAAAGCTATGCAAAACTATTCTATGCTTTCTTAAAAACATAGCTATGTAGGATAAGTTATAACATTGTAAATCGAGCTTATCCAACTATGTAGTAACCGCTATGCGTGTACACGTATGTTCGCTTATAATTAATTAGACCGCTGATTTTTATGCATTTATGGGAAATTTAAAAATGCAATATTGCACAGAATGCATATAAAGGTACAGTACTTTTTGTAATACTTGGTAGGTGAAGCAATTTTCTACCGAGGTTCTACTATTTAATTAATTGTAATTCGCTGAAAAATCTGCAATCTATTTACAGATAATATATTGCTATACTGTTAATTCATTATGTATGTTATACATTACATTATAGATATTATGTATATTGTCGTTGTGGTCGCTAATAATCGCAGGGTTGATACGACTTTGAACAAATGAACAAGTAAAATAAGTAAATACCACGCAGGATCAACTATTACTTTATTCCTTCGTACGATTTATATTTTTCATGAACCACTTAGGCAAACTTCTTTAAATATGGATTTCGTTTAATGGAATTCTAGACACCATGAATCGTAGGGAATGAGAGCAGAGAAATCAAATTTTCTTTTCTCATGCAACCTTCAAAAGACCTTGAATTATGTATATGGATGAGGAAAAGCGCGAGATTGCTGTTTGTATTCCCGCGAAGGATTCACACCTTATAAAAAAAATAAATGGATTGTTTATAATATCAATTTACTTATAAATTTACTTTTATGCAAATATTTCTACTCTTTCCGATGTGGATAATAGCTATCGTAAAATGCATGAAATAACTGTGCAACTGTTTCACTTATACTGAGAAATAATTTAAGTTACGAAATTCATTACTTTCCATACGACAGTTGTACGGATGATGTGTACGTAATTAGAAAATTATATTCCAGAGAGACTGTGTAATTCTCGTGAAAAGTGCAATCTTAAATTATAGCTTTACTATATGTATTATACAATTGCGAATAAAGGAAAATTTAAAATTGATACACTATGAATTTTAATACCTTCTGCACTACAGATCTTTTGCTGTGTTAGTAATAATCGTTTATTCTGTACTGTATATTATACACATACTTATTCATTACTCTTGTCAAATATAAATCTGTTTTGTAAAATTATAGCGTTTTTTTATACTTATTATTTTATAAACTTTCTATTATCTGCCATTATATATATACTGTATGCGTATGATATATGGATTTAATAATTATGTTCAATTAAAATATTGAACGAAAATGTATAATTAAGTTCAGAAACAAAAAATTAACTATGTTTATTTATTTAATAATATTTTCATTTCTCTACGACGAAAACTCGGTTTAATATATAAACTAATTGTATATCTAGTCAAATAATAGGGAACCGTATAGTATTTACATTTGCATAGTATGTATTTTGTATAATTGATGCAATTTGACATACCATGAATATTTATTAAAAAGCTGATACGATATTTGAATTAACTGCATCTGTTGTACGTGGTGATTAAAATATCCGAATGTATGATCAATATTCGAAACCGTGTTTAATGATTATATATCCGGTGTGGTACCAAAAATTGACTCACATTATCTGACTCCTGCACACTCTGCCGTGCATGTATCGAAGATAAAAGCAAGTCATAGTGATTTTTTACTTCTGATCAAATATTACACATTTTTTCGGTTTAGTTAAAAATTGTTGGACAAATATGTTCATGTTTGGTATCATTTTTATCGTAGTAATCTCAATAATCCGATTAAGGCTATCTCGTAACAATATGGTGAGAAATAAAAGAAATATTTCAATAATTCAATATCGAATTCAATTACATCGATGCGGATCACAGACAACGAGGCGTGCCTTGAGCGAGCAATTGCAGGAGTTGGTGGAAATAGCTCGTGGCAATATATCCGGACACTACCGTATATCGCGAATCCATTCTATCTGGTTAACGTAGCCAGTTACAGACGTCCGAGCCAAGATTTTAGTCCTGGCAGCACGTAGTCGCTAATTTTCGCGATCACTGCATATATATATTTATAAAAGAAATAAAGTTTTCAACAAAAATAATAAAAATGTAAAGAGATAACTTTAGGCGTAGGTAACTGAGACAATTTGAAACGAAACGACTGTACGATACAACTTAAAATATATCGCCTACCATATCCACCGGAAATAGCTGAAATCCCACAAGGTATACACCGTAGCAAGAAATTACCTGGTCAAGCACGATCACCGTAAATATATTTTCTAACTTTCTGCAATATTCAAGAAGTACTCAGTGCTGTTGTACACAATTCTTCAACTTTGTATCAGAAATATTTGCATAATACGATAATCTCGTATCTGATTTTTGATCGCCTATGTGATCCTTGATTGCGTTATTGAAGCTTTCGTGAAGATTCACCACGCACAACTAATTGTCGAAACAAATGTAACACATCGTCGTGGTATACGCAAAGTAACCCCATAAATAAAAATTGATTTCGAATTTGGAAAAATTCAGATGTTCGTATCTTGCATCGTTCGCGCGGTCAACGTCGAATAATCAAAATAAAAACGATGTACCTAGTTTTGGTTCAATGTGGTAGAGCAAGGTCTTTACATCGCGACGACACTCTGACGACCTGCCTGAACGCCATTTCAGAGAGTTTGAACGGAGCAGGTGACAATAGGAAGAACGAGGAACGATCGTGACTATGCATAAAGTGACTTGCTTTTGTTACTTTTAAGCGACGTAAGAGTGCTTTGCCCTCTGACTTGATGGAACTTTTATTAGCATTCAACGTAGGATCGTGGATGAAACAGCCGCCCATTCGAGGAAATAAAGTTCGAACGTGAATTTATTTTGGAAATTTGTCGTTAATTTTCTGAAGAAATTACATATCGTTCAATAATATTAGGTTTAATCTTGTAGTCATTTTAATACAAATACTGAAGTTTATTTGCTAATATTCAGATATTTTCATTGTGCGAATCCTTGCATTTATAGTCAATCATTGCTCTGCTACTCTCATAGACGATTCTCTCATGAGAGCGAAGTATGACATCGTCGAGCTTCTAATATTAGGTTTATTCTTGTAGTCATTTGAATACAAATACTCAAGTTTATTTGCTAATATTCAGATATTTTCATTGTGTAAATCCGTACATTTATAGTCAATTATTGCTCTGCTACTCTCATAGACGATTCTCTCATGAGAGCGAAGTATGACATCGTCGAGCTTATAATATTAGGTTTATTCTTGTAGTCATTTGAATACAAATACTCAAGTTTATTTGCTAATATTCAGATATTTTCATCGTGCGAATCCTTGCATTTATAGTCAATTATTGCTCTGCTACTCTCATAGACGATTCTCTCATGAGAGCGAAGTATGACATCGTCGAGCTTGTAATATTAGGTTTATTCTTGTAGTCATTTGAATACAAATACTCAAGTTTATTTGCTAATATTCAGATATTTTCATTGTGCGAATCCGTACATTTATAGTCAATTATTGCTCTGCTACTCTCATAGACGAATCCCTCAAGAGAGCGAAGTTTATCATCGTCGAGCTTATAAGCTGAAATGAGAAATCCTCATAAAATTTATACGTTTATTATAATACCTATTCTATTGCAATTATAGATATGTAAAAATATGTATGCAATAAGCATAAATGCAAAAATACCATATTTACACTGTTATAAGTAAAATTCATGTTACATTATTTCGAAGATAAGACATATTTTGAGGCAAATTGGACAAAGAAACGAAGAATAAAGAAGAATGGAAGAGAATGTCGAAGACATCGTCGCTATATCGCGTAGAATACCAGGATGCGATGGTTGTGATAATACTAATGTAATGGAATGTCTTCATTGTGACAAATAATAGTGACGATCCTGTACACAGTCGAAACAGCGAACGAAAGTGGCTTCCGATATTTAGCTAATATTGATGCATTTTAAACGATCAGTTACCAAGCTGTCGGCTCGCGTTTGTTCGTCCGATCGTCATTTTCATGAAATACATGTAAAGTTGCATACCGTATCATTTCGATATTTCTAACTCAGTAGCTCGTTGCATGACAAAGATTCATTGATTTTGAATGGATCATAATTTGGAGCTTTTACCTCGTTAGGTTAATTATTAATAGATCGCCATGGTCGTATACATTGGTCTGGAAACATCTGTGACGAGGGTGGTTCTAGGTTTGTGGAAAGAACGTTTCTTGTATTGTCCATCACACAGGGCACAAATGTCGAATAGTCAAAACAGTTTCAACAAAATAACACGTGGTGAAAATAATTAAGTAAATTTTTTGTAATTTTTATAATGCTTTTTAAGTAGATGTACATTGTTTGTTGACGAACAATTCTATTTATGGTTAAACGTATCCTTTTAAATATTGACTTTCAATTTCATGATAAGCTGTGACGCGGAAATTGTCTTGATAATCTTAGATCCGTGCCAACTTGATCTCTTCCGATTCATTTGGTTTAATGCGAGGGATTGCGAACAAACGAGGGTAGAAAATGCGAGCGAAACAGAAACCTCTGCTGCTCTGCCGAACATCTGCGATCTGACGCACACTTTTGTGCTTAGTTTCTATCTATAAATCACATTGATCCCCTAGAAATAAAATGAATTTTCTCGCTTGATGAAAGTTAATAATTGATACTTTTAACACTTTCAGCTTCATATAAGTATTTATATCAAATACTTAACTGCGACAGTAGTACGCAATATGCTAAAAAAATATTATTAATTCAAAGCTTAGCAGGTGAGTTTCAAACAGAATAATTATGTACTTAGTTGTACTTAAGAGTTTGCAATTGTTCATTGTTACTTATTTAAATGTAATTAGATTCTTACAGAAGATTGTTACAAAAATTATGAATATTATTTTTTATTTCCAGCATTTACAAACAACTGCATTAAAAAATACGTAAACAAATGTCTAAAGTCCGTTCATAATTAAAATAGTAATCACAGTATCACATAACGTTAATTTTTTCTTATCTGTTTTATTACTTTTATTGAACTTTTATACTTTTATACTTTTATTGAATTATTATAACTCTTATTTCAACTAGCCCTAAAAATGCAGCACGTGCTCTTTTTAAGTTACACGATATCTTCTTTAACGCAGTTTGATTATTTTTTCACGTGATCCATGTAGCTATAAAACGAATATAGGATAAGAGGAATACTAAAAAAAAAACATATTTCATTCGATCACATCGTTTAACTTTCATGTACACCGACACAGTAGCTTCAATTCCCGTGAGGAAAAATGTTGATGTATGACCTCAGCATTTTTCAGTATCAATAGCAGATGAATAACCCATTAATTGAATGTAATACATATCAAAGTCATGGTCGACAAATCTGTTTCTATATTTCCATCTATTAGCTTTGACAGCATATTCACAAATGACGTTGTTGGAACCATCGAAATATAATGATATCAACAATTGAATCTGGATGGAAAAAGGTTTGATTATTCACATATACACTTAATATTTTATCTATTCAGACTATTTTTTAAACATCGTTAATTCCACTGTTCTCAATCTGTAACAAGAAAGTGTAGTGTCATTTTATTCAACTACACGAGCCAATCTATGTTTGCGTGTCTCGCTAACTGTACTCCGCCTCGTTATATGTCGGAAAAATTGTTTAGCAGATAGGAATAAGATTTATGTGAAAGAAAATGAAGAAATTATATCATTTCAATGGAAATCTCGAAGAAGAGTCTAAGCACACTTAACACATTTCGGCAGAAAACTGTTCTTAAGTTACATTGTTCCATAAATATCAAACCGAACTTGCTTTTTGCATTGAACCACTCACGAGATACTCGTCAGCGTTCATCAGTTCAACATTACCTACATTCTGGTTCATAAGTATTAGGGCACTTCCTGGTTCCATATAAGATATGACAATTAATCTAAAAATTATAATCTTGCAAGATTACGACATGTAAATTAGTTATACGTAGGTTGCGGATATAACAGCCTAAGGTATTCGATGAAATAAAAGTTCTTGAAAGTTTTGATAATTTTCTAATGATTCACTTGGAGTTCACTTAAAATCTCAGAAGTGTCCTGATAATTATGAACCGAAGTGTACAGCGTCTTCAGACAAACTATCTGCAATTCGAGTATTTTGCAAAACCAACTGTAGAGCCGCATATTTTACTGTTGATTTAACTTTGACCAAAATGTGCTTCAGACCCTTGTACAAGGTTTCCATTCGTTTCATCTAGGTGGAAATGCGGTGGCTGCAATAAAGCGAATGTACTTTGCTTCTAAAGGGTTAGAGAATCTGATGAAATTCATGGCACATCTTATACAAGTAAGCGCATGTTCGACCAGAAGTCATGTTTCAGTCGTGTTGAAAACGGAAAACTTTCAAAGCAATGCTACAAAAGGACGAGAAAAAGGAAGACGGAAGGTAAATCATAAAAGTTTGTTGAAACTACGTGGAAGAACAGCAATGTATTAGAAACTGTGAGAGAGCTAACCGAAATATAGTTTCTCTGTAAAGAGTTTGGTAAAAATAGAACAAACCCTTTGAATCTATGGTTTAAAATAAATTGCGTGAAAATGTTCCTTCCAATTTGTTTCATCCTTTTCTAAGTATTGATACATGATTCTGAAAAATCGATAGAATTTTGGAATAGAATGGAATATCCTTTCGTTCTTCGAATGTCATTCTCGCAAAATCAAAGGATTTTTATGAGTAGACGATAGTATTCGATCAATTTAAGCCCCTTTTTATATTTCTAACGCTATGAACAATTTTTGACATTGAATCAACGTTGGAAAAACATAAATTGTACGTAACCCGCAATAACTAGGTAGTCAAATATGGAACACCGACACCAGGTACAATATTTTCCCGAAAAATAAATAAAAGATAGTTTTATTTTTTCCACTAATCAAAGAACGTTAGTTACAAACACATTCTTTTTAAATTATTTCCAGTGATCGTATATCCAAGTGCAAAACTCTGCACCAGCACATTTGTCATACCGGACCAGACACTTGATCCATATATCTCCATCAGAATACTGCGAAAAAAAGTTTTTGGCAAAATAAATACTTGCAGAGTGAGTGAAACAGTCAATAACCGTTTGACAGATATTCATTTGTCAGACTTTTAAAAATTCACTGTTCCTCTATAGATATAAGCAACAACTGTTTAATGGTCATAGGTAATTATAATTATAATTATATATATATAAATTACACAGTTTATTAATTTTTAAAGTATTATGGTTAAGATATTTTCAGCTTTTGAAAATGAATTCTATTGCGTATATTTTAGAATCAAAATTCATCGTACAAAAAACTCTTTACCGATATAAAATAGAAGTAATTTATTCCAAAAAGTAGAACTAGCTGCACGGTATAGTGTATCTGCAATAAATTCTTTCCTAACTCATAGTTCAGGAAACAGAGCGGTATACAAACTAATATTACCTTTTACAACCACAATTTTTCATTCGAGGCACAACGTGAAATACTACGTATCGACTGATCTTTGACAACAAATCAATTTTAAAAAATATTTACGATCCACGACGATGTAGTAAATAAACTCATACAAAAAGAGAAAATTGTTAAATTTCGGTTATCTAAAAAACATAAATTTTTCTTACCGCAAAACTTCCGCCCGCATCGTCGATATTTGTTACAAATATATTAGAAAAAAGATACCTATTTTCCTCTGCAAAATAGTGATGATGGTTTTGAAATGTTTTAAGAAAACGACGGTGTTTATATGAATCTTCCACATTTAGCATTTTCTTTTGTCTTTATTTTTACATATTGTGCCTTCCTGTACTATAACAATTTTTTACTAATTAATTTAAGATATGTAAATTACGATAAACTATTTTATAGTATTTACGAATCTCTTTCTCAAGTCATTGCAAGAAGTACCGATATGTACGATCCCGAAGCTTTCATAATCTAAAAGTAGAAAAAATGTTATTTCTTCAGCAGAATTATCATCAATTTTTATGCGAAATTATAAAAGCGTTATTTAAAATACTTCGATTCTTTTCTATTTCTCTAGGTGTAATCTTTTGTATTTATACAAAAAGTAAGTATATCTAATGACAAAACACATATAATAAACAGCTTACAGCCGCAAAGGTTGACATGGAAAGATTTGCAAATTTCCCCAGAGTGAAACTAAATCCTTTTTGAGATCTTAATATCACAGGTATTAAAAGTCGGCTTTTCTTTGGATGTGTATTGTACCAAAGAAATCCATATGCAGTGTCCGCAATCAATTTACTCTAAAACAAAATGGAATTTTAGGAATAAAATATGAAAAAATAGGGTAAAACGGAGAGCATATACGGTTGTACATCTAGTTAACGTTTTTGTAAAATAGGCTATATGTATATATGCGTAGAGAACATTTACATATTACGGTCAACATATCCTTAGTTCCTTCTCAATTTGCAATTTTAGATTCATAACTAAAAATTACACAGCTTTGCCATTGTAATTAACGAATGTGACGCCTCACGAAAGTATACTACTTACCACAGGAATTTTTATGTGTACATGCATTATATGTAAGTTTTTGAAGTTTCATTCGCAGTGTAACGAGACACGATTACTGTAGTTATAATATCAAAATTAAAAAGTAATCCGAAAATGTATCTGGAAGTCACAAGACATTCATTGCAGACGTACGCTTGGTGAAGAATTAGTATACATAGTATTGCATGAAAAGTATGTAGTAGTCGCAGACACACGAAGGGTCCACGGGAAAAATGGGGAATGTCGAGCTTTAGTATTTCTCAAAAAAGGAAAATTTATTTTTCAATTATAATGTCACAATTTCATATTTCCTCGTAGACATTATATCAAAATAAGACAGCTTATTTTTCATTTTATACCCCGTTTTACCCTATATGGGATACTTGTATTTAAAAGCAAATACAAATATTGGAGATATACTAAAACAAAATACGCTGTGATGGCAAGTAACGCACTTACATGCATCATCACGTTGATACTTATGTTGGCAAACTTATTACTCGAATTAGCAATTCTATTGCCTACATTATATGTGACGTACTATAAATTAAAGAAATTGACATACAGAATACCAATCGATTTATTAAAGGCCATAAAAAATAAGGAATATCAAACTTGTTATTAAATACTGCGATCAGTGTGTGTCTATATTATTATTATTTGGATGTAAGATAAAATTATTTACTGTACTATTATTTTGCGGCTTGAATGAATAGACTTTTGTTGCCATTTCCCGCTTATTTTTATTATATTTTTCTGTCGTGATTTTACTCGAATAATAAGCGTCAACTGAAGTTCCAACTCGACTTTAGATGATATTTCGTAATCAATAAACCAGGACAAAAACTGGAATTATTCCTTAAAACATATTAATGGACTTTATTAGCTTATAATTCAATATTAACCAGAAGCTGAAAAAGAAACCAGACAGGGAATCAATAAACTTCTCCAAATCAGAAAAATGATAAATTAATACATACGCAACAGATAAAGCATATGTTATACGTATATAACAAAAATAAAACACTATATTTATATCTTCTCACTATATTTGCCTCTACTTATGCTTATACCTTGAAGAAATTCAAGCTGATTTTCAACCCTCAGATTGAAAAATAAATATTTAAATTTAAGCGTGCACCGCTTTGCTGAAAATTTAAAGTAGCTAGCTGTGAGCCATCTGTCACTCATATATACTCGTGTATTTTCGAACATGAATTTATATACATGCAAATGTAATAAAATGTAGTAGAAAATAAATAAAATATAAGTCTTAAAACTCACCAAATTATTGAAAGAATGTACGATAATTATACGTTTCTGAAACGTAATCTTTCTCGTATAATTATCGTTTAGTTCAATCTCATTGAAATATTATAGATTATTGTAGTGCAAATTTATTTAACTGTTGCCACTCTTGAAATTGACCGACTTACTGTGCTTCTCAATTACGATGTCCTCGTAACTATATTAACGAGCTAATTAACATCCGTCAATTGCTTCATTATCATATGCAAATCGTATTCAACTATGTTTGGAAGGCAATAACCAAGCACGCAAATAAATAAATAACTAATATTCCTATACAGGATATCCATAAAATGTACTGTACGTATGTAACAAAACCTACCATGTAAAATTACAATTATTTTCAATTATATAAGTAGAAGATATTGGAGAAGCTTATTGCATGTTGCACTCTTATTGTTAGATAATGATTAACAAATTAGTACTGTCTAAATTAAAAACGGAATTGTATTATTTATTATAAAAGTATCATCTAACATAGACCATAATATCAATTATTGTGTAATAACCTTGATATTCAGGTACTCTCCAGCGAAGCAATATACAAATGCTTCCGAACAAACGGAGATATAGAACACAACGCATTTCATGAACATAGGGAATCCATTCTCGATATGTATTATCTGTAACACATAACGTTTTAACTTCTTTCTTACATACTGTATATGTAGAATCTTTGCGGCTGATAGAACAATTTGTAACGCGTTAAATTTACAGGAATCAATACGCCGAAGATCCAGAATGACATATTTTGGTACGAGGCGTTAATTCCGAATAATTAGATAATTCGTCAATTATAGGTGTATTTATGTACGACCTCATCTACGTCTAAACTCACCTAGGTCCGTGTCTAAAATATCTTAATGGTATTCATATTGTTGTTCTGATTTTAGATATTTNGTTATTGTTATTGTTATTGTTATTGTTATTGTTATTGTTATTGTTATTGTTATTGTTATTGTTATTGTTATTGTTATTGTTATTGTTATTGTTATTGTTATTGTTATTGTTATTGTTATTGTTATTGTTATTGTTATTGTTATTGTTATTGTTATTGTTATTGTTATTGTTATTGTTATTGTTATTGTTATTGTTATTGCTGTCTCATGTATTATATCACTGCATTACTTACAAGCACTATGAGATAACCCAAGCAACAAATAATTAAAGTATTCGTTATAAGTTGACTAAGCGCCATATAAGTAAAGAACTTTTCAATTTTCTCTGCAAATAAAATAATTTCTTGATGCCTGTTAATGAAGAACTTTAGTTGCTTTTCATTTTCATAAGAAGTTGCTGACGATGTCTGACACATAACATCGATTTGACAACCTATATGAAGTACCTAAAAGTAACGAATAATAATATAAAAATGTTAAATGAAACGAGCCAAAGCGGTGTAAACTTTCGAGGCAAAATACTTAAATTTCAAAAGACATTCCTACTCGATGGTTTACAAAGTTAGTTTTTATTATTCAATACTAATGTACTTGAGCTTGATTAATTAGTAATTACCGATTGGATATAATTGTACAATCAGCCTGACGATTATTCTACGCGGAATAAAATTTGTCAGTTCAAGGTTTCTTCAAGAAAATAGGGTTTAAAACATAGTTATATATAGTATATTTTAGAAATTTTCAAAATCGATTTCCCCGAAAATGGGGCCTCCAAGAAGATCTTATTCTACACTTCTGACTTATGGTTCTACGTAGAATCATCCCTTAATCGGTTGACCACCTTATGCGCGACACCCTGTGTATACAGGGTGATTCATTATAACCGACGACGCAAATATCTCCTAAACTATGGGCGATTTGAAGAAGCGTTTCAAATAAAACTTGTTCTGATTCAAGCAGATCGTCTTATAATAACCCTGTGAACGAGACACCCTGTCTAACATACACACAGCTGTCCCACAATCGTTGAAAAAATGAATTTTACGAAGCACATTACATCTCTCACACGGGCACATTACATTTCGTTGCACACGAGATAGGAGCAGTCACGTGAGTTACAGTCATCAAATTTGACATCTGCCCACCGTTGACAGCAGACAGCAAATGGTACAACATGGTCTGTCATGCGTTCGATATGGACATTGCTGTATTCTATCTATTCCTACGGATCTGATCATAGACCTGTCGAATTGTCATTTGTTTTTTATGAAATAATGGATGGCCTTTACGATCTTCCGTGTTATTTTTTACGTTCCCGTATCAAACTAGGAACACAATCCTCTCGTATAGCTACTCCTACAGCAGTAAGACTTTCGAAAATTAAAATCCCTCATGCCAATAGACCTCGGATGAAGAAAAAGAAGTCTCTTCGCTGGAAGAATCCTCATCACGCCGTGCAAAGGACTCTATTACTTGCGATCTACGTTGGCACATCGGTTAAAAGGATTTGTCATAGATGGAATTCATCAAACATTGATCGAAATATATGGAACGAGTTAAAAAGCTTTGCTTGCTTCAGTTTGCCGTTTACTTTATAGCGTATGAAATGCATATGTATTCTACATATAATCTTCCAGTAGTTTTGTCTTTGCATTCTGCATTAAACACTTCCCCGGCTTGTGTTTTTTTTTCATTATCTATAATGTATGACTGAAAATCGAAATTTCATCCGTCTTGTTCGTGTGAATATTTATTGCCTATTATACTGAAATTTACAGAGAATAAGCCCAAACCATGTTTTATATCGATCCTTGCGACAGTGACTGTTTCAACACTCGTGTAACTACGATCCTAAGAAAAAGATTGTAAATACCAGAAGATAGTTCACCACAATAAGATAAAAAACTAAAATGAAAAACAAACTGTTTTAGTTGAAACATTCGTTTCAAAAACGAATAGTTTAGGAGATAATTGAGTAGTTCACTGTACATACATATACGTATGTACATATGTACAATAGTATATGCAAAAATTCCAAACTTTTAGCTATTTCAATATTTTAAAAAATGTTATCAAATGATATGTTGTTTATAGCTGATTTACTTAATAGAAATACTATCTTAAAGTAAAAAACTAAACTAATAAATGAACAAAAACAATGAATGTCCACTTTTAATATTACAAAATAATGTTGTTCTCATTTGATTCACTAAATTGTATTAAAAGATTATTTTTAGAGTACGTAAAAATTAAATTTTATGTTTTATACCATAAGCAGAATCGAATAGTGTTGAAAAAGTATATATATACTAATACTTACTATCATCAAAAGAAGACCTGTGAATACAGCAAATACAAAAGCTGACGACGCTTGATAAAAATATTGTACGATTACCACAAGCTCGAAAGTGGGAGATTTGCTAGTATCAAAGGGCAAATCCATTTTTAACAAAAGTTCTCGAGGTGTGGTTGCATTGACTCCGTCAGAAGTGAAAACGCCGATTACATAAAAAACCGTAGATACTAGAGTGGTACATATTATAATATTCGTCAAACGATAACACCAATGCGCTGTTTTCGATATTAAGTTATTTGTATCCATAACAGCATACGTTTGGCACTCTTCTTCCATGGTTGATAAAATACTGTGAAGCAGGCTGTGAAATAAAATTTTGGATACATTAAATCTTTGTGTAATGCAACATGTGCAATTAAATATTAATAAATTTAATATTTAAATACTTTTACACCGTATCACAAATTTTACAAGCTAAACGTCATCATATGTAACGTAGCTATCAACAGTTATTTTGTGTAAAAAATTCAAAAGTACAATGTATATGTTGTATATGATGCCACGAGTGCAAGAAATTTTGAAAACCTATAATTATTTTCTATGTCGGTTGTTCTGATTTCTTCGTTATTTTATTACACTGCTGAAAGTTAATATGTCCAGAAGAAATAAACAGCTCGATGACTAGGCAAAATACAATTACTTTAACTTTCATAAAGAAACGCATCCATTAAAAAATTGTGTATTACATAAAAAGTTAAGTAAGAATTTTGATCAATATTTATTAGATAGTATATCTTTGTTTGTTCGTAGGCTTAGATTATAATAAGATTATTTTTACAATGTGAAAAGCAAACATTAAATTTCCAGATAAACAAGTCGGACCCATGAAATTTGGTGAGACTAAATTGTGAACATGCTTATAAATTAAGTTAAATTACAAACTTGGCAGCTGTTTTAGCGCGACAAATTCACATGACTAACATTAGGCGAATCTCTGTGAATTTCAATCTTTAATACTTATTTATAGCGAGATCACAATTGTCTCCGACAACGTACATCTAAATATCTGTCTGAAGAGCAATGAAAATAAGAAACTTACCCTTGATGTGTCCAAGCAATAACTAATTTCATACATACTAAACTAAACGGCAGGCAAATACTTATATTATCTATTATTTCTATAAGAGTGTGAACTTTATAATGCCTGATTATATAGTTGTATTGGTGAGTCTGCCCTACACCAAGGACGATCATCCAAAAGAGTTTACATAAAACTGAGAATGGGGCTCCTGGCCAAGACGCAGCATAATGAAGGCCGTACTTCACGGACCGACTGATTGTATTAATTGGCGCCATTTCATACTAATTGATTGCTTCCTTTTGCTTCTACCGTTGCAAACTTTGAACTTTCATTGATAAAATTCCACCAAACGAGCTACATTCCCATTCCATTCCACCACTTTCACTAGACTGCGGATTTTTATACATTTAAGGGATGTTCAAATGCAGAAGGATGCATAGAATGCACATAATACACTAAAATACACAGTTGCGGATAAAGGGAAGTTTAGTTTAGAAATTTTAGTAACGTAAAGCTTTTTTATCATATTAATAACAGTCGTCTATCCTGTGTTATACAGTGAATTTCGATTATTTGGAACATATCCGGACTAGCGTTTTCTGACCCAATTAAGCGGCTATTTCTATTACGCGTTTCATCGGATACTTAAATACGGTAGTCAAAATTATATGAAACGAACTATAGCTTGAATAAACAATAAAGCGTTTATTCAAATATTTATAAAATAAATGTCCAATACGTATATACATATTCTTCATACAGAACTATTTTATTCTTTGTCAATAAGCATCGATATCATTAATGTTTTCATCAATGCGAATCTTCACAGTCTTGCTAAAAAATCCAATTACAACAAAGTGCACAACGTATTAGGAAAGATACGTGAACATCGTTGATTCAATTTATATAAAAGCCATGCTGTTGTATTTACGGACAGAAGAGGAATGCAAAACACAAGCACTGCGATTACGAAAAGATGGCAAGGCAGAGAAATATATTTTGCCCGAAAGTGTCACGTTGCAAATAAGATCGTATTGCACTATAATATAGTGGCAGAGAAGAGTAATCTTCTTGTTCCTGCGCCCTGTGCTCTCCCACTTGCTATCTTTTGCATTCATCATCTGTCCCAAGTGAGCGACACGTTGCCCCAATTAATACAAGACAACCAGAGTAATTTATTCCTTTATGTTCTGTTCTTTCAAGATTGTCTTATATAAAGCGTTGCACTGACTAAGCGATGACTCAAATAAGCGGAATCCACTGTATATTATATGTGTGTATTTCTTTTATCAAATATAAATCCGTTGCTTATAATTATGGTGTCCTTTTATTCTTCTTATTTTATAAACTTTCTTTTGTCCGTCACTGTACAAAATATCCGGCACCTGACATAATATTTAATAATATTTTACAAAAATAAACTCCTGCTTAGGTCCGACTTTTTAAATTATTTTCGCAAAAATATGAATTTGCATAAGAATCCGCAGTCGGACTATCACCATCGACAGATTTATAAAACATGAACGTGCTGCTACACCTCGTCACGCTAGACTGAAAATTTTGTAGCAAAATTACACTGCTAGCGTTCAAACTTGTGGAACTTATTCGCTATTGATAAGCATTTGGTCTTTCCGTACGCGATGATCGCATAAATGTTGCAAATAATATCAAAGTGATTGCAGGTTTGCTGGGAACAGGCGCAACTACAGAAAGTACTGCTCGAGTTGTAATGCAATCTCAATTTTATTTGCAGCGGAAAGTGATTTTCATAAAAATTACAAGTATAAATGTACGACAGGCGAGCGCACAATAAATTATTTGAGTCACGCGATGAAGAAAATTCAAGAGAAACTGGGAAACATTGTGGAATAAGAACTTGCGTGCAAAATTTCTTAAACTTCACTAGTTTACTACTAAGCCGGGAATAAACGCATTTTCTTTCTTTTGTGTACAATATTATTGAATCATTTGTTCTCTAAACTTTAATTTTAGAGTGAATAATATTAGTGGCAGTTATGTTCGTATTATTTAATATTTTTAGTATTTTACATTCAAATATTACAAATACAGGAAGTGTTTCATAAGAGCAAAGAGATAAAAAACGAAATGTAACAAGTGCCTCCACTCCTTGTTTGTTAGTGCTTTTTGTATTATATATATTCTGATATTATAATACAAAGGTATAATTTAGTTTAGAATTTCCTGAAATTCAGGCAATAATTTTTGCATTATTATCTTTTGTCATATAGAGATTACTAGCGTTTAATTTTTGAGCCATCGTTCTTGAGAAGGTGTTCTTCTTGTTTCATGTTCTCAATTTTCATTCCGATATTGTAAAAACTGATCGAAAGAAATAATTAACATTTTACTGTTGTAGGTTACGCTATCAATAAACTTTTTCTACAACGTTTTATAAATGAAAAACTTGTTCGGTATTTGGAGTGGCCGTCCATTTGTGACTCGGACAGCAAATGAAGTGAAAGAAATGCACATATTAATGAATTAAGAAAGATTCTAAGTGTCGCAAATAATGTCAGTTTTGTGCACCAGCAGGAACTTCTATCAGGCAGTTTTTTACTAGCTTTAATAGCATAAATTGCTCCTTCAAAGACATATATTGCATATGTTCCAAGAGAACAATATGGATCATACATAATTTAATAAAATAATACAAAATAAAAAGTGTTGTGCATTTATTATTTCCTTATAAAACAAGAGAAACTTTTGGGACAACCTAATACATATGTAAATATATACTGGATTACGTACATTTATGTGCATGAATTTTTCACATTAGTTCACACCTTCTTCTTTCTTGTTTCTGTCTTTTTTTTTATACTGTAAATTTATAAGAGACTTGGGATTTCAGGATAATCCGTCAGAAAAGTTTCGGTGTGTTTTTAGACCTTGAAAAAGCTGCAATGCTGGCGAAACATCGGAAAGAAATTGCTTTTGGACAGGACTTCCATACGAATGTCTGGGACAGTGTTGTGTATAAGAATGTTAAATTAGCAAATTTATAATTTATTAATTATCTATTTACTATAATTGATTAACTATCTATACATATTTATATATATGTCAATAAGTGTATTTAAGTATATAATGCATAGTACATATCTGATTATATAAAAGAATACTATACAAAAAAGAGTTATAGTAATACGTCACAGATTCACTTGCAAATTATTTACATACTTCTTAATATTCTATGTGGTAAATCTAAGTCTACCATTACAATGGTAAACTTTCGTTATCGATTACCAATCGCAAATTGAAATCAAATAAGAATAAACTTTGCGGTGAATCTTTTAGAGAGAATAAGAATGCGAATGAATCGTATTATGGGTCTGCAAAGAAGAAATAAAAAAGACGAAGAAAAACTGGAAAAGAAGGAAAGGAAAGTTTCGTATAGTCCGGAGCTTGCTGGATTCATCAGTAAGATTTCTTAGTTAGCTCGTGCCTTAGATACAGGGACAATGGAAGTATTCCCGGGTCAGAGGATGTATTTGTAAGAATTGGATGGTTAGACGAGGACTTGTGTGAAAATTGTTCTGCTGTGATCCCTCTGCTTGCCACTATGGGACGGTCACTATAATATAAAATGAATTTCATTGGAATCTTTTGTATAGAAGTGCAATACACGAGAGAGAACTATATTGGTAAAAAAATGAGGGTCAATTTCGCCAATGTTTAGGAAATATTTCTCCCCTCTGTTATCTAAGATGACAAATATGAGGTACAGTACTCTTGTCAAAGAATAATTTATAACATTATGGTTTAAGGTATACACGCAAACGTTAAGGGTAAATATTAAAAGTATTTATGTATAAACATATAGATGCCGCTTATAGGGTTGATTCTAAACGTCAAACAATGCACAGCTTTCGAGGATCTTATGAATCTTTTGTACGAGCGTCTCACGACATTATTTATATTAATTTATTTATTTAATTTATTCAAATATATTTGACAGGTTGCAACAGCAAGTTCTCGTTAGTCTATGTACCAATCCTCACAATACCACTACAACTTGCATGTAGCGCTGCTTCCGTAACTCATTTTAGTTAAATTCAAACAGTTCGCTGTTTTCAGAACACAATAACTAAGATCAGTTGATTTTCATTTCACGAAACATTTTATAATTGTAAAATATCCTATGTCGAGGATCCTGCCTCCCTATACAATGTCTCACAACGACGAGGAAATATACGCAGATCTACTGTCGGGCATAGATAATTTTGACCATAGTAACTTTAGTATTAAGTATTACTACGTAACAGTAAGTAGTATTAAGTAACAGTGATAATGAATAGTCGGACAATGGAAGTGATATTGTAGAAAGACGATTTCGAAATGTACAGAGATCGGTAATTAGCGATTCCGACGATGATGGTGTGGTTTCTGATGAGTTCGATGGTGATGAAAGTGAATGGTCGCAAAATGATTCCAATCCCGCTTTTCATAACTGCATGGAACAATCTGGAATACAAACACTATGTGAACATTTAGATGTAAAACCGAGCGTAGAATTATTTAGTGAAGAAGAAGCGCTAAACTTACTTGTAAGAGAAACGAATCGATATTATCGTCAACAAAGTAATCATAACGAAACGAAAAAGGACAAAGCTTGCACTGATACCGATGTCGCAGAAACGAAGAAATTTTTGCTATTAATTATTATAATGGGACTTGTAAAAAAATCAGAAGAAGATGAATATTGGTTTACAAACCCGCTACTGTGCATAGCTATTTTCGGAAATACGATGACCAGAAATAGATTTCACGAAATATGGAAGTATTGGCATTTTGGCGACAACGAACACATTTATTAATACTATTGAGATATGTATAATTTTGTGTGCTAGAATAGTTTAGTCGCGTAGTAGCGATACACGTATGTGAATATGAGTGTGTGAAAGTATGTCTGTGCGCGGCGTCTCGAAACAAAGGAATGTAAACTGTTCCGTGGACAGTCTGGTATAGAAGAAAGCGAGGCAAAGAAAGTGCTGAGACGCGTGTAAATGTGTATCGACGAATATCTTTGAAATCGTTTATCAAATAAATCTATAACTATTTTAATATAAATTCTAAGTGTAAACTTAGCGTTCCTTTACCATTATTTCGGCAATTAAGATCCAAAATTATCAACATTGCCAGTATAAATCAATAGGTACAATTTGAAGAGTGACGGTATTCTAGTCTGCTGTGTATCAGCTTTTCCTTCAGTTTTCAACTCGTTTACATTTTTCATTTTTGATTCAGCTTGACACGAAAAGTGCCATAAATGATTCGACCAGCAATTTCAGTCTTCATATCCCTGCTAGTTTGTCTGCCTGTAAAAATAATTTCGTTTAAAATCTGACTGTAAAATCTCATTGTATATATCTGTATATACCTACCATATTGAGGGACCCTATTACGCTTCTATTGGAGAACTTTTTAGAATTTCTGTATACGTGTTTTATGATTGTTTTGTTTGGTTGTTGTAATGGTTAAAAAATTCTACAGCCGAAGTTGTTAGTAAAATATTAAATATAAACAAGGACGCATCGTTCAGCAACAACCCTTCAGAGTTCTTAGGTTTAGATCTTATTTTGTGCAGAGTTCCGCACGTTCGATTCCTTTCAGTCGTCTTAACGAATTAGTTTTGTAGTCCGAGCCGATTGATTTGGGCGGTTTTGTAGTCCGAGTTTATGCGCTACCGCACGTTTTCTTGCATATTGGTACTCCCATTTCGTATTAAAGTGTTTGTGTAGATCATCATTTCTGATGTACAAACGGGCTGTTGACGATATCCTTGCTGCAAACGATCTGTCTTCCGTAAGCCTTAGTGCATATGATGACCTTAATGTTTAGATCTTCGGACAAACAGACCCAAAATTTGACCAACTGTTAATACATAATATGATAAATGATGTAATATATATGCTGAGTCCTTGGACTGAACAAACAGCGTTAATAAAATTTGTTACACTAGATGAAAGGGAATTTTGATTAATATTAAATATCAGAATACATCGTATAAAGGAAATAGCACAAATACCTTTTCTGATGAAACGAAGTTTGATTTATTAGAAAATAAGGGAAAATATTTTATCAGAGATATTATCAAAAATTGTTTATTCATGAAAAAGCCTAATTTACAATCACTTGCTTACAATGTATGACATTGTTTAACTTGTTTCGACGTCGCCTTTAATATTAGACAATAAGATGTACGTGGATCCATCAAACAAAAATCTATTTAGAATGACACTGAAAATTAAATAAATTGAGTCGTGGCCATGGACACCTCTAATAATTTGAGGAAACTATGAAATCAATGTTTCATGAACAATTGTACGTATACCATCTCCGATAATCCGTCTTACCATACGCATCAGAAATTTCAATATCAAGTGAAGAATATATCCCAGAATGATCTGTGAATTGCTAGCACATTTTGTTCTTACTTGTGACTTTCTGATTAATACGCCTGCTTTTTTAATCTTAGAAATTTGTCACGGTAAGTTTACTCCCTCAAGGTTCTGGGATGAGTGCCGTGTGATCTATCACAGTCTGCTTAACAAAAAGGCTCCACTGCCTTCCCCTCTACGCGGCCAGATCCTTCAAACAAAGTTTCTATTCTTTGGCAACGCAACGTTGGATCGATAAATTATCTCGCGCATCTTTAAACTCTAAACAGTCGTATCATCGACATCGCATAGCTCTGCGACTTCCAGTAGCCAGCTATCAACTTTTCGAACATTCGCTCAAGCATTCTGCCTTACTAGAGGACTAGAGGACCTTACCGGAGAGCTCGGCCCAGTTATAAATTGTGAACAAGACTAAATAGCGGTGGACTATCTGCCATTATATCATCACGACGATACATTGCCGCTAGCACGGCCAACCTGACATGTTTCTCGCTCTCGGGAAGCATGCTTACCCAAACATTATTTACGCTTGGACACAGCATTCTTTTACGATACTAAACACATACCTTGTCAATCGTGGCTCCTCAAACCAAACTACATAATATTCTAGGCGTTTCAACGTACTCCGCTAACGTTAACCGATTTCGAACAGAATTTCATGCACAAAAATACTGCGTTGCTGCTACCGCCAAATACTTGCAAGTGCCTCGAGGCGTCGCAACTGCCACAACTTCGCATGCTGCTTATGCTCTGCCGCCAGACACCTCCAGGACAGTATCTCTAGGAGTCCGTAGCTTTTATTCATACATGCAAATGCACGTGTGCAAGAGGTAAATCTACATATTAATATAAGTAAAAAATATGAACATGCGAAATATGAATATATGGATGTACGGTCCTGTATACCTTAGTTTCAAGTTATGGATGACTAAAGAAACTGTTCAAAGTGCTCTCCTCGTGTTCTTTCTGCAAAAGACTTAAGAAGATAGAGCGAGATGAATCCATTGGGTTTTTGGTTTTGGGGTCGTTTAAAATTTATTGTGTATTTAACGTGAGTAAACAACGTTTAAAAAAATTACAAAATAGAGTTGAAGCTGTTCGAAGAATAGCTGGTACTTTTGAGCGAATACGGAAGTCAATGTTAAGGCGTACAGCAGCTTGTTGAACTACGAGGCGAACTCTTAGAAAGTTTTCGTTAAACGTAATATATAACTCGAGTAAGTATATAATTAAAGTATTTAGAACGTTTTCATTTTCACTAGCCAAATATGCACGTATGGAAAATCTATATATGCAAAATAAAAACCATATTTAGAAAATCTCCTAATGACAAAACAAATTTCTATCTACGTTCCATAACTGTAATGTATTCCCTGTAAAAATATGCATTTTCATAAAGATCCACCGTCTAATGATAAGCTAATGATGCGCGAATGAACGATACTAAACGTTTCCTACAGGTAACTTACATAGTATGATATAGAGATATTTCTGACAAAAAAATTATATTGCTTATAATTCTAAAAATAAGCTTCGATCGTTAATTTTGTGTATCTTCCCTATAGATAATGAGATGTATTGAACAACGCATAAAGAAAATTCAACGCAGTGATTGCATTTAAAAAACGTAGCTGACCTTTGTATTCTTCACGTGTCCACCTGCAAAGAAACTATCAACATCAAATGGTGTCTTCTTCGACGAAATTTAACACTAGTTTAAAAAGTTTTTTAATACTAATAATAGTATGTAATTTTGTAATAATTCAAAATCATGAAGTTAGATGTTCTTACTTTTACTATATTGTCTCTTAATATATAATTACGATATATATGATATATATCATACACGATATACTTATTTTATTCCTTACTATGTGTTCCTTTGTAATCAGTACCTCGCATACAATACCGATACATATGATGCAGAAGCTTTCAAAATCTAAAAAATTAAACAATAAAAGTGATAACATAGAGTGCACGAAATATGCGTATTTTTATGTCTTTTTTTAAATCATATAATATGCCAATATTAAGTTGTGAGATCAAAAGCTTCCGCCTTCTGTCTTATTGACACATAATCTATCTTGACATCATGAAACATAATAATTAACAAATTTTTAACAGATACATATAAAAGGCTGTTCTTCACTCTATCAAAAGTTTCGTTAAAAAATATGCAAGAACTACTTTGTGGAATCTTATTATTGTAAATTCTTCTACCACGACATACGTTTATTATTATTGGATTAAAATTTTTTGAAACATCTATTAGAAAAAACATTTTTATTATATTGTAACAAAGATCAAGCTTACACTCGCAAAACCCAACATAGACAAATCCATAAATTTCCCAGCAGTAATCGTCAAACGTCTTTGTGATCTTATCATAAGAAGAATCACGACACGTCTGTTTCTAGGTTCTAATAAATACCAAGAGGAAGCGTAAGCTGAACCGCTAATTGACAGGCTCTAGAATAAAATAATAAACATTTATACGTATTTCTTTGTATAATTAATAATTACTGTACACATTTTGTAAGACGTCGTGTATTCATATATTTTAATTACATACTAACTTTACTACTAAGATATTCCCCAGCATAGGAAAAAACAAATGCTTCCAACATAATAGCAATATAAAATAATACAATTTTCACAACTATTCCTACATCCCCGTGTGTATTAATCGCCTACAATACGATATAAAGAATAGTATAAATTATAATTGTAATCGTAAGCATAAATCAATATAGAAAAAATTAAATGTGAAATATAAATAAAATTATAATTTAAATAATAACAATTAATGAGAAATAATATTTGTAAATATTACTTACGACTATTATTAAGAATCCTATACCGCACATCACTACTGTATTACATAACAATTGCATCAAAGCAATATACGAGAATAAACTTTCGATATATTCCGAATTAAAAATAATCCGATAATGACGATTGATTAAAGATTTAATGACATTTCGTAATGATCCATGTTTTTCATCTTTGACAGAAATACTTCCCAAAGTTTCATGTAAGATTTCTATTTGTCCACCAATATGAAATATCTAAATAATACTTATTACAATATAATACACATAATATTTTAGCAACTTTTAGCAACATAATTTTATAAAATAAAGTATCTACTATATTATAAAACTTAAGTATTTCCTTCGTTCATTTGTTGCTCTTTCAAAATATTCTTTATTATCTTACATTAGAATACCAAATTAAAAAAGAAGAAGATTTGTTGTCTAAGGTTTAATTTTTTAGAAAATATCTTTTGACAATTTTGAAAATTAGTATATTATACACTTTTAACATCTTTCATTCGTGACGACCAGAATAATTGTTAAAAGAGTCGATATTTTTCAAGGATACACAATACATCAACAATAAGTGATTTTACAAAAAAAACACACATGTGTTTGCTACAAAACAATATCTTTTTTTGTTATCTTCCATTCCTCTTCTATAATGCAGTATATCTTAAAAATCATCACAGAGCATATCACTAAATCTTAACTAATTGTACTTGATTTAGCTAATATTTGCATAAAAATATTATATGTACATCACGTGTAAAAAAATAGAAATTACTTTTTTATTTGCTAATTCAACGTCTAAGGAAAACAATAAAAGCTTGCTTTTCATATGAAAACTGGGAGATCCGAACTCAGAAATATACCAGGAATTTTAGCAAATTAAATTTACTATTAAACGCCTATGCTATTCAGCTCGTTAAAACAAAGCTACATGTTTACTTCATACAGCTTTGTTTCTAAAAATATTCGTATATCTTTAAAAAAAAGTATTTAAAACATTTTGTAAAGGCTGAGCTTTATTTTCGAGTATTAATTTCTTAAAATCAATAAGTGCAGCGACGTACAAATACATTTTGTACTCGCTGTATGTATGACAGATTGTTAATAAACTGTGAAATGAATGTGTTTTTAATTACCATATCAAAACACACTTACCAATGTAATTATCAAAGCATTTAATATAGCCATGCCAATTCCAACAGCTAACAGTTGAAGGAATTGTACAAGAAATACATATTGATACACAGGACTTTCATAATATACAAACGGAAGGTCCATTTTCATTAATAACTGTCGGGATGTTATATTGAAATCGTCTTGATCTTGACGGATAAATTGCAGAAACACACCGGCATATATGAAAACGGAAAAAATATATAGGCCAAAAATTGAATACGAGCAACGGTATGCGAGTTCAGCTTTGTTCATCATAACATCTACATTAGTTTTATCAGCGGAAGAGTTGATCCAATCGTAATACATTCCCACCAACATGTTTTTAAATATTCTGAAAAATATTATAAGACATGTAGCGTATAAACTGATAAGACAAAATTTTACAGATAATTTCCCAATTAATTTCTCTTGAAGTTCAACTCGACGACCTTCGAACTTTTCATCAGACCGTTCATTTTTATACGTTTACAGGAAATATAAAAGTGCAAAATTACACAGAATATGCATAATATGAGACTATGTAAAATATCCAAGGTACAGTCCTTTCTATAATACAATACTCGTTAAGTAGAAGAATTTTTTACAAAAATATAAATGTCCGTAAAAGTTCACAATCAACTAATGTTTCCTATGTTAAATTGTAAGTGCGTAAGAAAGGAATTGATATTTACTCGCGTTTAATCCAAAAGCTAATTAATTTAAACAACAGTAGAGTATAAGGCAAACTAGTGCTCGCACTCTCTATTACATCTGCCAAGTTTCCAGAACTAATGTTCTTTATTATATACCGATACTGAAATACTTGCGCAGGCATGATGATAGCTACCCAAATGCATCGAGCAATAATTTCATAAGATGTATCTGGCCAAATTCCAGTCAATCGTAAGCCAATTACTACTAGGCGACTGATACTTCTACTAGGAATCATTTTAAGCGAACTGACCGATAAGTTTGGCTTTAGAAACGATTAATTATTCGGTCTTTCTTATTTCTGTATGATACAATGAAAAGTATTTGCGCTAAACTGTTTATGCATAGACGACCGAACGCTATATGTTGAAAAAATTTGCTAGACGTCCCTAATGTTACTTCTTGCGCATTGGCTATGTGTCTATAAAGTATTCATGGGAAACGAAGAATACAGATAAGTATAACCGATGTTGCGACTCGTAGGAGTACAGGCCATAAATATATGATTAAAGGAAGAGGAAAAGTTTACGCAATTTTCTTTCAACATCCAACATTTTCTGCCAAACCACAGGACATCGAAAGTTCGTAGCGGGAAAGTTCATTTCACGATTGTCCGAAGAATACGAAGGAACAGAAGATTTATAGAAAAAGAGATTCGATAAAGAAAGAACGATATTCATATAATAATCATATTAAAATGAGAAAAAAAAAGATAGAAAATATGAATAAAAATATACTCGTTTCAATAGTGGTGGGCAGGCATATCAAACAATTTTATACAACTCTATCGTATTATAAGAAGAAGATAAATTAACTTTTTAACAGAGGTAAGATATGTTCAATATATATAAATACACTTATACTTGTGTGATATATATTTACAACATATTAGATATTTCATACACGAGCGATTCTACACAAGTGCGAATTATTTGGCACTGATTTTGTCCACATAATTTTTCATTTAATTTATGAATTGTAAAAAGACCTTAGATATGGTAGATGATATTGCTGGTATTGTCATAAAAGCGATCAGGAAAATAAATAACTGTATGTGATTTTATCGGCATCTTTTCAACCAACCAACTGTCTTTAAAAATTTTTACTTTAAAAACAGACGTTTCCTCACACCTTTTATCACAAAGTGTTAAAAGATAATTATTTTTCTCAGAGATTATTTACTAAACTTAAATCAATGGTAATTTCTAATCATCTAAAATATGAACAAGCTAATCCTACTAACTCAAACTACCGATTTTCATACACTTGAAAAAATAAAGGAAAATATAAAGGAAAAGTTGAGAAACGTTCACGCCCTCTACCACGTCATAAAAAGTACAATGTTAGCTATGCGGAAATTCGTTGTTTACGAACATACACTAATCCTCGTTGACTCATAGCAATTTTATAGATACATATTACGCATTCAGAGGAATTAAAAAATACGTGTATTTTATATGCCGTGTTAAATGGTGTTGTTGTGTTTCTGTTGGGAAATCTTCTTAGAATCGCTGTATATGTGTTTTATGATGGTATTTTGCATAACACTCTTCATGTTTCTAGTGTTGTAATGGTTCGTAAATCCTGTGCAGGGAATTGTTAATAAAAAGTTCATTGCCACTGTGGGAGAACGATATCGATGTTGCAAATATCTCCCTTCGAAAGGTTTTAATGCATAATATGACCTTAATGTTCAGATTTTTTGGCAAACGATCACAAAATTTGATCAGCGGGAAGAGTAATATGTAACTGTAAGTATATAATACGAGAAATGATATAACAAGTAGTACAGACCTTGAAACTGAATAATCGGCGTTAACAAAATGTATTAGATGAAAAATTGCATCGTGGTGTAATGAGGTAAATTTGAAAAAGAAATTATTATATTATAATTATTGACGCGAGGAGAATAAATTCAATTTGCCTTTTTCAAATTCAATTTTTATTAATATTTATTCTATATATACTATTTATTTTTCATTATTAATACAACAATGATATTCTTTTTCTTTTTGAAATTTTTTTGTATAATAATCCAAGTAACAATAGCTCGAGTTAAATCGATTATACACTTGATACGACAATTCCAAATCCAAGTTACCATTTACATTTTTCAGTATAATGCCAGAAGTACCGACATATATGACGCTGAAACCTTCATAATCTATAAATGTAAAAGATAAAGTAATGTCATAAAAGAGTGTCCCTTGAATAGCAAAAATTTTGACAAAGCACAAGCATAATTTTCCGTCGAAGATTAAACAGACAGTAACGTGAAAAATTGTCCGACTAGATAGAATTTTACTTTTGCGCAAAAGCAAAGACTAAAGGAATTCTGACGAATATTAAAAACGCATCGTATAAAGGAAATGGTACGAGAAACCTATTACCCATACGATACGTATTAAAACTAATAAAATCTTTTCTGATAAACGGAAATTTGAACTAATTCAAAATAATGGAAAACTATATTTTATGTTTAATTTGTATCAGGGATATCGTAATTATTTATTTTAAAACATCCCTTTTGCAGGCGTCACGTGTTCCTATTCTCGCGCCTGTGGGAAATCATTTGTTTTGCCAGAAGAACATTCCGTGTACTGTCTTGTTTTGTATATATATATAACAAAGTTAGAGTATAAAGAGCTATGAGTTTCGAATCACTCTGATAACCGAAATGAACGCCACGTATTATGTATTACGAAGGCAAAAGGTGATGTACTTATTGCAAAAAATTGCAACATTTTCGAAAATTACGAGAGAATCTCATATGGTATTGGCTTCACTTTGAAGATTCCAATGGCTCTCGCGATTATATGCGAATATATTACCTATATGAAATAATAAGTAATATTACTCCTTGTATTATCTACAGTGGCTAGAAAAAGTATTGGCTCATGCCCTTATTTTATAATAAAGCACGTTTTTATCAAGTCCTGCAAATTTCATTTTCATAGTACTAAATTTTTGTATTCGCGTGATAGTACAGCTAAATGATACGAAATTTCCTTGGATTTTTACTAATTAACTAATATGTGAGTGCTATAATAAGTATAATGGTGTGCCCAATACTTTCTATAGCCATTGTATTTTACATGCGCGTGACTTACCCTAATATTACTAAAAATTCCTTTAACCATTGCTTTTACAAGTAATTTTTACATGCCAGTTAAAATATATGATCTAAATGGATAGAGAATAAATAACTTACGCCTGTGAAGCTTTCCAGGGAAAGGTTTGCAAATTTTCCGAAAGTCAGTGTGAAACCTTTTTGAGACCTTAATATAACAGGTATCAGAAGTCGGCTCTTGTTTGGACGTAAATCGTACCAAAGCATATTGTACGCTGTGTCGCCGATTAATTGACTCTAATAACGAAATAAATATTTTAAATGAAAAGTATTAACAACTCTCTTTTAATTACATTTATACATTGAAGCGATATGTTAATACGAAATACATATATCTTTTAGTATTTTTTAACATAGAGAACTAGTGTATTCTTTTAGAACTTTGAACGATTCAATTCCAGGAAACGAAGAAAGAATAATAAACGTTTCAAAATCAAAGAAATTTTGGCACACTTGCGAGTGCAATATATTCTTTACGGTTCCTCACTTTGTGTACCTTAAACACAATCCACTTTTACAATTGGGCACAAATGTGAACAGATTTGTTTGAATGAATCTTCTTTGCTTGAGAATAGAGAAAAACTATTTTAACAAGATATAATTATTCTTGAAGGGATTTTTCTCTTCTTCATTTCATTCTTACTTATAAACGTTCAACTTTATCTTTAACATATTTTTCTCGTACACTACTGTCTTCATTTAAGTGCCTTACTTCAAATATATGTTATATATATTTACAAAATTAATAAAATAAATTAAAACTAATAAAAATTATGAAAGATTTATAACAAGAAATAATTAAATAATTAGTATTGTACTGACTGTCTTTACAACCATTTTGTTTCCAAAAAAATTATTCATGAAAAATATTATATGCTTTTTCAGTACAGTATATCTGATATAGTGCAAATAAGAAATAAAAAGATACTGTATGCAACAACCTTAATGCGAAGATATTCCCCAGCGAAACAATATATGAAAACTTCTAAGCAAATAACTATATAAAATACAACAGATTTGATCAGTATAGCAAGTCCACTCTCATCGTTTACAGCCTGTAATATTCATTTCGTACATAACGCAGTGAAAAAGTAAAGTATAGTATGCGTAAATCGAATAGTCATTACTTACAAGTACAATGAGGAATCCTTCGCAGCAAGTATTAACTGTATTTGATACAAGTTGGCTAAGAGCTATATATGTAAAAAGTTTCTCAATTTTCTCTGCGAAAGCAATGATTTCTTGATATCTACTAATAAAAAATTTTAACTTGTTCTCATTTTTAGAAAAAGCATCTGTTAGATTCTGGCACATTATGTCGATTTGACACCCTACATGCACTATCTAAAAATAATAATTTCAATGCTATAGGGCTATTAACGATAGCTTCATTAGGGTCAAAAAATTTCATGCAAGAAAAGTTTAGTTTAGTATGGTAATCAAATTAAAAATAAATATTATTCCATAATTTACACTTTGAACAAAAACAATTTCTTAGATAACGATATTCTAAGGAAAATATATCTAGAACTTCTTAAAAGAGGCATGAAATTTATACTCACCGTCATGAAAAGCAGGGCAGTGAACGTTCCAAACGCAAGAGCTGCTGAGAAATGAATAATAAATTGCGTAGTAACCACAAGTTCGTAATTCGGGGATTCACTCGTCTCGAAAGGTAAATCCATTTTCAAAAGAAGCTCTCGAGACATTGAATCGTTCGTTCCTTGAAATGCAATAGCGCCGGCATGATAACTAACCGTAGATAACAGATACGAGGACATGATTATGCTGGTTGCATAAAAGGAGAACAACCCGGTTTTTGTTATCAGATTATCTATATCTATATTAGCATATTTCTGACAGTCCTCTTCCATGGTTGATAAAATATCGCAAAACAAACTGTGAAGAATTGATATATGGTGTAAATATTAAATTGTATCAAATAAACATTATTATATAGGTATTTTCACATGATCGCTTTTTTCGCTCAATCTAGGGAAGCTAGAGAGACATGTATGGGATATATGCGGTCACGCGCGGATAAAACCTTTTTTACCCCCCAATTTCAAGAACTCCCTCTTTGTACGCATCTCTACTAAATTCACTATCCATTATCGAACTGTATTAACGTAACACATATGTAATAAAATAATAATCACGAAGGAACATCATGTTTATTTATAATATGTTGAAAATACTAAAAAATTAAGAATTAATAAGACCAACAAGTTAATTCTGTTGAATTGTATCGATCCATTACTGTTGTAATTATATTAATGTTGTAACAATAATTTTTTTATGTAGCATATAACATTCGATCGGCAAAATAAAAATTTTTTTATCTTTTTATTAATCTATCACTACTATTATCCGCTATTCGAAAAACAATATTCATCAATGGTAATTCAGTGACAAGTCAATGAGAAATCAGTCTGATAAGATTGCGGGTTTTTATGTTTACAAAAAAATTAAAGGTGCAAAAAACACGGAACAGATAATGTGCGACAATACATATCCAAAATACAGCAACAACAGTAGTGAAAGAAATCTATTTAAATTCTACTCTTTTACCTGTATTCATAAAGTATCAGTGTTAAAGAAAAATATTATACTTGTATTGTATAAAGATTATGTACGGTTACAAGGTTGATAGCTGAGAACTATCCGAAGCCGAAAGGCAGGAATTAAATAAATAACATTAAAAAAATACTTGTATTCATAAAAATATAAACTTCGTATAAAAATATAAACGTGGGAGGTCATTGTGTATATCGTCAAAATCTCATCATATTAAAAACCATACTGCTTCAAAAGTACACAAATCAATATTTAAAGCAGAAGATATACGAAAGATATGATACATGTATGGGTAGAATTTCTATTCATGTATCTCCATTGAAAACAGGGTTACTTACCCATAATTCGTCCAAGTAACAAATAATTTGATAAACACTAAACTGAAAGGCACGGCGATGCTCAAATTTTCTGCTATGTTCATAAGAGTATCGGTGTTATAATGTATAACGATATATTTGTATTGATAAGTCTGAAGCGTAATTATCGCTATCACCCAACATAATTTATGTAGGAAGTGAAATGGTGTTCCAGGCCAGACACCACAAAAATGAAGGCCAAATTTAACAGACGGGCTAATCGTGTTTAATATCATTTCACATAGAATTAATTATATCCCCTTGCTTAAATTATTTTAGGGCTTCCTTCTTATATACAAAGACTTCACACGTAATTTCCACACGCATGCNATCACTATCACCGTTGATAAATTTACCACGGGGCAGAGATTCCAGGAACCTTACTTACATGCAGTCTCACGATAAACTGAACGTTCCGTAAAAATCATGCAGAAACATACGCAAATTATCCACGAGTGACAACCTTTGTTTCGGATTCCCAGGGTCCGCATAAATATTGCAAATAATATCACAACGATTGCAGGCTTGCTGGAAGCAGAACTAGGGGATAGAAGAAGAGAATGTTGCTCAAAATATAATTCCAACTTTCTTAAAACTACTGGTTTCCACGTAAAAGTGCAGAAGCAAATGCGCGACATGCAACTGCATATTAAATTAGATTTCTTATAAATAACTTGAAGAAAATGTAGAACTTTGGTATAGAAAACTAATGCTGCAAAGTGTAATATTATATTCTATGTTATAAAGGAGGACTGAAAAACTGATCTTCAAGAGGGAGATCTGACAGAGAAAGTTCGATAAACGTGCATAGGTAACCAAAAAGGCGGACGAAGGTAGTAATAATTCCTTGATAAAGTGAACTGCAATATTCACGAAAATTCAGAATAAAGCACAATGCACCAATGAAGAAATTGAAACCCAAAAACTCACAAATATGTCATCTAATTATTGTGATAACTTACAATGTAGCTAATGTTTCAATAATGCGATTTAACTAATTTATATTAATATTAAATTTGTAGAGTCCAATCATAGTAGTCGTGACATATGTAGATATTCTTAACACCTTGTACAATTAATGAATATTGATTTTATAAGGTTTAATTATACAATACCTAAATTTTGTTGCCTTACATGATATAGTATTTATTTAAATAATACATTTTTATTTATAAATTTGCAATCATATTCCAGTCCATTTATATATTTAATTATATATACCATTATATATGTATATATAACATATATGTAGATACATATACTATATACTCATTTTATGCCTTATGATGAGCTCCTATGTAATCAGTACATCGCATACAATACCGATACGTATGATGCAGAAGCTTTTAAAATCTAAAAAGTTAAAAGAATATAAGTGATAACATGTAGTATACCAAATATGCGTACCGTGTATGTATTTTTGAAATCATATAATACGTCAGTATCAAATTCTGACGTCGAAAGCTTTCGCCCTTTCTTTGTTAATACATAATCTGTAATTACATAAGCAATTTGATATTGACATTATCAAACATATTTCAATCGAAATTAATAAAAATTTTTGACATGTACATATAAAAATGTCCTTCGTTTTATTACGCGATTTGTTAAAAAATACGCAAAAACTATTTCGTGTTAGTATTGCTATCTATCAAAGCAATCTTCTACCACGACATACGTTTATTTTTATTCAATTAAAATTTTTTGGAACGTCCATTAGAAAAAACAATTTTTACGAAAAACTATGCAACAAACAGAACTCTAACTTGATCACTCACGACATCTTCGAAAATATGCATTCTAGCAACGAAATGTTTTATTTACAAAAGGTGGTTATTTACCAACTATTAAAATGATCTTGAATTTACTAAATTTTATCCATTCTGAGTGTCGCAATTAATGAACGTTGTTCTTTAATCTTATTATTAAGCGTGCGGATCAATTCGTGCCCTTACAAGTTCATCTGTTACTTCATCTGAAATTCAAATATTTGACCCGCTTTACGAATTACTTCAACCCGACGAAATGACTAATTTCGAGCATTATCAATAGCAACTGATACATTCGTGTGACGATATCAACAATGGAACTCGACGAGTGATAGTACTGCACGATGACGCTGAATCACAACGGCCAACTAAAGCAAGCAACTAAGAATGTCTATGAAAATCTCCCTAACGCAGCTTATTTGTCAGATCATCATCTGTCCGCTACGACATCAACTGGCAGACGCGGGATTCAATATATTTCAAGAGATGAATAATGACATTGCCAACTCTGTCAGACCCACCAAACGCATTACTCTGTCAAAACCGCCACCTTTTACAAAAGGTGGTTCGCCGATCGTCCGAGGAATAGGATTTTTTTCTAACTAAATAACAAATCTAGGGAAAAAAGGCCATAAATCAATTTGCACGCTTATCGCTATTGATATGTTAGATTGTTACAGTTCTAATGAAATTTGAAAATCTTTTGTATAATATATACATACATAGAATATTTCTAGATGTGTTCGCATACTTTCGTGAGTCACTGTATTCGTCATAACAGTATGCTATATGCCTTTAAAAACATTTTTATTATATTGTAACAAAAATCAAGCTTACAGTTGCAAAGCCGATCATAGACAAATCCATAAATTTCCCAGCAGTAATCGTTAAACTTCTTTGTGATCTTATCATAAGAAGAATCACGACACGTCTGTTTCTAGGTTCTAATAAATACCAAGAGGAAGCGTAAGCTGAACCGCTAACTGACAGACTCTAGAATAAAATAATAAACATTTATACGTATCTTTTTGTATAATTAATAATTACTGTATACGTTTTGTAAGACGTCGTGTATGCATATATTTTAATTAAATACTAACTTTACTACTAAGATATTCCCCAGCGTAGGAAAAAATAAATGCTTCCAACGTAATAGCGATATAAAATAACAAAATTTTCATAAGAATTTTTATGTCACCGTATGAATTAACCGCCTACAATAATATAAAAAATAGTATAAATTATAGGCACGATTATAATCATAAAATAATATAAAAAAATTAAATGCGAAATATGTGTAAATAAAATTTTAATTTAATTAAGAGCAATGCAAAAATAATGTTTTAATGTCATGCAAAAACAACATTTGTAAATATTACTTACAACTATTATTAAGAAACCTATACAACATATGACGATTGTATTACATAATAATTGCATCAAAGCAATATACGAGAATAATTTTTCGATATATTCCGAATTAAGGATAATCCGGTAATGATGATCAGTTAAAGATTTAATGACATTTCGTAATGATCCATGTTTTTCATCTTTGGTAGAAATATTTTCTAGAGCTTCGTGTAACATTTCTATTTGTCCGCCAATATGAAGTATCTAAATAATATTTAGTATAATATAATACACATATAGTATTTCACCGATCTTCAGCAACACCTAAGTATTCCCCATTTGGAGGTGCGTAAATATGTTCAAAAACTTTTCTATACTCATCTATGTTCAATGATATCTTATTTTTAGAGTCATGTAATTTTTCATTCAAATATTTGTTACTTTCTCAAAATATTATTTACTATCTTACATCAAATTACTTAAAAAACAAATCGAAGGTGTAGAAAAAAATTTAGGAAAAGATAAGATTTTTGTCTATGGCTTAATCTTCAAGACAGCCTGCTTTGACAATTTCGAAAGTCCGTCCATAAATATACTTAATTGCATACTGATCGTGAATCTTACAGTTACTATACACTTTTACCATTTTTCATAGTGACCTCTCGTAATGATCAGAATAATTGTTAAAATTGTTAAATTATTAGATACGTGGTACGCTATATGTTAAATAGATACACCTTAACACAGTTGTATTTAGGATTAAACACGAACTGAAAATTCTTGTAAAACGCATAGTAGGCATTATGTTTTTAATTGGCTGTAATATTATTTATTTTCAATTAATAGCACAGTGTGTACAAAAGGTACTCAAAGGGTAGTTTTATTTTTCGACCAGACGATTTTTTATTAGATTCTACATTTCATTTCCATAGTATCAAATTTTTGTAATTGTATGAAAGCACTACCAAATAATATGAAATTTATCATAGTCGGATCTAATTAACTATTATAGTATATAATAATATATAAATATATTATAATATATAAATGCAATAATAAACGCAGTGATGCACAAATACTTTTTGTATCCACTGTCTGTGTGCAGTTTGTTGATAAAATGTGAAATAAATGTATTTTTGATTACTACGTTAAAACATACTGACCAATGTAATTATCAAAGCATCTAACATAGCAATGCTAATTCCAGTAGCTAGTAGTTGAAGAAATTGTACAACAAATACATATTCATACATTGGACTTTCATAATATGCAAACGGAAGGTCCATTTTTATTAACAATTGTCGAGATGTTATATTAAGTCCGTCATCTTGATCCTGACGACTGAATTCCAGGAACATACCGCCGTATATAAAAACGGCACTAGCATACACACCAATAATTAAGTTTGAGCAACGGTATGCAAGTTCAGCTTTGTTTATCATGACATCCACGTTAAGTTTGGCAGTAGTAGTGTCGATCCAATCGCGAGACATTCCTATCAATATGTCTTTAAATATTCTGAAAAATATTATGACATGCAGTAGATAAATTGGTAAGAACAAATTTTAAAAACAATTTTCTACTTAATTTCTTGTTAAGCTCATCTCCACCATGTTCAAACTTATCGTTAATTTGAGAATGCAAATATATACAGAATGTGCATAATGTGAAAGTATATAAAATATCCAAAGTATAGTGCTTTCTATAAAACTTAGTAGGTAAAAGAATTTTTTGTCCAGTTTCTACTTTTTTAGATATACTGCCAAAAATATGAGTTTGCATAAAAACCCTCAGTCTGCTTAATATGTTTGACATGGTAAACCACAAATATGTAAGAAAGGAATTAACATTTACCCGCGTTTAATCCAAAAGCTAATTATTTTAAAGAACAGTAGACTATAAGGCAAAGTAGTGCTCACACTGTCTACTACGTCTGCCAAGTTTCCAGAACTAATATGCTTTATTATATACCGATACTGAAATACTTGCGCAGACATCATGTTAGCTACCCAAATGCATCGAACAATAATTTCATAAGATGAACCTGGCCAAATTCCAATCAATCGTAAGCCAATTACTACTGGGCGACTGATACTTCTACTAAGTATCATTTTAAACGAACTGATCGATAAGTTTGCTTTTAGAAATTATTAATGTTTGTTATTCAGTCCCTCTTATTTCTGCATGATACGATGAAAAGTATTTGCGTTAAAACCGTTTGTGCATAGACGACTGAACACTGTATGCTGAAAATATTTGTGAGACGTCTCAAATGTTACTTCTTGCGCATTGGCCGTGTGTCCATAAAGTATTCATGGCAAAGAATACAGATAAGTATAACCAAAGTTGCAACTTGTAGAGTTAGAAGTCATAAATATATGATTAAAGGAAAAGAAAAAGTTTACCCAATTTTTTTTCAATGTCCAACATTTTCTGCTAAAACACAGAATATTGGAAATTTGTAGTAAGAAAATTTATCTCACGTTTGTCTGAGGAATACAAAGGAACGGAAGATTTGTACAAAAAGAATTCGATAAAGGAGAAAGAACGATAAAAAGATAGAATGCCAACATTCAAATAAGAAAAAGAGAAGAATATATTCGTTTCAAGAGTGATAGGCAGGCATATCAAACAATTTTATACAAATTTATTGTATTATAAGGAAAAGCTAAGCTTATTTTGAAGAATGAGTCCTTACCAATTAGGTATGTTCAACATACGTATATATACACTTATACTTTCATGATATACATATTATTCGGTATATTTATAACATATTAGATATTTCATATATATCCCATACAACTGGGATAAGCTATAGGGTAAGACTACCTAACATAGTAGAAAAAAGAAGGTGATTTCATTAGACAAAATTGAGCTGTTCCCAATGACGTATTATATGATCCAGTGTAGATGGCCAGTGCAAAAGTGGTGGCATTTTTAATATTTAAAAATCCCTATTATTTTTCTAAATGGAACCATAAATTTTGTCATACATCAATCGAATAATTTTTGTAATACTACACGCAGTAAAATTACAGCTCTTGTGATATAAATAAGACTAAACGAACGAAATCTTGCAGCAAATAACAATATCATAAAGTTAATATTTACTTAGTATTCTTTATTCGATGCACAATTATCAACACCTGAGCAATGTTTGTTTACATAATCTATAAAATACTTTAAATAAAACGACATATTCTATCAACAGGACACAAGAATGGATAGGGACCAGCAATATAATCATTATCTTTTACAAAAAAGTTGAAAATATAAAAACAAGTTAGAATCTTCTCCTTAACGATACTCTATTATTTTACTTCGTAGAATTTGTAACATTTTAACACTACAATTACCGACAACTAATATATAAGACTTGTATTAAAAAAAATTTAAGAGCATGCAATAGAAAAAAACTAAGAAATATTAGCTTTCTATTCATATTTTTATAGAGAAAAATCTTTCTAAAAATCCACAGTTTTAAATTTATAAAATTTCAATGAAAAATTTCGAATTGGTGATTTTGATACTATTTAATTGACTTATTATTTTGGCAATTATTATTTTGTCAAACTATGTGCAATACTATGTGCGAACTTAAAACAGAAATATTGAATATGAATGACAAACAAATGAAGCTTATTTAGTATACTTTCTATTGAAAAATTTTATAACAAATGACTGCTGAAAATACGGAACCACAACTGATTAAGCAAAAATCGCTGGAGTTAAAAGTATCCTTACATATTAGTTCCACTACACTGAACCCTCACTATCATATTTTAATAATCCATGATTAAAAATGTAACAATTCTAAATTCCAATCAAACATTTCTTCAAGACACAGTACAATAAAACACTGTATAAATTGATTTGTACATACATTACAAAATTCATTTTACAATCTATAAACAAAATAGATCTTCCCACTTAATTGAGCTGTTTCAATTTTCTTTTCGTGTCATCTAACCATTTTGCCATGAGATATGTGGGCTGATATGACTGTTGTATGTTACTTATAAATGTTACGAACCACTCGGCGTTCATTTTATATTTCCTCATTGTACGCCTGTGAACAATTTTAATTTGCAGATTAAACCTTTTTCATTCATTTTTCGATTCATTCGATTCAATTCATTTTTTTTCATAAAGAAACATACCAATTAAAAAATGGGATTGTTATTTTCTATACATATCTAGCATATCTGACTTAAATGTATAACGTTACTTTATTTTTTTATTACTATTAATAATGCGGAAGAATTATGACTGTTCGTCTTTTAGTTATGACGCGATATGAAGCAAGAATTTATCTTTTATCAGGTAGTGTGTGATTCGCCTAAAAGTCAGTAGCTTCTGCATGTTAATGATAACATGTTTTATGTTTAAAATTGAAAATGGACGACGGAGCTCCATTTATTTTTTGGAAGATTTATGGTAGAATTTTTAACTCTTTATAATCTTTAATGGTAGCTCTGTTTTTGACGTTCTGCGTGTTCAGGTAAATTTAATATGTAATAGCAATAATATATAAACAATATAGAAATAAAGCAAATATAGTATGCAAGTTATAGGAAATTTTAATGTTAAGTTATATTATATCAAGATATTTCATAATAAAATATCAATTAAAAGTTAAATAAAAAGAGATTTACTTTTACAAACCTTGATAAAAATCCTGCAATGAACATTGCCCAACTTTCAATGCTAGCGGGATAAGTAAATAGAAGCTTCTGCATAGATCTAATACTTGCTGGTCCCATATTTTCCATGAAACAGCTAAAGGATAAAGCACATGCAACATGTGCATGGTTTTCAGTAATAATATTTCTATTAAGAAACAGTACTTTCTGTGCGCATCTACTAAACAGTTGTAAGTCAGTTTCTAATAATACTCTGAGTAATATAGTCCAATATTTTACATTACCTGCAGGGAAAAGGAAAATAATATGTATGAAATACATAATAAGAGTGTTGTAAATATATTTTAAACTCTGAATAAGAGAGTAGAAAATATTTGTCAGGCCATATCAATTCTGATATATAGCAAAATTTTGTATTTGATTCATTGCACGGCTGATCCCAACAACTTTAGCCCGATCGCCTTAGATTGACTTTAACGAATTAAACTAGGGGTTTGAGTGGCGCCCCGAGCATGTTCATATAAGATAAGCCTGGACACTCGCTAGGATAAAGCGTCCTCCAAATGAAACCAAATAAATTAACTTTTGCAGCAAGTTGAAAAAGCGTTTCGCATATATATGACACGTATTTTACAATCCACTCACAAATTTTGACAAAATTATTCAAACGAGGATTGTGACTCGCGCGAAGCGCTTCCTCAAATTGGCACCATATCGATTCCTTGGCTTCACTCTTTCATCTATGATTTCAATAAATGAATTTCTAGATCTGTCTTGTCTGACCGCGGTTCCAAACTTCGGGATCGGATGGGATTTCGATATATGTACCCGTATTGCTCGGGATCCAGTAACTCGAATCGGGTATAAGCATAAACGGGCGGTCTAACTTCGAGTCAGATTGGCAAAAGTCGTATGACATCAACCCAAAATTTCGCCATTAAGAAGAGATTAAGAAGAAAGGGCAATAATAAGCCTTAAGTTAATTTAAGACCATAAAACACCTGATTTTTGTATACGGCTTGTAACGGACAGTGTGCTTTTAGTTGTTTATGATCGTAGTAGTGAAAATAAGTATAAGACGTCGCTAGTAAGTTGGCAGACAGAAGAAGTGGGGGACCGATTGACTATTTCTGATAAACTCAACACAGTCATAAATCTCCCTTGTACTTGTGCTTTTCCGACTGCTAACTTACCAGCAACGCACAGTACATGTTACACTGTTGCTATTCTCATCTATTCTCACGCGCGCGGATTCCGACTTAAGTGGGTTACTCTTTACTTATTATTAGCTAATTTCTTCTTTGAACAATACTTTATTATTTATAACAAAAAATATATTAAAATAGTACTTACCAGGATATCTAAAGATTTCTTTAGAAAGAATAGTAATGGCTTTTTGAACATTATTTCCTACCAAATAATAATATGCAAATAAACTTAAAACATGATGACTATATTCAGGATGAGATGCACGTAACTCCAATTCTTTTAGTACTAATACAGCTAAATTGGTATCGCCATGTAATATCCCTAATGATGTGGCCGCTAAAAGACCCATTATAACTGGAGGCTGCATTTGTATGCATTGGAAAAGTAAAGTTTTTGCATCATCTACTCTGTGGAAAGAATATACTATCGCAGCCATCGCACACAGTGTATATGATTTCTGTGCTTCAGTATTCGCGAAAGAATGCAGAGCTTTTTCATATGTATTATACGCCTCTTCATATAGCTCAGCTGAAAATGAAACAAATTTTGATTATAATATATTTCAAACAATGTGAATAAATATTTCCTAGTTGTTTAAATAATTCATTACTATCCAGTTCTATAATTAATATCGAATCATCACTTAAAAACACAGATTACTATTACTATTACTAGTTCCAGGTTAACCAAAAATTAAAAAGGCCTAAGGTACGGCATATGCGCGTTGGATTTAAATTTATTTCCCGTATAAAAACAACACTATTTAGTAACCATTTTAAACAGTAGCTGAATCTTAACGTCCTAAGTTTACCATGCATTCATTAATTACTACATGACATCCCTGAACGTTTCGACATTAACAGAATACTACAATTTTTGTACTTAAAAAGATATATATGTAGTATCATGGACAGATTGCCTAAAAAATATCGGGTGAACTATAAACAATGTTGTAAGAAAGCCTAAGTGCCGACAGACCGAAAGGGTCGGGAAACTTCTATGGACCAAGCGGGCCATCAATGTATCGTCGGTCCTTCAGTCGAATAGCTACGCGGAAAAAGGCATACGTGATTATGATCGCGGACGGTTACGGAACATACATGGTGGGGGTATGAGAAAAGACAAAGGGATGCTTAAGGGAAAGGACGAATTAATCGGCAGTCGTTAACTAAGAGTCGAGTTGTGAGGGATCGTGTGTGAGGAACCGAGAGTTAAGTTGTGAGTTGTGAATTATCCATTTAGTTGTCTTAGTTATAGCACATTAAGTATTTAGTTCACGTTAAATAACCATAGTTTCTTGTTTAATCCATTGTAAATAGATCCATCTATCAATAAACTTATCATATAGGATAGAAAGCATTGGAAACCCTAATTTCTAATATTTCTGAATAAATAAATCCTATACATATATATATTAATATTGATGTAAGAGTGTGATTACCTTTGAATAAAGCTAACGCGAGATGGCATTGAGAATTATAGTTGGTATTTGCAACTCCTTGGCATAATTTTATTGCTTCGTTATATCTTTTCAGTCGTATTAGTACACGTGCTAAATTTATAGACACAAGATCTTTTTCGTTTTTAGTACTATTACATACAGCTACGGCAAATTGTTCTGCAGCTGACTTATAAAGTCTCTGTCTTTCTAATAATAATCCATATGCATTTCGAGCATAACAATCATTTGGATGATTCTCTGTAACGTATAAATATTACGATACGTATAGTACAATATACAAAATTTAAGATAACATTAATCAATTACAATAAAATACAATAAAATTATGATTAATATAACTTAATGCATTATTAAAATTATAGGTATTCATTTCATAAATATAAACAATACATAAAAAAATAATTGAAATTTATGGTATATATGAGGACTTTCATAACAGACTGTAGCTTTTCCTATGCTTAGTTTTATATCGACATTTTATAATATGTATTGTATGAAAAGTGATAAAAACTTACCTACATACCACGTCATAACATCAGCAGCAGAAGATATTGCATGCATATTTTGTATTGTATCTGTATGTAAAATGTCATGTTTGGTGTTAGGATTTAAAATCATATCAAGTACCCAATGAGTGTATCCTATGGCAGCTTCTCTATGATATCCTAATTGTCTTGAATGTCTAAATAGATCTACTGTTTCTTTTCGATTCATTATTTCTGCAATTAAAGCTTGCCCTATCCAACTATTCATATATGCCGGATCTGCACGCTGAGCTCGAGAATAAGCCTCGTTTGCTTTATATAAACTTCCTGTGAATTTAATTACACGACGATAATTTAATATACAGTGAATCGCGAAGGCGCTCGAACAAAAGCATGATATGTTCTTTATTATTGCGTATTTTATCATTTTTACTTGCCTATATATAGATATAAAGTTCCCAAATTAGACCATACTATAGCATTATTTAATTCCTTATCAATCGCCATTACGAAAGCATGTTGGGCCAATGCATAGTTCTTTACGTACGGTGACATACAAATAATACCCAGAAGATTCCAATGTTTCCATGTTGAAGGACATAGTTTAACAGCATGTTTTGCAGCAGCTAGACACTTACTAACATGATTTTTGTAATTGACTGATGGATCATGTTGTAATTGCATTAAATAGCATAAAGCTAAATCATACCACAGAAAAACTGATTCCGGAGAAAGAGATAATGCACAACAATAACATCTGTAATTAAAATATTCACTCAGTTTCTTGCATATTATAACAAAATTGATATATTTATAATTTCATCATTTATAAATCAAAAATATTTCTTAAAAACGCTTTCACTTAAAATATTGAATTTTGCAGTTATTCGTCGTATTGTATTAAAAATCTTTTCTGAACAAAGCTACACTATTTGAAGAATATTATTGTAGGAAAAAATGTATCTCAAATTTCCTTTTAGAAAGTATCAAAGATATCCGTACTTTTTGATACAGCAAAAATATGTAAGTATCCTATTCCTCATAGCGGTACCTAATTAGGCAAGAATTGCCGCAGTTAAGCACAAACTAGCATTTACATACATATAACAATATAACGTATAATAATAATAATATTAGTGTAATATATTTACCTTACAGATAGTGAGAATATATCTATCCGTTTAAGCAATACAATATGTTCGTCATTGTTATATTTTATTAGAATAGATGATGCTTTTAAATGACTGTATTTGTCTGGTAACATTGCAACTCTGTAACACACATCGCCAAGTAGCTTCCAGAGGCAAGATATATCCTTACGCTCTTTAATAGCTACAATTAAACTATCCATTGCTTGTTGCAAATAGTCATTCACACGACCCAGAAGTTGTTTAGCAGTACAGTCTTTTGCTAAAGCCAAACAGGTTTCAGCCAATCCTTTTAAGGCAGGAATATAACATGATTTATTTATCAATATTTGTTCAAAGTCTTTCTTTGCTTCGTTATATTGTCCAATAATCTATGAAATAACGAAATAGTAAACGATATTTGTACAAATCTTTAAAACAGTTGTTAAAAGTTTCGTAATATTTAAACAAATATATCACAGTTATGTCACGAAACAATCCAGAAAAATAATACTAACCAATTTTATATATGCTAATTGTATCATTGGATATAATAATTTTGGGCATAAGTCTAATACCCGCTGATAAGATTTTAATGCTGATGTGTAAGCACCTCTTATAAAATACGCATCCGCTAGCGATTCCCAACAATGGCTGTAAAGAATGTTAAACTTTACAAGAATGTAAATAAATTCGGTTTACAATTATTCTCCCTGTTGCCTTGCACTCTCCTGTGATCTTCCACACGTCCACTCACCCATTTACACACACAATCTTATTTTATATATATATATTATCTATTGCATAAGTCTTTGTCTACATGCCTAATTTACCTTCTTAGCTAGATCCCTCCCCCCCTTTCTTCACCCTTCCCTTTTCTTCTTTTCCAATTTCCTCACCCAGTCTACAATCCCATCTTTTCTTTTCTCATTCACTATCTCTCCTATTCTCCTTTCTAATTCTCTATATTCGTAAGTTTGAATAACGTCTAATTTTATCAGGTTGTTTGAGAACATAGTTTAAAGTTGCATCACAGAACTAACTTTATTTGAACGATATTTACCATTACTCTGGCAATATAAATCGAAAAGGTTTCAAGCAGGAAGATAAGTATTGAGTGGAAGAGAAAGCCAGAAAATGCAGTTTATGCTCTCAGGAAATGAGTTAGATAAAAGATGTAGCGCAAAGCTGTGAGAATTTGGCGGAGGAAACTCAGGTGGAGGACACAAGAGATTGTGGAGGATAGGGGATAGACAACTAGATGGTTAGCTGATTAAGGGAAATAGAAAAAGAAGGAAGGGGTGCAAATGTGTTTCAAACCAAAGTAGTTTAGCGGAAGATTAAGATTAAACTACGTACCGTGTACATATGTATAGGGATGGGTAGAGGATGAAGAACATGTACAATGAAAACCTGAACTGGGCAGCCTAAACTTCTGTCTAACTAAGTCCATTTCTTGGGTGCTGAAGCCGAAAATAAAAATTACACAATGAATGTACAAGTTTCGAAACATTTTTCCGCGTCTCCCATATTTTTCGAGATATTTAACTATTCTCAGTTAAACCAGTCAGACTTTATATGCATACTTTCATAATATATGTAATACAATATATTTATTTATTGCCCAATTTAAAATAGCTAATAATTAATGCACTTGTGTGCGCATTTACATCAAAGAATTTTGTTCATTATATTTATCCAAAATAAAACAATACGACTTTATATCCTTTTCAAAATTGACAGAACAGTTGAATAATAAAAAATACATACCTTCCCTAACGAGTGTTTTTTATTACACTATTATTTCTTTAAACATTAACTATGGTATTACTTATGGTTATTAATGTATTAAATTATTATATATTATTTGTTTAATATTATTAATATTTATTAATATATATTTGATTTTTAATATTTCCACCGTCCATTTAAAAAGGTTGAAATATTTTTTTTACTAATTTTTTCAACTTCAGTAAATCTTCCCGAAACTTTAAAAATGGAAATATTACCAATAATTTCTCATCCAACAACCTCAGTATGTCACGCCAAGATAAATGGTTTAATGTTAGAAGTAATACTTTCGTAAACTCGATTGTATTCTCGTGAAATAATTACTATCTGTAGCATTACCTATCACGGGGGTCAGCTCTAATAACATGTTGAAACGCTTTAATAGCCTGCTCCGCATTTCCTTGGTCAAGGTACTGCAAACCGAGTTGTAACCATGCCCATTTAGGACCGCTATCTTGTGCAGTTAACATTTGTAACAATTTTATATTTGCATCCTACAAATAGTATTTTATTAACGTAATTAAGTGATGAAAAACGGAACATCGATATTTTATTCACTAAAATATCATAAATTTCAGATGCATACAGAAACGGATATGCACTTCATGAAAAAATAGAATTCATCTTACTTGATTTTTAAGAAGTCTATATGCCGTACTTAACCCAATACCAGCTTCTTCAGAATTTGGATTAATTTGTAATGCGGTTTGGTAACACCTCCTAGAACGTTCCATATCATTACCATAGTCACGATAGTACTGTCCCAAATAAACTAGACATTTCCAATTAAAACGATCAGCTTTTATTCCATTCAAAAAAGCCATCAAACTGTAATTATATTCTGTCATTTCCCAATAAATTGTACCAAGAAGTAACCACGCTTGGGAAGTTTCAGCCAAGCCTGGCTTTCGGACGGCTGAATCAAGTATATTCACAGCTTCGTCATATTGTTTATTTTGTTTTAAATATAACGCTCGAAGAATATTGGTATGTGTTCTGGTTTCATCATTTGATTCCAAATTGTTCAGCAGAATCTCTACATCTGGCTGATGTAACAATATGCTAAGACGTGCACGAATCAAATCCAGTCGCGCTGAAGGATGTATCTTTAATTGGAAATTAAACAAATAAAATAAATGAACACATAGGCAGAATGAGCAACAGATAAAAGTTTTAAAAACCGAATATAATTTCACTCTTGACTAAAACTTAAAGCCTATTTAAAAAAAAAATACCTGCAAGTTATTCAATCAGATAAGATCTAACTACTCAGGGACTGTCGAAAGGAAACATTCTGTGAAATAACTGAATAACAACGTTAGGATACACACTGTTTCTATAATAAAAGTCATCATAATGAGTCTTGTTCAGGATATAGCAGCCAGCTTACTCACTTACAGCATACCTTACCATACCAGTATACTTATCCCAACTCCAATTAGTGGATGAAATACAAGAATGACTTGACTATAAAATTTTGTCTAAAGACACCATATTTTTCCGTGATGGAATTCATCACCTGCCTGATAAATGGCAGTTAAAGTTATGTGAACAACTTTTCTGTTAAATAAACTTACTTAAACTAGTGTTTAAAAAAAAATGAATCTTACTATTTTTGTAAGCTTATTCAACCTTTTTAGAAAGGATTTACAACATGATCTTCTGCGATGATTAAATTGAAGCATAGATGTTATTTGAGATACTTTGTTTAGAGAATCTGGCCAGGAAATAGAGAAACGAGTAATATTTTTTGGTAAGCGGACTATGAGGGATCGCATACCATTTACACCAGAACCTTGAGTGAGTAAACTTATCTTGAGAAATTTCAAACATGCTTTTTCATAGGAGAAGAAAAGAAACATGATCTTTAGAACTTTGAAAAGATTGGAAAAATGCTTTTAGATTTGGAAAGGGATTTAGATAATTCTTAGCAAGAATTTTGTTGTCGTTTCAAATTAAAAAAGTTACATGTATAAATAAAGAGGATTCTTACTTGTTCACACATTTGGAATGCAGTTTCCCATTTAGATTTGTCATTAGTTAAACTCGTTGCTTCAACTAATGTCTCTTTCATTTTATATAATAATTTATTTTTTATTTTATATTTATTCATATCTAATACTCGCTTGGCAGCAACTTCTGCATCTTCCCAACAGTAAAGCTTCATACTTATTTGATTGAATGCCATCCAACCACATACTGAGCGCGGCGTTGATACAAGTATATCTTTCAATATATCTCGTGCTATAATCAAATTACCCGATTTTGCTAAATCAAGTGCTTTAGCAATTTTAGCTGTTTCACACTCTTTGTTCAATTTTAAGCAATCTTCATAAAATTGTGTTATATCGACATCAGTAAAATTTTCATCCATGATATTTCGTTCCGAGTAAGCAAGACATATATATTCTGTAAATAAAATAGAAATAATTAGAGCATTAAAATAGTGTTATTAGAAAAAATGTTAAATATTCTAAGGAAAGGCTAGAAGATATCCATAAGATCTGAAACTTCAGTTTTCGTTTATGAAATAGTTGGTATAGATTGCTATTAATCTGGTTTTGTGTGAAAAAATATTTGCTGGTTGAAAATGAACAAATTAGATATCTGTTGGGATTGTTTGAACTGTCGCTCCCTTTCCCCTCGCCACCCTATTTTCTAAACTTCCTGCTGAACTATTCTCCAAACTTGCGCTCACATTTCTCCGGACGCTTCTCAACTTGTAATCCTAAGGCCGTGTACGTACAGAGAAAGACAAGTGGCAAGCAGTAAGCGACAAAATTGATATTTTGGACATTGGCATTTGGCATTGTCTGTGAAATCACTTGTTTTGCCATTTGCCACCTATCGCTTACTATACTGTATATTTACGACCTAACTAACGACCGGTGCAGACGAGCGACTTTCATCGTTGCGATCTCATGTCTTCCTTTGTTTTCTTAATTAAAATAGATATATAATCGCAACGAGATCGCAACGACAAAAGTTCGTCTGCAGCGGGCCTGATCATACAGAGAGCGGTAGGCCAGAACATCGATATTTGGGACGCCAAGATTGAGCGCTGTGGGATATAAACATACAGAAGAACGGTAAAATTATGCAGCAATTATTATTTTTGAGTGCGTAACACGTTGTTGCTACGACATACGCTTTTATCTGAGAGCTGGTAAATATAATGTTCATCCGATTAATGAGGCGTCCGTTCTAAAGTGAATTTTTTCATCATCAATTAGGAAATTTTCCAGGCAGGTTTCTTCAGTATCTGCGATTATGGATAAAACCCTAAATTGGAGAAGACCGATTACTCCAGAGAAATAATTGATAGATACATTAAGGTACATATATGTATGTGTGTGTGTAATATAATGAATTAAAGTGAACAAAACAGAGCAAATTCTCGTATTACATATTTTTGAAGCAGTACCTTTAGACTTAATGAACAATATTCAAATAGTTTGATAGCTTCAGTTTAAAGATATATGGTAAAAACATTTGCTACATAATACATATAATAATATGTATACAAAATAACATATGACAATATAAAAATAAATACAATACTTAATAATAATGCATAAACTATATACCTAATAATAATACACATCTACATACATACAGCAAGCATAGTAACGCGACAAGCGATGTTCCAACCTTGTGTGCGTCCAACCCTGGTACCGAGTAGGTAGTATAAGGAAGAGACTAGTAACAATTTTGAATAAAAAGTGATTGGGAATTTAATATTATATGAGATTAGGGTGTTATTATTGCCGTCAGTAGCGCATGTCAGTACTACGGTTATTGGAGATTCTATGCCAAAGTGAGCTTACCACCTGAGGATTTACATGTGTTACATGTGACTTGAGGTCAAAAAATAAGGGCTACCTAGTTGAGCACTTCTTGGACAATACTGGATGCCTTGTTTGTGCGCAATTAGTGCCGACTGCGCTCGAGATAAGTTTTATCACTTTTATGCTTGATTGTGCAATTTCCTGAATAATTATGATTATTAGCACACATCGCATCTGTATTCGAGCGTACAACTACTACTGATATGGCCAATCCTCTGACACTTTTTACAATAGAAAATTTCCTTATGTTGTTCTACATGATACGTTGGTCCAACAGGTATTTATTGCAAATAACTGTTGAGGTGAGTTGATTGAGAAGTGATACTATTGTCGATAAATATTCATCGCATTGATAGATGATCTTTCTGCTGTGTTGGTTACACTTTTATTTCTGTTGGCTTCTGCCCTTCAATGAGCTTTGTTGGATTGTCTTTTTGTTGTTGAATTTGCAATTCAGTTCTCATGTCAGAGTCTGACACGTTGTTTGCATTATCGGTTTCTGAGAGCCAGTCATATTGGTTATTATAGATGTGTGTTGCGTTGACCTTATGTAAATTAAAAAGTTGGGAAGTTCCTCACTGAAGCAAGAAGGATATCCGTATTTGTGTATGACGAATGATAAGTGTATCTACTGTTTTTCTATCAGATTGGTCTGCGTCTCTCTCTTTCCGGATGTTAATATTGGGTCTAGCTGTCATTTTTCTCATTGAACAGATTCATAATTATTGTTGGATGCATTCATCCAATGATAGGCCTGGATTGTAGTGTTTTACTGTTTTCAAATTTTCATATTAAATTCTTCTAAAGTTAGTGTTTTGGAGACAGAGAATATTTAATTGGTACGTATTTAAAAGCCACAGAAGAATATTTACTTATTTATATTATAAATATTTGTTTATAAAGAAATTATTAAGCGGTTAACAATTATTAGATGTCGAATAATACGAGAAATTTAGTGGCATATCAATGTTCATTTCGAGTGTTTTAAAGTTTAAAAGCGAGTTAATTTCCTCTATAATATCTTTTATTGCTTGAGCATGCCTTTGATATTCTTGCGGGAGTTTCTTTTCACCAATTTCTGTTTAAGTTGTTGAATTGGTCTTTTCGAACTGTCATCGCTGCCAGAGTAGTTGTTAAAGTCCTTAGTCCTTTGAGATCGTGTTCGATTGATAGGTTTTGATTTGTTTTTAGTAATATCTGATTTGAAGAATATATCAGTTATATTTTAATTTGTTTGAACATGCTGTTGTTGCTGTAAATCGGTTACATGTATCGCTTCTCCTGATGCTATCCCATTCGTGTTTGCATTAGCATTTTCTGTATTCATACAATTGTTTGCTATACTTGGTGGTACCGCATTTTAGCCAAACGGCAAGATAATTTTTAAATGATAATTTTCCAAATCATTGGATTGGATGTGGGGATCCTATTTGCAAGCTCGTCCGATTTAAATTCATTGGATTTTTATTTGCGGGTATACTTGAAATTCATTACATGTATACTCAATTCATACCGAAAATGTTGTAATATTTCGTCATATAATTGAGGAGGGATGACAGTATTGACAGAGTCATTAGATCGATAACAAAAGATCTTCGTGCATGCATTCAAATGTAAGTCATTTTAAGCATCTTCTATGGAATATGAAATCGCAGAACACAAGACTTGTTTTAAATATTTCCCACTTCATCTATATAACGAGCTACATTTAGTGCTGGTAATGACACTATCGTTGAGTCTGTGCAGTAGAAAAATTAAACGTCGATTCACGTCATCACCAATAACCACCGGCGCTGAAAACTCTTACTTGAGACACACATTTCCATTATCCATATTCCATATTCCATAATACTGTTAACAAACCTGTTGATGACTACTAACACGCTACTCCATATATAACTTGATAACGACTTGATATAATTTCGTATTCGTACGTGATCCAACACTGTGAGTGATGATTCAATGCTGGCACTCTCGCACATTTTGTTGAATATCAATTCGATTGCCGAAATCTTCGGGGGATTGCCTCTGTAGTTACAACAGCGCCCGAGAGAACAAAATGAAGTTCATCGTAGACTTAATGTGCTAATGTAAATTAATGTACTACGGCTCTGTTTTGTCACTCCTGTCATCACGATTCCTCTCTTCTACGATCCTGCTCTTGCTGTGTTCAGAAACCTTGATATCTTGATATCGAGAGTTTTTATGATCGGCTCACAACAGACTCGCTACAACGTCTACGTACATCATCATACGTACGACGCACGTACACACTTTAAAACGTAACACACGTTGATTGTTATTTTCTTGATGTAAGATAACAATTTGGGGCGGCTTGTGCCTCTGTCACTGCACTTGGCGGCATTACAAAATTTTCGTTGGTACTATATTTCAATACTCGATTACGAATACCGAAACTAACGGGAATCCTAAAAATCTGGAATTATAAGATACTTTCAGAGGGCTCGATATTTTCGAATTCTCGCGCACCTCTAATAATTTTATTTTATAACATCAAACGAATTTGAACTTACGTCACTCTACAGAGCGCTCCAAGGTCAGAAACCTTGGTATGAGCGTACGTGTAAAATTACGGGGATTTCAGTTTCATGCATACCATGCGTGCGTAATCTACTTCTGTGTGATATCTTCGAGAGATTTCGTTTTTGCAGTATATTTGAAATAAGAAATTGCATTATACGAAGAATTTCAAGTTAGACTTTCTATAATACCTTACTGTATTCTGTGCAACAAGTTTTCGATTTACATAAATCTCCAGATCATTTTAAATAAATTTTATTTTAAATTTTATTTTCATTTGTTAACAACTTTTTGGATAATTGCTTCACGGATAGTGATAAGAGTTGAAAAATAAAAGCCAAGTAAGTTCGAATCACGAATATTTCAGTGGCTTTCGCTAATTTACTATCTCTTTAAATAATGATTTTTGATCAATACTAGATCGATACTAGTTAATAAATAATTTAAGACAAGTACTGCGTTATAACGTGTTGTGTTATGTTTCTTCCAATGACTTCCACGACATTTAAATCTTTATTACTAATTATTTTTATTATTTTTCGTTTTTAACAAATATCTATCTATTACGATACTTTAAAATAATTTGCATAACTGAGTCATTAAAATATAAATATAGAAAATCGACAAATAGTGATTAAATGCTATTTTTGCTAAATTTCGTCTCTTAACTAAAAATATATGAAAACAATTTGAAATATGCTCGGTAGTTTAGAATATATATATGTATGCATAACATAAGAAAAATTTCTCAAATAATATATTCATATCTTGATAAATAATATTTTAAATGCTGAAAATAACAATTGAATGGTTATAAGTACACATAGTTACTAATTTTAATTAATATTCAAATTTTAAAAAGCACTTATTGCTTGCAATTACTATACGATGCAGTAGTGAGATGTAAACTTCATATATTAATAGTGACAATTTTTTTTGGAAATTAATACTTGTTCAATAGAAGCTGTTTGATACAATTAAAATATACTACTACAAAATATACTTATGGAAACTCTTGAGTTAAGGCTGCTATTTTCTAATATTCTTCAGTACAATTCAGGAAAGCTATTTTTTAAACTGCACACTCATTGTTAGTGGCGATTTTAATTCAGAAGTGAAATGGTAGATTTCACTTATATTATACCTATGATATAGACTGCAACCAGTAGCAGTGTATATAATGTTATTTTTAATATTTAATTCTTTGTACCACTTAGTCATTAATTTCTTCCTTCATTTATTTACCCTGACACTCCTCTATTCTCTTTGTCATATCATTAAAAATATAAATTACAACTAAAGTTATGTATACTTTATGTGTACTGTTTTTGTATACTTTTATACTTTGTATACTATATATTTTAAATTTCTGACAGACATGTTCGGGATCATGTCATATCTATTAACAAAGAAAATGAAAGTTTCTGGAAAATGCTAGCTATTATCTTAATCCTACTATTATTATTATTATTACTATAAAAATTTGTAATGTTTTAAGAAGCTGTTTAATATGCAACTGAAATAAGAAATTATGTATATTAATAAGAATTTCCATATTTTGTTCAATATTATTTTACGCTATTTTATTTTTGAAATGTTGAAAAATTGGGTCGAAATGACAAAAAAAATATAGCAGAGTTAATGTATCACGCAATCGTACATTTTCCATATAGATCAAATTCATTGAAATATAATCGTATTTGGTATTATTTTCTTTGGCAAACCGTTAGGAATTTGTTTATAATAATCCCATAATTATAAAATAAAAAATATACAAATTTTGTTTTGTTATATTTGATAATTCATTACTAATTAGAATATCGGCAATGGTGAATAAGAGATAATATAAACGCTTGCTTCCTCAAGAGTGTCTGGAAATGATAAGGATGCATCCGGTACCAAGAAATGTATTTACTGATGAAACAGTATGCATCGTTATGGAGAAACTATACAAAATTGAAGCATTTATCACGACAATTGTCACAATTGTGGGAAAAAACTTATTACTGTAACTAAAAAATACGTATATAGACGAGAGATATATAATAGTATATGTATATCTGAAAAAGTTTAAATTTTGTCATACAGTACTTTTGAATTCTTTTTGTTTCTTTATAGTATATATATGCTAATATTTAAATCTAACTGAACTCATTTCTATTAATACTATTTACATCATTGCCATTTATTAATTATATTTACCATATACTGCTTACTAAACAATTGCGCTCTCATGTATCATGATATAGATAGATATAGATTGCATTATTTAGATTCCTAAAACATGATAATTTGTTCCAACTTATAATAATCATAGAATGATTAATATTAATATAGATTTGATAGTTTATTCAAAAACATCATGTTTTTGCTGCAATGTAATAACGAATCTCTTCTTCCTTACAGTTTTGTTTGAAGGAAATCTCCTTCTATGTATTCTACTTAAGGCACTTATCAAAGGCACTTAAAATAAATCATGAAACGGAAGAAATTCAGAAATAATTAAAACAGAAGATTAATTGTTTTTGTGCTATAGCAGCAGCAATATAATTACAGAAAGTTTGATATTAACTCCATATCGATATTATAAAATATCTTTTATAAATATTAGAAATAAATGTTTAAATTCTTCCGTTTGCTTGATAAAAAATCCCATTAAAATTAATAAATGATATTATAAGATTCCTTTGTTACTTTCATAAACAAAACGTTAAAGTAGCTAATATATTATTTTTAATACTTACCTAGTGGTAATATATCTTGTGGGAATCGCCGATGCATGTTGATAGCTTCTTTTACCAAATCAATTAATTCATCTTTGTCATATAAAATCTTTAAATATTTTGTATAAAAATTTTGTTGATCAGTTGCATCAAGATCATTAATTGTAGATTTAAAAATACTTTCTAATAAATTTTCATATTTATTTAGATTGTGAAAATTATCTAATAGCAGCCATCCAAGCGTTTTATCAATGACTTTAATTTTGTTATCATCCAAATTCTTTCGTAATTCAACTAAATGTTCAATACATTGAGTTATAATTGTGACATCCTTAAGTTGTATAAAATGTTTTGAGATTTTACTCATAATATTTGTAAACTTAGAGTCACTGAAAATAAATTACTGAATAAGTTTTACAAATCTATAACATTTATGAAGTATATAGCAATTTTATACCTTTCTATTTCCAAAAGCTTACAGTAAGCTAAGAATAGTTGGTTATAACATTCATTATCGTCCAAGTTGTTTTCA